>CM064566.1:54549535-54792316 GCA_032716605.1 Paralithodes platypus | reverse complement strand
TCTGGCAGCTTATGAGGTCAACATTTATAATACTTCAGTCACCTAAGTTCATCTACCATCAGTCTAGTTTCCGATACCAGTGCAACCTATTCCAGAAATGTTGCCAGAAAAATGTTGATTGTCGAATATCGACTATAAAAGCTCTCGTGTGACACCGGCTCTAGTCTTTCATTTTACTCCACCTATTGTCCTCTCTTATTGCTACATGTCCCGGCCATCTCTCCACTTCTGCTCTTTTATCGCTTCTAGTAAATCCTTGACTTTGGTTTGCTATCTTACCCACGATTCGCTCTTCCTTTGTTTAGGAGTTATTCCTAGCATTGATTTCTGCATTGCTCTCGTGTGTTCTGCTAAGCTAATTATCCATTGTTTTTAGTTAGTTTCAAAGTGGGGAGAGAGAGAGAGAGAGAGAGAGAGAGAGAGAGAGGGGGGGGGGGGAGGAAGGGGGGATTTTGTTATTGCGACACATCACTGTGTATATACAGGGTGTTTGAAAACGACACCATCAAAATGTCATGACATATTGAACAGGAATTATGTATTCCTGTTCAATAATGTTGATGGTGAAATGTTGATATGAAATGTTGATGGTGTCATAATTTGATGCAATTCCTTTAAGGGGAGGTTTTTAGCTTGGTCCCTAGATATCCTTCAAGCTTAAGATTACACCCCCTTGAGCCCCTTTCAAGATAAATGTGTACATTTTTCGGTAGGAAAATTTCCCGGCTGAAAGCCGGTTCCTCTTAAATTACAGGCTCGCTATCGCTCGCCAGGATAAAATCGACTCGTAAATGGCACGAAAGGTCTTAAAATTGACAGAAATGGGTTGAAATTTCTTAAAATCGTCAAAATAATGGGGCAAACTTCTTAAAATTAGAAAAAAACAATGGGGCTAAACATGAGGGAGAAGGGAGCCAAGAAAAAAATCCCTCAAGTGGAAATCATCCCCTTAACCAAATGTTTCTCGACTGAATACAGTTTAATATATTTTGATCAGATATTTGTTAAATAATTGTAGACTAACAATAAATGTCTGCAATTCTTCACATTTCTGAGCCACAAATAACTTATACAGTATACCAGTACCGGTACGTATATATTATGTGCTAGCAGGGGTACCCGGCGTTGCCCGGGTTTAAATTCTACTACCATAATCACCATCATCAATCACTACTACCATAATCACCAGCCTCGACCTCCCTGTGCCTCATTAAACGGCGACCTCGATTTCGGCCGCTAAATGACCTCCGATTTTGGATCTGACCTCATCCGTACCCCCATTTTGGGGGGCTGCGAACAACTTTCGTTCCATATACATTTTCGATCGGAGGCCTCCTTCTGCCCCAAACGGCCATTTGTCTTAAACCAAAAGCGATGTTTCCTATTTCGCGCCCATTTTCTCCGTCCCTTTCACCCTGGGGAATTATATTTTTTCACTAAAACCTGCCTAGGGATCCCTTACTATGCTTACCAAGTATGAACGCTCTAGCTTAAAACATGTGGCCATGCATAAAGAACAGACACACACACACACACACACACACACACACACACACACACACACAGACAATCGAAAATATTATATAGATACAGTACAGTCGCGCTAATAAGTCATGTCCCAGCTGTCATTACGTTTGGCTTGCTCTGTGCTGTATTAATGTCTGTCAGATGTTGAATGGGGTGGGTAAGTGTAGGAACATGTTTGTATATTTCACTCGATATGAAAAAATGAAGTTTAGATATTGCTGATACCAATTATTGATCAAAACATACTTGGTGCCGAGACATGACTTATTAGCGCGACTGTACGTAGGTCATTCATAAATACTATTTCCAATACATTTTAATATCTCATAATAATATTTTAAGTGTTCAGTTCAATCCACTCTGTCATTTCAAGGCCAATATCATAATTCTCTATTTCTCTCTCTCTCTCTCTCTCTCTCTCTCTCTCTCTCTCTCTCTCTCTCTCTCTCTTACACACACCAATGTCATTGCACACACAAACACAGTCTCATACAAAAAAGAGAGAAAAAACTCACTCACATACGCACACTTACACTTACACACACACACACTTACACACCCTTTCAGTAATAATCACCCCTATACACACCCTCACACACACACACAGATCCACACCCGTATACACACACACACACACACACACACACACACACACACACACACCCTCACACACACACACACACAGATCCACACCCGTATACACACACACACACACACACACACACCCTCACACACACACACACACACACACACACACACACACACACACACACACACACACACACACACACACACACACACACACACACACACACACACACACACACACCCAACTAACCATTCATCACCCCTCTCCTCCCCTCGCCGTCGTAAAGGGGGGTCACCGGCTTTTTGTTATCGTTCTCTCCTAATCTCTCTTTCCCTGGCTTGTATCCATTCGGCCCCATTCAGCCAACGTTTTAAAGACGTTTATCCCCATGCAGGTGTCAATTTCTTCCTGGCGAGCGATAGCAAGCCAGCATCGTATGGAGAAATCCGGCTTTGCCGGAGAAATTTTTCTATCGAAAAATGTACAAATGTAGCTTGATGTCAAAACAAATATATATATATATATATATATATATATATATATATATATATATATATATATATATATATATATATATATATATATATGCTGGCGAGCTAGCGCTCGCCAGGAAAATATTTACACCTGGACGGGGGTAATCATCTGAAAATAGTAGGCTGAATGGGGCCGAATGGATACAAGCCAAAGAGAGAGAGAGAGAGAAAGAGAAAACAGCGAGGTGGGCCCCCTTAATTCTAACCCAGCCAAGCACCAGAGTCATTAATATCAAGTATATCGCACAATTAGGAGGCGTGAGCTATTAATTGTTGTTATACTCTCAAGGGGGCTGTCGGTGCTTCGAGTCCGGCTGAGAGTATAAAAAAGAAAATAGTAATTCGTGTGCATTTGTCAGATATACTTAATATTTCCTAGATGTGTGTGAATTTGTATTTTGTCTTTTTGTGTGTTCGTTGTTTACTGTTGTGTTTTGTGTTGTCCCTATTCTGGCCGTAAATTTTCCACTCCTCTTCCCTGGCTGACTCTTCCCTAATGGTAGAAATATTAGACTGTTCCATTTTCCGTTATAATCAGTCAATTAAAATGCTCTTGTTACACCCACGATTAATGTGCAATCAATTGACCATAGCAAGACCAATTTATATTGTAATGGCTGAATCTATTATCTGGCTTTGTGTGAGCTAGATATTTAATGGCATTTCATGACGACCTGTTAAGGGGAGATGGGTCGTTTTTCTGGTTCTCAACTTCCTCATGTTTAGCCCCAATAGTTTGCAGATTTTAAGATGTATTCCCCATTAGTTTGTCGATTTTAAAAACCTTTCGCCCCATTTCTTTATCAATATTAAGACCTTTCGTGCTATTTAGGTGTCTATTTTGTTCATGGGGAACGATAATGAGCCTGTAAATGTGGAAGGATGGCCGGGAAAATTTTCTACCGAAAAATATACAAATTTATCTAGAGAGGGGATTTAATGGATGTGTGTGTGTGTGTTTTTTTTTTTTTTTTTTTTAAAGTTTGATGGAGGTCTAGGGAGGAAACTAAAAAAAAATGCACATCTATACAGACATGAACCAACACACAAAAGACTCCCATCCCTCCCTTAATATTATGACAGCTAAGCACCTAATAAATAACCCCGTGTGTAAGAGAATGATTACCTATTACTATTATAAATTATACGCATATATATATATATTATTATTATTATGATCAAACACTGGCAAGGGGGGGGGGGGGGGGCTGTTTTTCTGGTCCCCCTTCTCCCTCATGTTTACCCCCAATCGTTTTCAGATTTTATGACGTTCGGTCCATTAGTTTTGCGAACTTAATACCTTTTGCCCCATTTCGTTGTCAATTTTAAGACCTTTCGTGCCATTTAGGTGTCGATATTTTCCTGGCGAGCGATAGCGAGCCTGTAATCTTGAGAGTAACCGGCCTTCGGCCGGGAAATTTTTCTACCGAAAAATTTACAAATTTATCTAAAAGGGGGATCTGATGGATGTCTTTTAAGTTTGATGGAGGTCTAGGGAGGAAACTAAAAAATAATAATAATAATAATGAAAACATCTACCAAAAAGTGAACCATGTGATGAGTGTTGTATTCAGGTTAGTAACGGTATATGGAAGTCAGAGGGTTGATTGAGATAGTATTGACCCTTTTAAAACCCACAGATCCTTCCTAAGCTGCATAAAATCGTCTAATGATAGCCGAAATAAACTGCTAAAACGCGTCATCAGAGCTTCAAAGGGTTAATATGATGAGCGTCACTGTTAAGGGAGCTCAGACGGTATTGTGCAGCATCATTGACTGGTTCGGCTCAATGGTTTAAGGAAGGGGTTTAGTTTGCTCTCTAAACGGTTCAATGGTTTAAGGAAGGGGTTTAGTTTCCTCTCTAAACCTCTATCAAGCTTAACAAATCACCCACAAGACCCCCCTTCGATATCAATTTGTACATTTTTCGGTAGAAAAATGTCCCGGCCGAAGGCCGATTCCTCTTCAAATACAGGCTCGCTATCGCTCGCCAGGAAAAAAGTCGACACCTAAATGGAATGAAAGGGCTTAATATTGGCAAAGAAATGGGGCGAAAGGTTTTAAATCGACAAACTAATGGGGCGAACGTCATAAAATCTGAAAACGAATGGGGCTAAACATGAGGGAGGAGGAGGACTCGAAAAACCAACTGCCTGCCCTTAATGCTGCGTTTGTGTGACAGCATTATAAAATATACAGCCCTTAAGGGAGGATGGGGGGGGGGGGGGGCCCGGGTTTCTGGTCCCTTTTCTCCCTCATGTTTAGCCCCATTAGTTTTCAGATGTTAAGATGTTTGCCTCGTTAGTTAGTCGATTTTAAGACCTTTCGCCCCATTTCTTCGTCAATATTTAGACCTTTCGTGCTATTTAGGTGTCGATTTTTTTCCCCTGGCGAACGATAGTGAGCCTGTAATGTTGGAGGAACCGGCCTTCGGCCGGGATATTTTTCTACCGAAAAATGTACAAATTAATCTAAAAGGGGGATCTAATGTATTTTTTTTTAAATTTGATAGAGGTCTAGGGAGGAAACTAGACAAATAATGAATACATGCAAAAATCGCCCCAAAAAGTGAACCATCTCCCCTTAAGGGGAGGTTTTTAGTTTGGTCCCTAGATATCCATCAAGCTTAAGATTACATCCCCTTGAGCCCCTTTCAAGATAAATTTGTACATTTTTCGGTAGAAAAATGTCCCGGCTGAAAGCCGGTTCCTCTTAAATTACAGGCTCGCTATCGCTCGCCAGGATAAAATCGACACCTAAATTGCACGAAAGGTCTTAAAATTGACAGAAATGGGTTGCAAGTTCTTAAAATCATCAAACTAATGGGGCGAACGTCTTAAAATTAGAAAAGCAATGGGGCTAAACATGAGGGAGAAAGGAGTCAAGAAAAAACTCCCTCAAGTGGAAACCTCCCCTTAAGACGGACCTGCGGTGGTAAAAAGGGTTCAGCGAGGTAGTTCGAAGCCTATCAGTTGCTGGAGGCACTTTTTGTATATAAGAAAATCGTCTAATCGCAACCAGAACATATTTAAAAGGACGGCAGCGGTACTGAAAGGGTTAAGGAGGGATGGGCGTATGTATGAAGTAAGTTGGAATATCGAAAAAAAAAAAAAATGTGTTCCTAGGCTATATTAATTTTATCTTTATATATATATATATATTTGTTTTTTTAATTTTCGTCCCTAGACCGCCATCAATCTTAAAAAGTCATCCGCCCCCCAGACCCTCCTTCAAGAAAGAAAAGGAGAAAAAGGGGAAAAAAAGGCCGGTGACCCCCCTTAAATTATCAGTGTAATAATTACACAAGTTAACCCTCTCACGTTTTTGACGCAATTTTGAGCCTATTGGGGATACTTTAAAGCCTTTGTTACCATCAGGGGTATTTAGAAACCTTTAGTTTAGTTACTTCAACCTCTGCAGTTGTCTTTGAGTTAGCTGTGTTGAGCCTATTGGGGATACTTTAAAGCCTTTGTTATCATCAGGGGTATTTAGAAACCTTTAGTTTAGTTACTTCAACCTCTGCAGTTGTCTTTGAGTTATGTGTTGAGCCTATTGGGGATACTTTAAAGCCTTTGTTATCATCAGGGGTATTTAGAAACCTTTAGTTTAGTTACTTCAACCTCTGCAGTTGTCTTTGAGTTAGCTGTGTTGAGCCTATTGGGGATACTTTAAAGCCTTTGTTATCATCAGGGGTATTTAGAAACCTTTAGTTTAGTTACTTCAACCTCTGCAGTTGTCTTTGAGTTAGCTGTGTTGATCCTATTGGGGATACTTTAAAGCCTTTGTTACCATCAGGGGTATTTAGAAACCTTTAGTTTAGTTACTTCAGTCTCTGCGGTTGTGTTTGAGTTAGCTGTGTTGAGCCTATTGGGGATACTTTAAAGCCTTTGTTACCATCAGGGGTATTTAGAAACCTTTAGTTTAGTTACTTCAACCTCTGCAGTTGTCTTTGAGTTAGCTGTGTTGAGCCTATTGGGGATACTTTAAAGCCTTTGTTACCATCAGGGGTATTTAGAAACCTTTAGTTTAGTTACTTCAACCTCTGCAGTTGTCTTTGAGTTAGCTGTGGGCAGAAAACTAATTTTGGAGAGGTAATTATAAGAGTGAGAGAACTCTATTTCTTATTGCTAATCTGGCAACCTCTGCGTCATAAAAACGTGAAAAGGTTAACCACCGCATAAACAAAAATCGCTCGTAATTCAATCATGGGCATTATTATCATCAATCTTAAAAAATCATCCGCCCAATTATCCTCAAGATAAATTTGTAAATTTTTCTATAGAAGAAGGTCGCGGCCGAAGGCCGCTTCCTCTTAAATTACAAGCTCGCTATCGCTCGCTAGGAAACATTCGACACCTAAATGACAAGAAACGTCTTAATATGGACAAGTATATGAGGCGAAAGGTCTTGAAATCGCCAAACGACCTATAATCTGAAAACGAACGGGGCTACACATGAGGAAGAAGGGGTGGGGTGGTGTGGGGGGCAGACAAACGCCCCCTCCCTCCCCTTAACAAGGCGTCTGGGGGGGGGGGGGGGGGGGGGTGGATGCTCTTAAGTGTGTATTAATAACGGGGTGTTGCCTGGGTCTCTTTATATATTAATTACACGGAGGCAGGTATTAATTAACCCTCTCCGACATATGACGCGATTTTGAGACTATTGGGGATACTTTAAAGCCTTTGTTACCATCAGGGGTATTTAGAAACCTTTAGTTTAGTTACTTCAACCTCTGCAGTTGTCTTTGAGTTAGCTGTGTTGAGCCTATTGGGGATACTTTAAAGCCTTTGTTACCATCAGGGGTATTTAGAAACCTTTAGTTTAGTTACTTCAACCTCTGCAGTTGTCTTTGAGTTAGCTGTGTTGAGCCTATTGGGGATACTTTAAAGCCTTTGTTACCATCAGGGGTATTTAGAAACCTTTAGTTTAGTTACTTCAACCTCTGCAGTTGTCTTTGAGTTAGCTGTGTTGAGCCTATTAGGGATACTTTAAAGCCTTTGTTACCATCAGGGTTATTTAGAAACCTTTAGTTTAGTTACTTCAACCTCTGCAGTTTTCTTTGAGTTATCTGTGTTGAGCCTATTGGGGATACTTTAAAGCCTTTGTTACCATCAGGGGTATTTAGAAACCTTTAGTTTAGTTACTTCAACCTCTGCAGTTGTCTTTGAGTTAGCTGTGTTGAGCCTATTGGGGATACTTTAAAGCCTTTGTTACCATCAGGGGTATTTAGAAACCTTTAGTTTAGTTACTTCAACCTCTGCAGTTGTCTTTGAGTTAGCTGTGTTGAGCCTATTGGGGATACTTTAAAGCCTTTGTTACCATCAGGGGTATTTAGAAACCTTTAGTTTAGTTATTTCAACCTCTGCAGTTGTCTTTGAGTTAGCTGTGGGCAGAAAACTAATTTTGGAGAGGTAATTATAAGAGTGAGAGAACTCTATTTATTATTGCTAATCTGGCAACCTCTGCGTCATAAATGCGTGAAAGGGTTAACATATCTTGTATTTTCCTCCCTAAACCTCCATCAAGCTTGAACAAAATACCCCCCAAGACCCTCCTTCAAGATGAATTTGTACATTTTTCGATAGAAAAATTTCCCGGCCGAAAGCCGGTTCCTCTTAAATTACAGGCTCGCTATCGTTCGCCAGGAAATAATTGACACCTGAATGGCACGAAAGGCCTTACAATTGACAAGGAAATGGGGCGAAAAGTGTTGAAATCGACAAAATAATGGGCCGAACGTCTACAAATCTCAAAACTAATGGGGCTTAGCGGGAGAAGTGGGTCCAGAAAAAATACTCCGCCCCCCCCTGCTAATAACTGGGTGTTGTCTCGGCCTTTTTATAGATTAATTACACGGGTATTAATTACAGGTATTAATTACACGGGTATTAATTACAGGTATTCATTACACGGGTATTAATTACAGGTATTAATTACACGTCTATTAATTACAGGTATTAATTACACGGGTATTAATTACAGGTATAATTACACAGGTATTAATTACAGGTATTAATTACAGGTATTAATTACACGGCTATTAATTACAGGTATTAATTACACGGGTATTAATTACAGGTATTAATTACAGGTATTAATTACACGGCTATTAATTACACGGGGTATTAATTACAGGTATTAATTACAGGTATAATTACACGGCTATTAATTACAGGTATTAATTACACAGATATTAATTACAGGTATTAATTACACGGGTATTAATTACAGGTATTAATTACAGGTATTAATTACAGGTATTAATTACACGGCTATTAATTACACGGATATTAATTACAGGTATTAATTACAGGTATTAATTACACGGGTATTAATTACAGGTATTAATTAACCCCTTCTGTACCGGCCACGTCTTTTTAATTTTGTCTCTGGCAATATTTAGACGATTTTATGCAGTTTCAGAAGGACCTGTGGCCGTAGAAAAGGGTTAAGTGAGATCGCTGGAAGCCTTTTAATTATTGGAGGCACTTTTTGAACTGAATAAAATCGTCTAATAGTAGCCATAATAATGTTAAAAGGACGCCTCGGTAATGAAGGGGTTAAGGGGAGGTTTTTAGTTTGGTCTCTAGATATCCATCAAGCTTAAGATTACACCCCCTTGAGCCTCTTTCAAGATAAATTTGTACATTTTTCGGTAGAAAAATGTCCCGGCTGAAAGCCGGTTCCTCTTAAATTACAGGCTCGCTATCGCTCGCCAGGATAAAATCGACACCTGAATTGCACGAAAGGTCTTAATATGGGGTGAAAGTTCTTAAAATCGCTAAACTAATGGGGCAAACGTTTTATAATATCAAAAGCAATGGGGCTAAACATGAGGGAGAAAGGGGTCAAGAAAAAAATTCCTCAAGTGGAGATCTCCCCTTAAAACCCCACTTCTAGATACATGTGTACATTTTTCGGCAGAAGGCTGGTTCCTCTTAAAATTACTGGCTCGCTATCGCTCGCCAGGAAATAAGTGACACCTAAATGGCACGAAAGGTCTTACAATTCACAAGGAAATGAGGCGAAAGGTGTAAAAATGGCCAAAGTAATGGGCCGAACGTTTTCAAATCTCAAAACTAATGGGGCTAAACATGAGGGCGAAGGGGGTCCAGAACACCCCCCCCCCCCCCCCCCACCCCTTAATAACGGGGTGTTGTCTCGGTCTCTTTGTATATTAATTACGCGGTGGACAGGTATTAAGGAGGCCCACCTCGCCTTTTTTTTCCTCTCTTTCTCTCCCTCTCTCTTTGGCTTGTATCCATTGGGCCCCATTCAGCCTACTGTTTTATGACGTTTACCCCCATCCAGGTGTCAATATTTTCCTGGCGAGCGGTAGCGAGCCAGCATATATATATTTTTGTTTTGACAGCAAGTTAAATTTGTACATTTTTCGATAGAAAATGTCTCCGGCGAAGCCGGATTTCTCCATACAATGCTGGCTCGCTATCGCTTGCCAGGAAGAAATCAACACTTGGATGTGGATAAACGTCTTAAAACAGTTGGCTGAATGGGGCCGAATGAATACAAGCCAGGGATAGAGAAAAAAGGAGAGAAAGATAAAAATCGGGCCATCACCTCGGCACCCCCAGACCAGTTTACATCCTCGTCTTCATTACTGGCCCCCGTAATTACTCCGCTAATTACTCTCATCGTGTCACTTTCCCCTCGCTAATGACTAGAGACGCTATTGTTACAAAGATCGCCCACCTTGAAGGTGTAATGGTTAGTGTTTAAAATCTATTCTTTTGTACCCTTTCTACCCCTTTGTATGTAGGAATGTACTCTGGCACATAGCCCATTATATATATATATTAATTGGCGGTGGCCGACTCGAGACAGAGCCCGAACAGCGACATCACAACACAACAGAAAAAAAAAAAAAAAAAAAAAATCACACACATCTCGGTCGTCCAGGAGAAATAACCAGAGACCCAGGGCCATTTGGGGTCCCCAGCTAGATTCCCAGGTCCCAGATCTCCTGGAAAGGCTCCGATTTCCACAGACATACACGCAGCGAAGCCACCACCATAAGCCCGTCCACCAGGCATACCCTCCATTACTACAGGCTCCCCGGGCCAGGCGCCTGACGGACTTATCTAGTTCAACTGGAGCCCGACCCTCTCTCCCAAACGACCGCGTTTACACTCATTTATTCACTAGCATTCTCCATTCATTCTTATATATTACCACTTCTCTTGCCTCATCTATAGTCATTCCTCTATCTTCCAACGGTTGTCCTACACAGTCTCTCTATCTCAATGGGGGTCTTCCTACCCTTCTACCTCCCCTTGTATCTGACTCACATATTCTCTTTGTAAGCCTTTCATCTTCCATGCCCTCAACGTGACCATACCAGCTCAGCACCCTTCTGTCCACTCTGGCCGACAAATGTTCCTGCTGCCCCACTCTCCTCCTTATCTCTTCATAACTCAGTCTGTCTCTACGAGTAACTCCACACATACTCCTCAAGCAGCTCTTCTCCATCACATCCAGCTCTATTCTCTCCATCACATCTAGCTCTATTCTCTCCATCACATCCAGCTCTATTCTCTCCATCACATCCAGCTCTATTCTCTCCATCACATCCAGCTCTATTCTCTCCATCACATCCAGCTCTATTCTCTCCATCACATCCAGCTCTATTCTCTCCATCACATCCAGCTCTATTCTCTCCATCACATCCAGCTCTATTCTCTCCATCACATCCAGCTCTATTCACTCCATCACATCCAGCTCTATTCACTCCATCACATCCAGCTCTATTCTCTCCATCACATCCAGCTCTATTCTCTCCGTTTTCTTCAATAAATAGCATACATTAAGGGGAGATTTCCACTCGAGGGATTTTTTTCTGGACCCCTTTCTCCCTCATGGTTAGCCCCATTGCTTTTGATATTATAAGACGTTCGCCCCATTGGTTTGGCGAGTTTAAGAACTTTCGCCCCATTTCTGTCAATTTTAAGACTTTTCGTGCCATTTAGGTGTCTATTTTTCCTGGCGAGCGATAGCGAGCCTGTAATTTAAGAGGAACCGGCCTTTGGCCGGGACATTTTTCTACCGAGAAATGTACAAATTTATCTTGAAAGGGGGTCAAGGGGGTGTAATTTCAAGCTTGATGGAAGTCTAGGAAACACACTAAAAACCTCCCCTCAATTAAAATTTAAAACTTGCAAACTAAACAAACCAAAACTGGGACAAAGGCAATATATATAAAGTCAAATTAACTTATCAAAATCGCTACCGGTATGTGGCAACAACGCTTACTAAAACAAAATGTATGAAATAAAAGAACACAATCCACCACATAGGGTGTACAGTCGCGCTAATAAGTCATGTCTCGGCACTAAGTATGTTTTGATCCATAATTGGTATCAGCAATATCTAAACTTAATTTCTTCATTTCGAGGGGAATATACAAACATGTTCCTACGCTTAACCACCCTATTCAACATCTGACAGACATTAATACAGCACAGAACAAGCCAAACGTAACGCCAGCTGGGACATGACTTATTAGCGCGACCGTAAATTACTACATGAGCAAGTTAATCTGGTGTAATGGTGTAATTGATGCATAGGGAATTATACATCTTTTTTAGCGACCATAGTTCCTTCCTAAGCTTCATTAAATAGTGTTAACCCCTTCGGTACCGGTGGCGTATTTTGCATTATATTCTGGCAACTATTAGACGACTTTAAGGAGCTTAAAAAGTGCCTCCAGCAATTAACAGGCTTCAAACTATCTCACTTAAGGGGAGGTGTTTAGTTTGTTCCCTAGACCTCCATCAAGCTTGAAATTACACTCCCTTGACCCCCTTTCAAGATAAATTTGTACATTTTTCGGTAGAAAAATGTCCCGGCCGAAGGCCGGTTCCTCTTAAATTACAGGCTCGCTATCGCTCGCCAGGAAAAAATAGACACCTAAATGGCACGAAAAGTCTTAAAATTGACCGAAATGGGGCGAAAGTTCTTAAAATCGCCAAACTAATGGGGCGAACGTCTTATAATATCAAAAACAACGGGGCTAACCATGAGGGAGAAAGGGGTCCAGAAAAAAAGAATCCCTCAAGTGTGGAAATCTCCCCTTTTGACTATGACAGATCCTTCTTAAACTGTGCACCATCGTCGGAATACAACACACCCATTATAGCAAAAAGACGTCGCCGGAACTGAAGGGGTTAATGTAATTGGCATCATAATATAGAAACCAAAACATCACTGGGCGTGAAGGGGTTAAGGGAGCCCACCACCTCGCCTTTTTTTTTTTCTCTCTTTCTCTCCCTCTCTCTCTCTTTGGCTTGTATCCATTCGGCCCCATTCAGCCTACTATTTTAAGACGTGTACCCCCATCCAGGTGTCAATATTTTCCTGGCGAGCGGTAGCGAGCCAGCATATATATTTTTTGTTTTGACAGCAAGCTAAATTTGTACATTTGTCGATAGAAAAATTTCTCCGGCGAAGCCGGATTTCTCCATACAATGCTGGCTCGCTATCGCTCGCCAGGAAGAAATCGACACCTGGATGGGGATAAACGTTTTAAAACAGTTGGCTGAATGGGGCCGAATGGATACAAGCCAGGGAAAGAGAGAAAAGGAGAGAAAGATAACAAAAACCATCACTGGTCTTGAAGGGGTTAAGAGATCAAAATGGCGACCCCAATGAAAAGACGACCGATCTCTCAAACAGCAGGATCTCTATTAAGGGGAGATGGGGCGTTTTTCTGCCCCCCTCCCACCCCCCCCCCCCTTTCTTCCTCATGCTTAGTCCCATTAGTGTTCAGATTGTATGAAGTTCGACCCATTAGTTTGGCGATTTTAAGACCTTTCGCCCCTTTTCTTTGTCAATATTAAGACGTTTCGTGCTATGTAGGTGTCATTGTTTTCCTGGCGAACGATAGTGAGCCTGTTATTTTGGAAGAACCGGACATTTTTCTACCGAAAAATGTACAAATTAATCTAGATTTGTTTTTGTTTTTATATAGTTTGATGGAGGTCTAGGGAGGAAACTAGAATATTAATATATATATATATATATATATATATATATATATATATATATATACATAAACAGACCCCAAAGAATTACCACTGTCCCCCCTTTGAAGACACCAAAATGGCGACCAAAGGAAAAGATGACCGATCTCTCTTAAGGGGAGGTATTTAGTTTGTTCCCTAGACCTCCATCAAGCTTAAAATTACACCCCCTTGAGTCGCTTTCAAGATATATTTGTACATTTTTCGGTAGAAAAATGTCCCGGCCGAAGGCCGGTTCCTCTTAAATTACAGGCTCGCTATCGCTCGCCAGGATAAAATTGACACCTGAATGGCACGAAAGGTCTTAATATGGGGTGAAAGTTCTTAAAATCGCTAAACTAATGGGGCGAACGTTTTATAATATCAAAAGCAATGGGGCTAAACATGAGGGAGAAAGGGGTCAAGAAAAAAATCCCTCAAGTGGAGATCTTCCCTTAATGTTCTCGAGTATAAAGGACGGTGAGATTATTAATGGACTGATATCAAGGGAGGAGGTGGGTCGTTTTTCGGGTCCGCCTTCTTCCTCTTGCTTAGCCCCATTAGCTTTCAAATTTGATGACGTTCGACCCATTAGTTTGGCGATTTTAAGACCTCTCGCCCCATTTCTGTGTCAATATAATGACCTCTTGTGCCAATTAGGTGTCGACTTTTTCCCGGCGAGCGATAGCGAGCCTGTAATTTGGGTGGAACCGGAAATGTTTCTACCGAAAAATGTACAAATTAATCTAGAAGGGGGATTTAATGGATGTTTGTTTAAAGTTTGACGGAGGTCTGAGGAGGACACTATAAACAACAGTAAAACACATACATGAATGAGTCCATTAAGACGCCCATCCACCCTTAAGGGGGGGGGGGGGACCTGCTTTGTTTTATTTCTCTCCTTTTCTCTCTTTCTCTGGCTTGTATCCATTCGGCCCCATTCTGCCAACTATTTCAAGACGTTTATCCCCATCTGGGTGTCGATTTCTTCCTGGCGAGCGATAGCGAGCCAGCATTATATGAGGAAATCCGGCTTCGCCGGAGAAATTTTTCTATCGAAAAATGTACAAATTTAGCCTGCTGTCCAAAACATATAAAACATATGATGGCTCGCTAGCGCTCACCAGTATAAATATGACACCTGGATGGGGGATAAACGTCTTCAAACAGTAGGCTGAATGGGGCCAAATGGATACAAGCCAGAGAAAATAAAGAGACAAAAAAAGCAGGTCACTCTCCCTTTTATGAGAGGAAAAGGAAAAGACGACCTCTCCCCCTCACACCAGAATCTCTACTAACGACTATCCCCTGTGCTCGGGTTTATAAAGAGGGCTGATTATTAAGGGGAGTCACCGTTTTTTTTTTTTTTTTTTTTTTTTTTTTTTTTTTTTTTTTTTTATCTTTCTCTCCTTTTTTTCTCTCTCTCTGGGTTGTATCCATTCGGCCCCTTTCAGCCAATTGTTGTAAGACGTTTATCCCGATCCAGGTGTCGATTTCTTCCTGGCGAGCGATAGCGAACCAGCATTGTATGGAAAAATCCGGCTTCGCCGGAAACATTTTCTATAGAAAAATGTACAAATTTAGCTTGCTGTCAAAACAATAATATATATATGCTGGCTCGCTCCCGCTCGCCCAGGAAAATATTGACACCTGGATGGGGGTAAACGTCTTAAAACAGTAGGCTGAATGGATACAAGCCAAAGTGAGAGGGAGAGACAGAGAAACAAAAGCGAGGTGGCCTCCCTTAATGCACTGATTAGCAGCGAACCTCGAGTGCGGTGGGGACCGAGGGACGCGTATTGTAAATTGTCTACACTACTGGTGTTTCCGCGATCGCTTCTTAAGGGGAGGTTTTTAGTTTGTTTCCTACTCCTCCAGCAATCTTAAAATTTCACCCCTTTGACCCCCTTTCAAGATAAATTTGTACATTTTTCGGTAGAAAAATGTCCCGGCTGAAGGCCGGTTCCTCTTAAATTACAGGCTCGCTATCGCTCGTCAGGAAAAAATCGACACCTAAATGGCATGAACGGTCTTAAAATTGACAGAAATGGGGCGAGGGTTCTTAAAATCACCAAACTAATGGGGCGAACGTTTTAAAATCTCAAAAGCAATGGGGCTAAACATGAGGGAGAAAGGGGTCCAGAAAAAAATCCCTCAGGTGGAAATCTCCCCTTAAGGCGGTGTCACACGAGCTATTTTTCCGTAAATTTTTACGGGCAATTGTAGTCTGACAGCTTCACAATTTCAAGGGGAAGTATTTAGTTTGTTCCCTAGACCTCCATCAAGCTTAAAATTACACTCCCTTGAGTCCCTTTCAAGATAAATTTGTACATTTTTCGGTAGAAAAATTTCCCGGCCGAAGGCCGGTTCTTCTTAAATTACAGGCTCGCTATCGCTCGCCAGGATAAAATCGACACCTGAATTGCACGAAAGGTCTTAATATGGGGTGAAAGCTCTTAAAATCGCTAAACTAATGGGGCAAGTTACGTTTTATAATATCAAAAGCAATGGGGCTAAACATGAGGGAGAAAGGGGTCAAGAAAACAATCCCTCAAGTGGAGACCTCCCCTTAAGGTCCATAAGAATTTAACTACCTATTGTCTGTTAATTTAACTACCTATTGTCTGTTAATTTAACTACCTATTGTCTGTTCATTTAACTACCTATTGTCTGTTAATTTAACTACCTATTGTCTGTTAATTTAACTAACTATTGTCTGTTAATTTAACTACCTATTGTCTGTTAATTTAACTACCAATTGTCTGTTAATTTAAGTACCTATTGTCTGTTAATTTAACTACCTATTGTCTGTTAATTTAACTACCTATTGTCTGTTAATTTAACTACCTATTGTCTGTTAATTTAACTACCTATTGTCTGTTAATTTAACTACCTATTGTCTGTTTATTTAACTACCTATTGTCTGTTAATTTAACTACCTATTGTCTGTTAATTTAACTACCTATTGTCTGTTAATTTAACTTCCTATTGTCTGTTAATTTAACTACCTATTGTCTGTTAATTTAACTACCTATTGTCTGTTAATTTAACTACCTATTGTCTGTTAATTTAACTTCCTATTGTCTGTTAATTTAACTACCTATTGTCTGTTAATTTAACTACCTATTGTCTGTTAATTTAACTACCTATTGTCTGTTAATTTAACTACCTATTGTCTGTTAATTTAACTACCTATTGTCTGTTAATTTAACTACCTATTGTCTGTTAATTTAACTACCTATTGTCTGTTAATTTAACTACTGGCGGTAAATTGCAAAGTTCCTCTCAAGATGTATCAGATTTTATGAAGATTTTTTGTTTTGTTTTAGTGAAATATGGTGCTAAGTAGGCCTATGTACACTTGGTCTTAAGGGGAGATATCGACTTGAGGGATTTTTTTCTTGACTCCTCTCTTCCTCATGTTTAGCCCCATTGCTTTTCTAATTTTAAGACGTTCGCCCCCATTATTTTGACGATTTTAAGAACCTTCGACCCATTTCTGTCAATTTTAAGACTTTTCGTGCCATTTAGGTATCGATTTTATCCTGGCGAGCGATAGCGAGCATGTAATTTAAGAGGAACCGGCTTTCAGCCGGAAAATTTTTCTACCGAAAAATGTACAAATTTATCTTGAAAGGGGCTCAAGGGGGTGTAATCTTAAGCTTGATGGATATCTAGGGACCAAACTAAAAACCTCCCCTTAATATAATGCAGAGAATATAGTATTTTCATATTTGTTCCATGAAATATCGAGAAATTGACCACTTGCGAGTTTCAGTCTATAAGGAAGTTGGAGCCGTGAACATCAATATTTAGCAGAATTACCAGCTATAATACGGTCATAATACAGTACGGTCGCGCTAATAAGTCATGTCCCAGCTGTCATCACGTTTGGCTTGCTCTGTGCTGTATTAATGTCTGTCAGATGTTGAATAGGGTGGGTCAGTGTAGGAACGTGTTTGTATATTTCACTCGATATGAAGAAATGAAGCTTAAACATTGCTGATACTAATGCTTGATCAGAACATACTTGGTGCCGAGACATCACTTATTAGCGCGACTGTACATACAAAAAGCCAAATTGATCAAATTTTTTTTTTTTTATATCAGAACCCCACATTATTATTGCATTTCTCTTTAATAGCGATGTTCACGGCTCCAACTTCCTTATAGCCTGAAGCTCCCAAGTGGTCAATTAGCTGATAAGGGATTCAATTTACCGTCAAATTAACGCTCTCCGATATATGACGCGATTTTGAGCCTATTAGGGATACTTTAAAGCCTTTGTTACCATCAGGGGTATTTATAAACCTTTAGTTTAGTTACTTCAACCTCTGCAGTTGTCTTTGAGTTAGCTGTGTTGAGCCTATTGGGGATACTTTAAAGCCTTTGTTACCATCAGGGGCATTTAGAAACCTTTAGTTTAGTTACTTCAACCTCTGCAGTTGTCTTTGAGTTAGCTGTGTTGAGCCTATTGGGGATACTTTAAAGCCTTTGTTACCATCAGGGGTATTTATAAACTTTTAGTTTAGTTACTTCAACCTCTACAGTTGTCTTTGAGTTAGCTGTGTTGAGCCTATTGGGGATACTTTAAAGCCTTTGTTACCATCAGGGGTATTTAGAAACCTTTAGTTTAGTTACTTCAACCTCTGCAGTTGTCTTTGAGTTAGCTGTGTTGAGCCTATTGGGGATACTTTAAAGCCTTTGTTACCATCAGGGGTATTTAGAAACCTTTAGTTTAGTTACTTCAACCTCTGCAGTTGTCTTTGAGTTAGCTGTGTTGAGCCTATTGGGGATACTTTAAAGCCTTTGTTACCATCAGGGGTATTTAGAAACCTTTAGTTTAGTTACTTCAACCTCTGCAGTTGTCTTTGAGTTAGCTGTGGGCAGAAAACTAATTTTTTGGAGAGGTAATTATAAGAGTGAGAGAACTCTATTTATTATTGCTAATCTGGCAACCTCTGTGCCATAAATGCGTGAAAGGGTTAATCGTGATCGTGTACTTCGCCTTTAAATGTGTTGGTGGTGTAATGGTTTAGATGCTTATGTTCTGGGTGTGGTGTTCCCAGTTCGAATACCGGGAGGATCATATGCTTTCATTAATATATTCCAGCATTGGGGTTTGCAATGGATGATTAAGGGGGGTGACCTGTTTTTGTTCTGTCCTTTTCGATCTGTCTCTGGCTTGTATCCATTTGGTCCCATTCAGCCTACTGTTTTAAGACGTTTATGCCCATCCTGGTGTAATTTGTTTACTGGTGAGCGGTAGCGAGCCAGCATATTTTTTATTTTTGTTGGACAGCAGGCTAAATTTGTACATTTTTCGATAGAAAAATGTCTCGAAGCCGGATTTCTTCATATAATGCTGGCTCGCTATCGCTCGCCAGGAAGAACTCGACACCTAGATGGGGATAAACGTCTTAAAATAGTTGGCTGAATGGGGCCGAATGGATACAAGCCAGAGAAAGAGAGAAAAGGACAGAAATAACAAAAAGCAGGTCACCCCCTTAATGTTAGGAACGGGGGTGTTCCCTTAACCCCTTCTGTGCCGGCGACGTCTTTGTCATTTTATTCTGGCTATATTAAGAAGCTTTTGTGCAGTTTAAGAAGGATCTGTGGTAGTCAAACAGGTTAAGCGAGATGGTTCGAAGCCTGTTAATTGCTGGAGGCCCAATTTAAACTGCACACAATCGTCTAAATATAGCTAGAATTAATATGTTCTCTCCACCAACCAACTTCACTCCTAAACTCGATTAATGAAATTAACAAACACATGTGGCAGTCCGGGGATTCGAACCTAGGATGCTCACACCGAAAATCAACACACTTATGCATTTCGCCACGAAGACAACATCAATCGTGGGTACAGAAGGGGTTAATCTCTCTATTTCGTATATAATTGCATGAACTTTCGCGAACGCAAATTGATTATAATGCGAAATATGTAAATATCAATATTTTGAAAGGCACCAATGGACAGAAAGAGAGAGAGTGCGAAATGTTGTGTGTGTGTGTGTGTGTGTGTGTGTGATAGAGAGAGAGTGAGAGTAAGAGGTACTGATATAAAATGTGCTCCACTAACTTATATATAAAGCATCTTGTCAATAGTTTTAGCATTAACAAACTACCTGTATAAGCTAGAGAGAGAGAGAGAGAGAGAGAGAGAGAGAGAGAGAAAAAGACAAGAGCGGGAGAGATTAAGATGAAAAATGGGTTTTATGAAAGCCATGTTGAAGGGGAGACTTGGGGAGAGAGAGGGGAGAGAAAGGTCTGGTTGGGAGAACGAAAGGTGTGAAAAGGAATTTGGAAGAGTGACGAGAGAGTGAGTGAGAGTGAGTGTGTGTATGTAAGAAAGAGAAAGAGAGTGAGTGTGTGTATGTAAGAAAGAGAAAGATAGTGAGTGTGTGTGTATGTAAGAAAGAGAAAGCTAGTGAGTGTGTGTGTGTGTGTGTATGTAAGAAAGAGAAAGCTAGTGAGTGTGTGTGTGTGTGTGTAAGAAAGAGAAAGATAGTGAGTGTGTGTGTGTATGTAAGAAAGAGAAAGATAGTGAGTGTGTGTGTGTATGTAAGAAAGAGAAAGATAGCGAGTGTGTGTGTATGTAAGAAAGAGAAAGATAGTGAGTGTGTGTGTGTATGTAAGAAAGAGAAAGATAGTTACTCAGTTACTCAGTTACTTGTTCGTCAAGGGGAATCCACGCAATGCGAGCTAAGCTCATTATTATCGCGCCTCCTTAACTGGGAATGTATTGCGTGAAATGCATGTTAAGTGTTTTATGTATTGTTGGAATGGCTGTGGATGTGTGTGTAGTCTGTATTTTAGCCAATTGGCGACATCGGAAACGAAGGCTTAGGGCGGATCTGTATGGTACCATTCTCACTATAGACGGTACCGTCTCGCCCGAAGGCTTAGGTACCCATCAGCTTAGGTGAACCATATGATACCCATCTCGCCTTGTACCATTTTTGCCAACCCCAGAGTGAGTGTATGTGTGTGTGTGTGTGTGTGTGTGTGTGTGTGTGTGTGTGTGTGTGTGTGTGTGTGTGTGTGTGTGTGTGTGTGTGTGTGTAAGAGAGAGAGAGAGAGAGAGAGAGAGTGAGAGAGAGTGAATGTGGGTGTGTGTGGGTTTGTGTGCGTGTGAGTTTTGTTTAATGTTTTTTTTTTCTTTTTTTTTTCTTTTTTTTTCTATGTGATTGAGGGAGGCAAAAGGCATAACTGCCTATAGCGAGTGCCTCCCCCATAGTTGAAAGAGTGACAGGGCCGAAATCAAGGGACGTTCGAGCCAAAATGCCTGGACACACGGAGTTTGAAGCAATTTAAGTCATAGGAAGAGGGAAAGACTGATTCTGGGAGAGAGTTCCAGAGCTCAGCTGTTGAGTAGAAGAAAGTTTGAGAGTAACGTTTCACTCTTGGGTTGGAGAGTTGCACAGAGTAGGGGTGGGATTGAGTTGCAAGACGGGTACCACGTGCCCTACGTAAAGGAGGTGGTATGCACTGGGATAGCTCTGAGGAACACTGATTATTATAGTAGCGATAGAATAGCGAGAGAGATGCAACATTGCGGCGGAGAGAGAGAGATTGCAGAGAGTTGGTGTGTGAACGGGAGTTAATGATACGAAAGGCCTTCCTTTCAACTTTGTCTAGGAGAGCGGTGTGAGAGGAACCTCCCCACACATGTGAACAATACTCAATACAAGGGCGCACTATGCCCCTGTACAGAGCAAGAAGCTGTGCAGGGGAAAAGAACCCCCTAAGGCGGTTGAGCACACCCAGCTTCTGGGAGGCTGCCTTAGCAAGACTGGTAATATGGTCCTTCCAAATGAGAGCAGAAGAAAAAGAGACACCAAGAATATTGAGAGAAGATGAAGGGTTGATTTTTGTATTGCTGAAGAATAAGGGATAGTCCGCTGGGAGATCCTGACGGGTAGATAGATGGAGAAATTGGGTTTTGGAAGCATTAAAGTTAACAAGGTTTTCTCTGCCCCAATTGGAAATAGTATTTAGATCAGAATTTAAGAGTTCTATGGCTTCATTACGTTTGTCGTTGAGGGATTGCTGGCTGGGGCATTCTGAAAAACTAATGGAGTAGTGTAAGGTTGAGTCGTCTGCGTATGAATGGATGGGAATTAAGGTACAGTTAAGGAGATCATTTATAAAAATTAGAAAGAGAATAGGAGATAGGACAGAGCCCTGAGGAACACCGGAGTTTATAGGGTGAGGAAGTGAACAATGGCCGTCCACAACCGCAGCTATGGAACGGCCTGAAAGGAAATTAGAGACAAAGGCACAGATGGAGGGATAGAAACCGAAGGAGGGTAGTTTAGAAATTAAAGATTTATGCCAGACTCTATCGAAGGCTTTCGATGTGTCTAGTGCAATAGAAAAAGTCTCACCGAAGTCCCGAAAGGAGGATGACCAAGAGTTAGTAAGATATGAAAGAAGATCACCAGTAGAGCGACCCTTAAGGAAGCCATACTGGCGATCTGAGAGCAGATTATGAGAAGAGAAATGCTTAAGAAATTTGGAAGCAAGAATAGTTTCAAAAACTTTAGAAAGACAAGAGATAAGAGCAATTGGACGATAGTTGGAGGGTTGAGAGCGGTCACCCTTCTTTGGGACAGGTTGAATGTGAGCAAACTTCCAGCATGAAGGGAAGACGTTAGTGGATAGACAGAGACGAAAGAGTTTGCCTAGGCAGGGAGTCAGCACGGAAGCACAGTTTTTGAGAACAACAGGAGGAACACCGTCCGGACCGTACGCCTTATTAGTGTTAAGCCCAGAGAGGGTAGAAAGTACATCTTTAGAAGAGATTAGGATATTAGGCATAAGTAAGAGAGAGGAGGACGGAGAGGGAGGAATAGCACCGGAATCATCCAAGGTGGAGTTTCTAGCAAAAGTTTGAGCGAAGAGTTTAGCTTTGTCAGAGGAAGAAGTGATGGTTGTGCCATCAGAGTGGGAAAGGGGAGGGAAAGACGAGGAAGAGAAATTGTTGGAGAGGTTTTTGGCTAGATGCCAGAAAGCTTGGGAAGAGCTAGAGTTGGATAGTTCAGTGCATTTATTATTGATGAAAGAGTGTTTGGCAAGTCGAAGAACAGATTTGGCTTGATTCCGGGCAGAAACATATGAAGAATGAGAGTCTTGAGTTTTAAGGCGTCGGTACCGTTTGAATGCTTCCTCCTTATTGCGGACAGCAGTAGAACAGGCGTGAGTAAACCAAGATTTTTTAGCATTAGTCTGAGAGAAAGAGAATGGAATGTATGCTTTCATGCCCGATAGGATTACCTCGGTAATGCGTTCAGCACTCTCCGAGGGTCCTCGGCCATGGAAGCAGAAATCATTCCATGGGAAATCAAAGAAGTGCTGCCGAAGAGCCTCCCAGTCGGCAGCGCCAAAGTGCCACAAGCGCCGCCGGCTAGGAGGATTGGGTGGCTGTACTGGAGAGATAGGACAGGTGACAGAGATAAGTTTATGGTCGGAGGAGCCCAAAGGAGAGAAAAGATCGACAGTATAAGAAGAAGGGTTAGAAGTTAGAAACAGGTCAAGAATGTTGGGCCGATCTCCGATGCGATCCGGGATACGGGTGGGTTGCTGAACTAACTGCTCTAGGTCATTTAGGATAGAAACGACGTAGGCTTGTTCACCAGGTGGATCAGTAGTGTGAGAGGAGAGCCAATGGCGGTGGTGAACGTTGAAATCTAAGATGGAGATTTCTGAGAAAGGAGAAATGGATAGAATGTTTTCCACTATAGAGTTTAGATAGTCAAAAAATTTGGGAAAGTTGGTAGAGTTAGGGGAGAGATAGACAGCACAGAAATATTTAGTAAGAGAATGACAGGAAAGTTTGAGCCATAAAGTTGAGAATTCAGAGGAGTCGAAATCGGGAACACGAGAGCAAGTGAGTTTGTTGTGCACATATGCACAACATCCGCCTTTGGCTTTGAAACTAGGATAGAGAAAGTAGGAGGATACAGAGAAGGGGTTGCTGGATGTTGCTACAGACACCTGAGTTTCGGTGAGGAAGAGAAGATCAGGTTTATAGGAGGAGAGATGGTGCTCAACAGAGTGAAAGTTAGAGGAGAGTCCGCGAATGTTGCAGAAATTAATAGAAAGAGTAACAGGCCGAGGTCCAGGTAATTGTGTGGGGTCGTCAGGGGATGGTCGGTCGGGTGAGGGGGCATTTATGGTCCCCCCCCCTGGGGACTCCGAGGCTGGGCTACAATTCATCATTTTTTGGTTATAATTTTTTGATTCATCATTAATGGTTGAACACCATTAGAAGTCCTGCATTTTATATTTTTCCTATTTGAGGATTATATTTGTGTTACAATCTGCTTCATTCTCGTAACATATTTACACAGTGCTTTGAATAAATTTGATACTAACACATTTGTACAAAGTGTTTCAGATATGGACTAAGCAATAAATGATATAATGCAACATTGTTTATTCGGATTAATATTCTAAGGATGTTGTAATAAAACGGCTAAGTTAGTTTGCTTTCGTAACTAGTCTGTTGTGATGTTTGCTTGGTTGTATCTTACTACATTACACAGATTCATTTATGGTTATATATTCATTAATCTACTCAATAATTAAATTTGCCTTATTTTCCAATTAATTCTACATAGTACAGTCGCGCGAATAAGTCATGTCTCGGCACTAAGTATGTTTTGATCAATAATTGGTATCAGCAATATCTAAGCTTCATTTCTTCATATCGACTGAAATATACAAACATGTTCCTACACTTACCCACCCTATTCAACATCTGACAGACATTAATACAGCACAGAGCGAGCCAAACGTAATGACAGCCGAGACATGACTTAGTAGCGCGACTGTACATTGGTTATATATGCATTTAAATTAATATTCCAGGTTCGAGCCCACTATGAAACGATATCCCATGGTTTGTGTCTTTATGTAAATTGTATATAAGTGATAAGCACTAAACTAATGAAAGCATCATTATGGCCCTCCCGGGATTCGAACTCACGAGACAAACCTCAATGACCATGATATACTGTGTACCAATAACAAAAGTCCAAGCACTGCTCCCTAGGGTACATTACTTCTGAGGTTCGTGCAGTCTGAGGCTAGGCCATTAAGGGGGGTGACCTGCTTGTTTTATCTTTCTCTCGTTTTCTCTCTTTCTCTGACTTGTGTCGATTTCTTCCTGGCGAGCGAAAGCGAGCCAGCATTGTATGGAGAAATCCGGCTTCGCCGAAGACATTTTTCTATCGAAAAATTTACAAATTTAGCTTGCTGTGAAACAAAAACATATATAGTATATGCTGGCTCGCTACCGCTCGCCAGGAAAATATTGACACCTGGATGGGGGCGAACGTCTTAAAACAGTAGGATGAATGGGGTCGAATGGATACAAGCCAAAGACAGAGGGCGAGAAAGAGAAAACAAGCAAGGTGGGCTCCCTTAAGGTCCGCGCAGTCTGAGGTTTGGCCATTAAATACTACTCGGTGCTATCGCCTTGTTTGCAAATATTAAAGTCTCCAGAGGATTCACCCCAACATGCCTTAAAGAGAGAGAGAGAGAGAGAGAGAGAGAGAGAGGGGGGGGGGGGGGGCGTTTTTTAAAAGCTTGATAGAGGTCTTGGGGGGGAATGTAATAATACTACTACTAATAATAATAATAATAATAATTATAATAATACTAATACTAATAATAATAATAATAATAATAATAATAATAATAATAATAATACTAATAATAATAATAATAATACTAATAATAATACTAATAATAATAATAATACTAATAATAATAATAATACTAATACTAATAATAATAATAATAATAAGGAGAAGAATAAGATACATAAATGAGCAAATAAAAACGCCCATCCCCCCTTAATGGAGAAGGAAGAAAGAGAGTGGGCGGAAATTTAGGAAAGAGAAAAGCTCTGAGGCGGTGAGAGAAAAACCTTTAAAGGGAGTGAGAGAGAGAGAGTATGGGTTTGCCAGCTCTCTCTCTCTTTCTTTCTTTCTTTCTTTCTTTCTTTCTTTCTTTCTTTCTTTCTTTCTCTCTCTCTCTCTCTCTCTCTCTCTCTCTCTCTCTCTCTCTCTCTCTCTCTCTCTCTCAAATTTAGGAAAGAGAAAAAGCTATGAGGCGGTGAGAGAAAAACCTTTAAAGAGAGAGAGAGAGTACAAAGGAGTACAGAGGAAATCAAGCAACAACAGATCTAGTGACCCTTCTAGGTTGCTTGTCCTCCAAAACACTGAGGATCAAGTGTCCAAACAGTGGTTTAGAGGGGGTAAGGGAACATTGGAAAGGGAACTACTGCCCTGGAACTAATGTCCGTGGCAGGACTAGGAAGTTAGTAGGGGACATATGGGTTAGTAACTGAGGGGAGGATAAAATAAAGTTATTCATTTACAAACGCAGTCAGTCGTGGGTTTGATGCGAGATATTTGTCTAGGCGGAGTTTAAATGATTCAACGGTGCTGCAGTCTATAACGTCTCGGGGAAGCCCATTCCACAAGTTGACAACTCGATTGAAGAAGAAATTCTTAGATTCGTGTGAGTTAAAAGATTTACCAATAATTTTGCAACCGTTTCCCCGCGTGTAGTTAGATTGGTCGATAGTGAAGTACTTACTACAGTTCATATTTTCAATGCCTTTGATGATTTTGAACACTTGAATTAAGTCACCTCTTGATCTGCGCTGGGTTAAAGGAAATAGATTTAATTCTAAGACGCTCTTCGTATGGTTTGTTCTTTAGGCTAGGTATCATTTTGGTAACTCTACGTTGAACTCGTTCTAGCTTGTTTATGTCTTTTTGGTAATAAGGGCACCAGCATTGAACGCAGTATTCCAGAAGAGGGCGGACTAAGGAATTGTAAAGGGTTAGGATAACGTCTTTGGATTTATGCTCAAATGACCTGCCTATAAAGCCAATTATTTTGTTTGCCTTCTTAACAACTTCTGAACATTGTTGACTCGGTTTTAGGTTACTCGATATTGTTACTCCCAGATCGGTTTCTCTGTTTACATTCTTAAGCTGAGTGCCATTCATCGAATAGTTTGCTTTCTCATTTAGGTATCCGATATGTAGTACTTTACATTTATCCGCATTGAAACTCATTTGCCAAATTTGGGCCCAATGTGACAATTTATCTAGATTGTGTTGCATATTGTCAACTTGATCTTTTGAGAGTACGCTATTTGCAATTTTTGTATCGTCAGCAAATTTTGAGATTGTACAGGTGAGACCCTCATCTATGTCGTTGATGTAAATTAGAAAGAGAATTGGTCCTAGTACCGATCCCTGGGGTACCCCGCTACTTACATTGGTCCATTTAGATGCCTTACCGTTTATGACTACTCTTTGCTTTCTGTCGCTGAGCCAATTTTCTATCCATTTCAACACACCGTCTTGTATTCCATGCGCTTTTAGTTTTAGCAGTAAACGTTTGTGGGGAACTTTGTCAAAGGCCTTTTGAAAATCAAGGTATATAATATCTACAGCTTTACTCTCATCGTAGAGGTTGAGGATATCGTGGAAGAAGTCTAAGAGGTTTGTTAAACAGGAACGTTTTTTAGGAAAGCCGTGTTGAGTATCTTTAAGTATGTTATTTTCCTCTAAGTGATTTACGAGTCTGTCTCTTATGACCGTTTCTAGCATTTTACATACAACTGAGGTTAAGCTAATTGGCCGATAGTTACTGGGTAGGGATTTGCTGCCTTTTTTGAATATCGGTGTTACGTTGGCTAGCTTCCACTGATCAGGCATAGTCCCAGACTGCAAGGATTTATTGAATAGTAATGTCAGTGGTTTGGAGAGCTTATCCTTAGCTTCCTGTATAACTCTAGGCGAGATTGTATCAGGTCCTGGCGTTTTATTTACCTTGAGTTTATCTAAACAATTCAATACTTCTCTCTCTGTAACGGTGATATTGCTTAGAACATCTGAATTATCAATCTGAATCGGCGATGGTGTAGGGATATCACTGAGGTCTTCTGTTGTAAAAACTGATGCGAAGAAGGTATTGAGGGCATTACTCATTTGTACTTCGTCTTTGGTGTATTCTCCATTTTCATCGACTAACGGTCCAACAGTTGAAGTAACTACTTTTTTCTTTCTGATATAACTATAGAATTCTTTCGGGTTTGCTTTACTTTGATTCGCAATATGTAACTCTAGGGTCTTTTTACTTTGCTTAATTAACTTTTTGGCTTTGCGTCGTAGCTCTACAAATTTCACCCGTTCTTCGTCATTTTGTGAGGATTTTAATCTATCATTAGCCATTTTTTTTAGCAAGCAGGCAGTTTGAAATATCTTTATTCCACCATTTGGGCTTATTATTATGGCCTGGACGCCGTATTTTCGATGGTATGCAGTCTTGCACTGCTTTTAGGTAAGTGGTTTCGAATAACTTCCAAGATGTATTTATGTCGTTATTGTTAATTAAAAAGCTCCAGTCACTTTCTTTAAACATAGCTCTAAGTTTATGGAAGTTTGCTTTCTTGAAATTAGGGAGTTTTTCGATGCTACTATTTGGTTCGTTACTAGTAAAGTTTAAAGTGAAAGTTATCGTACGATGGTCGCTGTTACTGAATTCATCACCAACATTCAAATTCTCTGTTAATTCTTCTTTTGTTGCAAGTACAAGGTCAAGAACGTTATTACCACGGGTCGGTGTTCGAACAAATTGATAAAGCGAACTCTCTTGCAAGTTCGTATACAAGTCATGTCCGGAGTGTGAAGTAAGAGTATCGCCCCACTTGGTCACAGGTAAATTAAAGTCGCCAAAAAATACGGTATCTTGTGAGTTACTTACATCTGCAATTTGTTTATAAATTTATCGGTCAGTTTGCACTGATGTAAGTGCACTGAGTAAGTAAGGGTTTGCCAGCTCTCTCTCTCTCTCTCTCTCTCTCTCTCTCTCTCTCTCTCTCTCTCTCTCTCTCTCTCTCTTTCTCTCTCTCTCTCTCGCTATTGTTCTCTTGCTCTATGCTCTCTCTCTCTCTCTCTTTTCTCTCTCTCTCTCTCTTTTCTCTCTCTCTCTCTCTCTCTCTCTCTCTCTCTCTCTCTCTCTCTCTCTCTCTCTCTCTCCGGGCTGGTTTTTGTGGTCCCCTTCTCCCTCGTGTTTAGCCCCATTGGTTCGCAGATTTTAAGACGTTCGGCCCATTAGTTTGGCTATTATAACAGCTTTCGCCCCATTTCGTTGTCAATGTTAAGACCTTTCGTGCCATTTAGGTGTCAAATTTTTCCTGGCGAGCGATAGCGAGCCTGTAATTTTAAGAGAAATCGAAAAATGTACAAATTTATCTTGATGGGGGTGTCTAGGGGGTATTTTTTAAGCTCGATGAAGGTCTAGCGAAGAAACTAACAGATATAAAAAAAATTATGAATATATATATTACTAGACCACAACAATAGCCACTATCCCCTTAAGGGAGCCCACCTCGCTTTTATTCTCTTTCTCTCCCTCTCTATTTGGCTTGTATCCATTCGGCCCCATTCAGCCTACTGTTTTAAGACGTTTACCCCCATCCAGGTGTCAATATTTTCCTGGCGAGCGGTAGCCCGCCAGCATATATATATTTTTGTTTTGACAGCAAGCTAAATTTGTACATTTTTCGATCGAAAAATGTGAAGCCGGATTTTTCTATACAATGCTGGGTCGCTATCGCTCGCCAGGATGAAATCGACACATAGATGGGGATAAACGTCTTAAAACAGTTGGCTGAATGGGGCCGAATGGATACAAGCCAGGGAAAGAGAGAAAAGGAGAGCAAGATAAAAATAGCCGTGACCCCCCTTAAACAAATATTCCGAACACGAACCGGACGGGAATAGTTTGGGGGAAGGGAATTCAAGATCCCGCTCAGTCATACCGCGAAATTTGCCAGTCAGTCGCTAAGAAGGAGGGGACCCAAGAAGGAGAAGAAGGAGATCAGGTGGATTAGGAATGATTGGGAGTGATAGGGATGCGGCCCGTTTCCCTAGCAAACATTGTCGATATGATACTTGATTTGTTGTCGTCATTTGCCAGCCATCTGAGGGTAAGGAGACATTGATGAATAGATAGATGGTTAGATAGATGGATGGTTAGATAGATGGATGTATGGATGGATAGATAGATAGATAGATAGATAGATAGATAGATAGATGGATGAATGAATGAATGGATGGATGAATGAATGAATGGATGAATGAATGAATGAATGGATGAATGAATGGACGAATGAATGAATGCATGAATGAATGGAAGAATGAATGAATGGATGAATGACTGTATGCATGATTGAATGAATGAATGAATATATATTGACTTGACCTTGGCCTGTGATCCTGATGATATTATATTGTTCATGTAATTAACCCTTTGAGTACCAGCGACGTGTGATATATTTGTCCTAGTTATATTTAGACGATATTTTGCAGCTTAGGAAGGATGTGTGGTAGCTAGAAAGGTTGGTTGAGATAGTTTGAAGCCGTATTATTGCTAGAGGTCCTTCCTAAGCTGAATAAAATCGTCGAGTAGTTGCCAGACTATGATAAAAGGGACGTCCCTGGTACTGTATGGGTTAACAATATTAACCCTCTCCGACATATGACGCGATTTTGAGCCTATTGGGGATACTTTAAAGTTTTTTTTTACCATCAGGGGCATTTAGAAACCTTTAGTTTAGTTACTTCAACCTCTGCAGTTGTCTTTGAGTTAGCTGTGTTGAGCCTATTGGGGATACTTTAAAGCCTTTGTTACCATCAGGGGTATTTAGAAACCTTTAGTTTAGTTACTTCAACCTCTGCAGTTGTCTTTGAGTTAGCTGTGAGCAGAAAACTAATTTTGAAAAGGTAATTATAAGAGTGAGAGAACTCTCTTTCTTATTGCTAATCTGGCAACCTCTGCATCATATGCGCGTGAAAGGGTTAATACAATTGTGTGAGAGGAGTTTAGAGAAATGAGATTTCTGGACGGTCGGTGTACAGTATACAGGGGACCGATACCACTCAGCTTACGCAGAGTTGATAATAATTATGTCTAATAACTTACTGTCAAATGCATATGGCAGACACAGTATAATAGTCTCATTTTCAAACAAAGGGTAAGAGGAGAAAAACAAATCAAAGCAATCTGTGTTCTATCTTTTAAGGGGAGACTGACCGTTTGTTTGGTCTATTGATTCATTTATTCATATATTTTTTTAGTTTCCTCCCTAGACCTCCATCAAGCTTAGAAAAACACCCCCTAGACCCCCTTTCAAGATAAATTTGTACAATTTTCGGTAGAAAAATGTACCGGCCGAAGGCTGGTTCCTCTTAAAATTGCAGGCTCGCTAACGCTCGCCAGGAAATAATCGACACCTAAATGGCACGAAAGGTCTTAAAATTGACAACGAAATGGTGCGAAACGTGTTAAAATCGCCAAACTAATGGGGCTGAACGTCTTAACATCGGAAAACTAATAGGGCTAAACATGAGGGCGAAAGCGGTCCACAAAAGCGGTCCATCAATTCGCGCGTTCTATCTTTTTAGCTTCCCCCGGCCGAGAATCTGTCCGTGAGGAAATGAAGACGTGCATTGGAGGATGAGAGGAGGAGATGTGGCCGGACAGCGTGCTGGGGGGGGAGGGGGGGATTAAAAGGCGGTTAAGGGGGGGGTGACCTGTTTTTGTTCTGTCATTTTCTATCTTTCTCTGGCTTGTATCCATTTGGCCCCATTCAGCCTACTGTTTTAAGACGTTTATCCCCATCCAGTGTCAATTTTTTACTGGTGAGCGGTAGCGAGCCAGTATATTTTTTATTTTTGTTTGACAGCAGGCTAAATTTGTACATTTTTCGATAGAAAAATGTCTCCGGCGAAGCCGGATTTCTTCATATAATGCTGGCTCGCTATCGCTCGCCAGGAAGAAATCGACACCTAGATGGGGATAAACGTCTTAAAATAGTTGGCTAAATGGGGCCGAATGGATACAAGCCAGAGAAAGAGAGAAAAGGCCAGAAATAACAAAAATCAGGTCACCCCCCTTAAGTAGAAAGGACGAGACAGGGCGGAAAGGGAACAAGAATAGCGAAGATGAAAGAAGGAGACAAAAGGCAGAACTGCCTGTAGCGAGTGCCTCCCCCAGAGTTGAAAGAGTGACAGGGCCAAAATCAAGGGACGTTCGAGCCAAAATGCCTGGACACACGGAGTTTGAATCAATTTATGTCGTAGGGAGAGAGAAAGACTGATTCTGGGAGAGAGTTCCAGAGTTCAGCTGTTGAATAGAAGAAAGACTGAAAATATCGTTTCACTCTTGAATTGGAGAGTTGCACAGAGTAGGGGTGGGATTGTGTTGCAAGACGGATGCTACGTGCTCTAAGAAGAGGGGGTGGTATACACTGAGAGAGCTCTGAGGAACACTGATTATTGTAATAGCGGTAGAATAGTAAGGGAGATGCAACCTTGTGGCGAAGAGAGAGAGAAACTGCACATAATTGGTGAGTGGACGTGAGTTAAGGGGAGGTTTTTAGTGTGTTTCCTAGACTTCCATCAAGCTTGAAATTACACCCCCTTGACCCCCTTTCAAGATAAAATTTTACATTTTTCGGTAGAAAAATGTCCCGGCTGAAAGCCGGTTCCTCTTAAATAACAGGCTCGCTATCGCTCGCCAGGATAAAATCGACACCTAAATGGCACGAAAGGTCTTAAAATTGACAGAAATGGGTCGAAAGTTCTTTAAATCGTCAAAATAATGGGGCGAACGTCTTAAAATTATAAAAGCAATGGGGCTAAACATGAGGGAGAAAGGGGTAAAGAAAAAAATCCCTCAAGTGGATATCTCCCCTTAATGAGACGGAAGGCTTTCTTTTCTACTTTGTCCAAAAGTGCTGTTTGAGAGGATCCTCCCCACACGTGTGAACAATACTCAATACATGGACGCACTGTGCCCCTGTACAGAGCAAGAAGCTGTGCAGGGGTACAGAACCCATGGATAGGTGTTTTATCACCTCCTTACGTGAGTTTTGGAGTTCCTGCTGTGAATGGTGTTGTGGAAGGCTAGTTGAGTAGTGCAATGTAGAGTGGTCAGCATATGAGTGAATGGGGCTGAAGGTGCAGTTGAGAAGGTCGTTAATGAATAATAGGAAGATAATTGGAGATAGGACCAAACCCTGAGGAACACCGGAGTTGATGGGTTGAGGAAGTGAACGGTGGTGGCCGTCCACAACCGCAGCTATGAAACGGCCGGAAAGAAAATAAGAGACAAAGGCACATATGGAGGGATAGAAATTTTATGAGGGTAGTTTGGAAATAAGGGATTTGTGCCAGACTCTATTGAAGGCCTTCGATATGTCTAGCGCAACAGAAAAAAGTGTCACAAAAGTCCCGAATGGAGGATGATTAAGGGGAGGTCTCCACTTGAGGGATTTTTTTCTTGACCCCTTTCTCCCTCATGTTTAGCCCCATTGCTTTTGATATTATAAAATGTTTGCCCAATTAGTTTAGCGATTTTAAGAACTTTTACCCCATTCAGGTGTCGATTTTATCCTGGCGAGCGATAGCGAGCCTGTAATTTAAGAGGAACCGGCCTTCGGCCGGGACATTTTTCTACCGAAAAATGTACAAATTTATCTTGAAAGGGACTCAAGGGGGTGTAATTTTAAGGTTGATGGAGATCTAGGGAACAAACTAAATACCTCCCCTTAAGAGTTAGTAAGATATGAAAGAAGATCAGCAGTAGAGCGACCCTTAAGGAAGCCATACTGGCGATCTGAGACTAGGGTATGGGAAGATAAATGCTTAAGAAATTTTGAGGCAAGAATAGTTTCAAAAACTTTAGAGATGCAAGAAATGAATGCAATTGGACGATAGTTGGAGGGTTGAGAGCGGTCACCCTTCATTGGGACAGGTTGAATGAGAGCAAACTTCCAGCATGAAGGGAAGACGTTAGAGAATAGACAGAGAGGGAAGAGTTGCCTAGGCTGGGAGTCAGCACAGAAGCACAGTTCAGTACAATAGGTGGAACACCGTCCGCCTTCTTAGTATTAAGCCCACAGAGGGTAGAAAGTACATCCTTGGAAGAAATTAGGATGTTAAGGGGAGATCTCCACTTGAGGGATTTTTTTCTTGACCCCTTTCTCCCTCATGTTTGGCCCCATTGCTTTTGATATTATAAAACGTTTGCCCCATTAGTTTAGCGATTTTAAGAACTTTCCCCCCATATTAAGACCTTTCGTGCCATTCAGGTGTCGATTTTATCCTGGCGAGCGATAGCGAGCCTGTAATTTAAGAGGAACCGGCCTTGGGCCGGGACATTTTTCTACCGAAAAATGTACAAATTTATCTTGAAAGGGACTCAAGGGGGTGTAATTTAAGCTTGATGGAGGTCTAGGGAACACACTAAATACCTCCCCTTAAGCATAATTAGGAGAGAGGGGTGGAGAGGGAGGAATAGCACCGGAATCATCCAAGGTGGAGTTTTTAGCGAATGGAGAAATAGGGGAAAGCTGTGGGTCGATAAAGATTTAAATTTGTGCATTTTTCGGGCGGTAAAAAACACGCCGTGGCCGAAGGCTGCAGTTCTTCATAAACTGCCGGTTGGCTATCACTCACCAGAACAAAATCGACACCTAAATGGCACGAAAGGTCTTAAAAATCGTCAAGCTAAATAGGGCAAATGCCTTAACCCCTTCAGTACCATGACCCCTGTTTACTTTGGATTGTGGCTAACATTTGATGATTTTATGCAGGTTAAGGGGAGGTATTTAGTTTGTTCCCTAGACCTCCATCAAGCTTAAAATTACACCCCCTTGAGTCCCTTTCAAGATAAATTTGTACATTTTTCGGTAGAAAAATGTCCCGGCCGAAGGCCGGTTCCTCTTAAATTACAGGCTCGCTATCGCTCGCCAGGATAAAATCGACACCTGAATTGCACGAAAAGGTCTTAATATGGGGTGAAAGTTCTTAAAATCGCTAAACTAATGGGGCAAACGTTTTATAATATCAAAAGCAATGGGGCTAAACATGAGGGAGAAAGGGGTCAAGAAAAAAAATTCCTCAAGTGGAGATCTCCCCTTAAGAAGGACCTATGTTATTGAGAGGGTATAAGTATGGAGATCGTATTTACCCCTTTCAGTCGTGGAGGTAGAGATTGTCAACTAATGCCAATCGTCTGATGGTAACCAGAACTATGATGAACGCTACCTCATGGTGGTTAAGGGGAGACTGGCCGTTTGTTTGGTCTATTAATTCATTTATTCATATATTTGTTTAGTTTCCTCCCTAGACCTCCATCAAGCTTAGAAAAACACCCCCTAGACCCCCCTTCAAGATAAATTTGTACATTTTTCGGTAGAAAAATGTCCCGGCCGAAGGCCGATTCCTTTTAAAATTGCAGGCTCGCTATCGCTCGCCATGAAATAATCGACACCTAAATGACACGAAAGGTCTTAAAATTGACAACGAAATGGGGCGAAAGGTGTTAAAATCGCCAAACTAATGGGCCGAACGTCTTATAATCTTGAGACTAGTGGGGCTAAACATTAGGGAGAAGGGGGTCCAGAAAAACGGTCTGCCTCCCCTTAAAACAGGAAAGGGGTTGGGAGGAAAATAAATAGGAACGCGATAAAGGGGAAAAATACTCAATACATCATCAGGACAGATTTGATGGCGCAGCGAGACATGTGGAACAACTGAAACCTTCAATTATTATGACGTGGGATCAAGAAAAAGACGAATGGTCGGAAGGGAAAACACATGAGAGAGAGAGAGAGAGAGAGAGAGAGAGAGAGAGAGTGGGAGAGAGAGAGAGAGAGTGGGAGAGAGAGAGAGAGAGAGAGAGTAAGAGAGAGAGAGAGAGAGAAAGAGAGTGAGAGTGAGAGAGAGAAAGAAAGAGAGAGTGAGTGAGTGAGTGAGAGAAGAGAGAGAAACGTGATAGGTCAGTGAGTAGGACAGGTTATTGAGTACATGGGGAAAGCAAACAACAATAGATCCATTGACCCTGACGAGGCTATATCATGGTAACAAAGGGGACATCGTCGGTCTGAGTACGGAATAAACCAAGAGAAGGGTCAGTGGGATAAGACCAGATCAGGATCTCCCAGCGGACTATCCCTTATTCTTCAACAATACAAAAATCAACCCTTCATCTTCTCTCAATATTCTTGGTGTCTCTTTTTCTTCTGCTCTCATTTGGAAGGACCATATTACCAGTCTTGCTAAGGCAGCCTCCCAGAAGCTGGGTGTGCTCAACCGCCTTAGGGGGTTCTTTTCCCCTGCACAGCTTCTTGCTCTGTACAGGGGTATAGTGCGCCCTTGTATTGAGTATTGTTCACATGTTTGGGGAGGTTCCTCTCACACCGCTCTCCTAGACAAGGTTGAAAGGAAGGCCTTTCGTATCATTAACTCCCGTCCACTCACCAACTCTCTGCAATCTCTCTCTCTCCGCCGCAATGTTGCATCTCTCTCGCTATTCTATCGCTACTATAATAATCAGTGTTCCTCAGAGCTATCCCAGTGCATACCACCTCCTTTACGTAGGGCACGTGGTACCCGTCTTGCAACTCAATCCCACCCTCAAACTTTCTTCTACTCAACATCTGAGCTCTGGAACTCTCTCCCAGAATCAGTCTTTCCCTCTTCCTATGACTTAAATTGCTTCAAACTCCGTGTGTCCAGGCATTTTGGCTCGAACGTCCCTTGATTTTGGCCCTGTCACTCTTTCAACTATGGGGGAGGCACTCGCTATAGGCAGTTATGCCTTTTGCCTCCCTCAATCACATAGAAAAAAAAAAGAAAAAAAAAGAAGAAGATAATATGAGGGGTCCCGAGGGTAAAGCCGGTATCACACGAGAGCTTTTTTAGTCAACATTTTTCTGGCAACATTTCTGGAATCTTTTACACTGTATATCGGAAACTAGACTGATATAGGCCTAATAGATGAATTTAGGTGACATAAATGTTTTAAATGTCGACCTCCTAAGCTGCCAGACCAGTGTGGAGTGTAAATGTTGAGGGGAAAAATGCTCGTGTGATACCGGCTTAAGGGAAAATCGGGCATAACAAAAGATTGGTCTGGGAATAGGTGCAGAACCAGGGGAGTGCGATCAGATTTTTTTGTTTTTTTGTTTTTTTAGTGGGGGGGGGGGGGGGTCAGAGTAACCTTGTCCATACACTATCTGGGATGATTAATAATTGTGGAAACGATTGCAAGGAAGAAGAGGTTATAGTTAGTTATCTTGAAGGTCCACCGAAATCGTAATTAAATATTTTGGTAATCTTAGTTGTTATGGCCTCAGCAATTATCGAGTGGTTATGTTAAATCAAATTAATTATATGCGGGTTTCCAATCTATTAGTATTTTGAACACATGGACTGTATTTGTCGTTCCACTACTAAAGGTTCCGCTATTTATTGTTGTTCCTTATAGGCTAATCATTCAATACATTAATGTGAATCATAGTTTTGTGACGCCACCAGGCGAATTCTGTTTTCGGTTTAAAAAAAAAAAAAAAAAAAAAAAAAAAATATATATATATATATATATATATATATATATATATATATATATACAGTATATATATATTTTTTTTTGTTCTATGTGTATATAGTGAAAAAGGGAAATTGAAGCGGTATAAGGTAAACTAGTCGTGTAGATCCAAGGGTCCTGCGGTCGTGGATGTGGCCGATGGTGGAATTCCCAAGCAAACACTCGTCGACCCCCCCCCCCTCTCCCCCCCCCCCCCTACCACTTCTGTCTTACTCTTAAGGGGAGACGGACTGGGGGTTTTTTCTCTATTAATTCATTTATTCCTTTATTTCTTAGTTTTCTCGCTAGACCTCCATCAAGCTTAGAAAAACATCCCCTAGCCTAGACCCCCCTTCAAGATAAATGTGTAAATTTTTCGGTAGAAAAATTTCCCGGCTGAAGGCCGGTTCCTCTTAAAATGTCAGGCTCGCTATCGCTCGCCAGGAAATAATTGACACCTAAATGGCACGAAAGCTCTTAAAATTGACAACGATATGGGGCGAAAGGTGTTAAAATCGCCAAACTAATGAGTCAAACGTCTTAAAATCTGAAAACTAAAGGGGCTAAGCATGAGGGAAAAAGTGGCCAGAAAAAGCAGACCATCCCCCCTTAACCCCTTCTGTACCGACGTCGTTCTTTTGACTGTATTCTGGCTACGGTTAGACGGTTAGACGGTTAGACGGTTAGACGGTTAGGCGGTTTTCTTCAGTGAAATACAGTTTTCCAAATATTAACCCTCTCCGACATAATGACGCGATTTTGAGCCTATTGGGGATACTTTAAAGCCTTTGTTACCATCAGGGGTATTTAGAAACCTTTAGTTTAGTTACTTCAATCTCTGCAGTTGTCTTTGAGTTAGCTGTGTTGAGCCTATTGGGGATACTTTAAAGCCTTTGTTACCATCAGGGGTATTTAGAAACCTTTAGTTTAGTTACTTCAACCTCTGCAGTTGTCTTTGAGTTAGCTGTGTTGAGCCTATTGGGGATACTTTAAAGCCTTTGTTACCATCAGGGGTATTTAGAAACCTTTAGTTTAGTTACTTCAATCTCTGCAGTTGTCTTTGAGTTAGCTGTGTTGAGCCTATTGGGGATACTTTAAAGCCTTTTACCATCAGGGGTATTTAGAAACCTTTAGTTTAGTTACTTCAACCTCTGCAGTTGTCTTTGAGTTAGCTGTGTTGAGCCTATTGGGGATACTTTAAAGCCTTTGTTACCATCAGGGGTATTTAGAAACCTTTAGTTTAGTTACTTCAACCTCTGCAGTTGTCTTTGAGTTAGCTGTGTTGAGCCTATTGGGATACTTTAAAGCCTTTGTTACCATCAGGGGTATTTAGAAACCTTTAGTTTTAGTTACTTCAATCTCTGCAGTTGTCTTTGAGTTAGCTGTGTTGAGCCTATTGGGGATACTTTAAAGCCTTTGTTACCATCAGGGGTATTTAGAAACCTTTAGTTTAGTTACTTCAACCTCTGCAGTTGTCTTTGAGTTAGCTGTGTTGAGCCTATTGGGGATACTTTAAAGCTTTGTTACCATCAGGGGTATTTAGAAACCTTTAGTTTAGTTACTTCAACCTCTGCAGTTGTCTTTGAGTTAGCTGTGTTGAGCCTATTGGGGGTACTTTAAAGCCTTTGTTACCATCAGGGTATTTAGAAACCTTTAGTTTAGTTACTTCAACCTCTGCAGTTGTCTTTGAGTTAGCTGTGTTGAGCCTATTGGGGGTACTTTAAAGCCTTTGTTACCATCAGGGGTATTTAGAAACCTTTAGTTTAGTTACTTCAACCTCTGCAGTTGTCTTTGAGTTAGCTGTGGGCAGAAAACTAATATTTGGAGAGGTAATTATAAGAGTGAGAGAACTCTATTTCTTATTGCTAATCTGGCAACCTCTGCATCATATGAGTCTGAAGGGGTTAACAGGCTTCGAACTATCTCACTTAAACGTTTTTATTAACACAGGTCCTTCATAAACTGCCTAAAACCGTCTAAACATAGCTAGGCTTCGAACTATCTCACTTAAGGGGAGATCTCCACTTGAGGGATTTTTTTCTTGACTCCTTTCTCCCTCATGTTTAGCCCCATTGCTTTTGATATAAAATGTTTGCCCCATTAGTTTAGCGATTTTAAGAACTTTCACCCCATATTAAGACCTTTCGTGCTATTTAGGTGTCGATTTTATCCTGGCGAGCGATAGCGAGCCTGCAATTTAAGAGGAACCGGCCTTCGGCCGGGACATTTTTCTACCGAAAAATGTACAAATTTATCTTGAAAGGAACTCAAGGGGGTGTAATTTTAAGGTTGATGGAGGTCTAGGGAACAAACTAAATACCTCCCCTTAAACGTTTTTATTAACACAGGTCCTTCCTAAACTGCAGACAATCGTCTAAACATGCTGTGGCTAGAATAAAAACCATAAAATAAAACACGTCGGCTGAATAAAAACCATAAAATAAAACACGTCGGCTGAACCATAAAATAAAACACGTCGGCTGAAAAAACCATAAAATAACACTCGGCTGAATAAAACCATAAAATAAACGTCGCTGAATAAAAACCATAAAATAAAACTCGGCTGAATAAAAACCATAAAATAAAACACGTCGGCTGAATAAAAACCATAAATAAAACACGTCGGCTGTATAAAACACCATAAAAAAACACGCGGCTGAATAAAAACCATAAAATAAAACACGTCGGCTGAATAAAAACCATAAAATAAAACACGTCGGCTGAATAAAAACCATAAAATAAAACACGTCGGCTGAATAAAAACCATAAAATAAAACACGTCGGCTGAATAAAAACCATAAAATAAAACACGTCGGCTGAATAAAACCATAAAAAACACGGCGGCTGAATAAAAAACATAAGATAAAACACGTCGGCTGAAAAAAAACCAAAAAATAAAACACGTCGGTTGTATAAAAACCAATAAAAACACGTCGGCTGAATAAAAACCATAAATAAAACACGTCGGCTGAATAAAAACCATAAAATAAAACACGTCGGCTGAATAAAAACCATAAAATAAAACACGTCGGCTGAATAAAAACCATAAAATAAAACACGTCGGCTGAAAAAAAACCATAAAATAAACACGTCGGCTGAATAAAACCATAAATAAAACACGTCGGCTGAATAAAAACCATAAAATAAAACACGTCGGCTGAATAAAAACCATAAAATAAAACACGTCGCCTGTTCGGAAGGAGTTGGCTAATAACGGTACCAACTTTACAGGGGGACGGGTGGCTTTTCTGGTCTATTAATTAATTTATTCTTTTTATTTCTTATTTGCCTCGCTAGACCTCCATGAAGCTTAAGGGGAGATTTCCACTTGAGGGATTTTTTTTTCTTGCCCCCTTTCTCCCTTATGGTTAGCCCCATTGCTTTTGATATTTTAAGACATTCGCCCCATTAGTTTAGCGATTTTAAGAACTTTCGCCCCATTTCTGGCAATTTTAAGACTGTTCGTGCCATTTAGGTGTCGATTGTTTCCTGGCGAGCGATAGCGAGCCTGTAATTTAAGAGGAACCGGCCTTCGGCCGGGAAATTTTTCTACCGAAAATTTACAAATTTATCTTGAAAGGGGGTCTAGGGGCTGTAATGTTAAGCTTGATGGAAGTCTAGCGAACTAACTAAAAACATCCCCTTAAACACACTCCCTAGATCCCCCTTAAAAATAAATTTGTAAAATTTTCGTTAGAAAAATTTCCCGGCCGAAGGCCGATTTCTTTTAAAATTACTGGCTCGCTATCACTCGCCAGGAAAAAATCGACACCTAAATGGTATGAAAGGTCTTGAAAGTGATATAGAAATGGGACGAAAGGTTCTAAAATCGCCAAACTAATGGGCCGAACGTCTTGAAATCTGAAAACTAATGGGGCTAAACATGAGGGAGAAGGGGGACCAGCAAAAAAGGATCATCCCCCTTTAGCAAATAACGTTACCATCTTCCCCAGAGCTAACACTTGTACTTCGGCCAACACACTTTAACGCTCGAGGAGGACGTGGGTGGGATAACTTTCTGTATTTCGATATGTCCGAGTCGAGGGATGTATTGGGATAGGGTATATTTGATCTAGCCCTATCCGTATATACCCTCAGCTGTCGAACCCAATCCACTCAAGACCTCATGCTTAGCCCCATTAGTTTTGAGATTCTAAGACGTTCGGTCCCATTAGTTTGGCGATTTTAAGATCTGTCGCCCTTTTTCTGTGTCAATATGAAGACTTGTGTCATTTAGGTGTCGATTTTTTTCCTGGCGAGCGATAGCGAGCCTGTAATTTAGAAGGAACCGGCATTTTTCTACCGAAAAATGTACAAACACATCTTGGAGGGGGATCTTGGGTTTTTTTTTTTTTTTTTTTTTTTTTTTTTTTTTTTAAAGTTTGATGGAGGTCTCGGGAGGAAACTAAAGAAACTACAAATAAATGAAAACAAAAATCGACTAAAAAATGAAGCATGTTATTTAAATGTTTCCGAATCCAGGGATATATTGAGATAAGGGTATATTATTTTGATTTAGCCCTATTCAGTGTATACCCCCAGCTGTCGAAACCCAATCCACTTCAGACCGTTTCTCCCTCATGTTTAGCCCCATTAGTTTTGAGATTCTAAGACGTTCGGTCCCATTAGTTTGGCGATTTTAAGATCTGTCGCCCCTTTTCTGTGTCAATATGAAGACTTGTGTCATTTAGGTGTCAATTTTTTCCTGGCGAGCGATAGCGAGCCTGTAATTTTAGAAGGTACGGCCTTCGGCCGGGACATTTTTCTACCGAAAAATGTACAAGTATATCTTGATGGGGATCCTGGGGTTGTTTTTTAAAGCTTGATGGAAAAAAAAAAAAATCAAATCGACCAAAACATAACTCTTTGTACTCCATATTGTCCGAGTCCAGGGATATATTGAGATAGGGTATATTTGATCTAGCCATGTACGTATATATTTGATCTAGCCATGTACGTATATATTTGATCTAGCCATGTACGTATATATTTGATCTAGCCATGTACGTATATATTTGATCTAGCCACGTATATATTTGATCTAGCCATGTACGTATATATTTGATCTAGCCATGTACGTATATATTTGATCTAGCGTATATATTTGATCTACCATGTACGTATATTTGATCTAGCCATGTACGTATATATTTGATCTAGCCATGTACGTATATATTTGATCTAGCCATGTACGTATATATTTGATCTAGCCATGTACGTATATATTTGATCTAGCCATGTACGTATATTTGATCTAGCCATGTACGTATATATTTGATCTAGCCATGTACGTATATTTGATCTAGCCATGTACGTATATATTTGATCTAGCCATGTACGTATATATTTGATCTAGCCATGTACGTATATATTTGATCTAGCCATGTACGTATATATTTGATCTAGCCATGTACGTATATATTTGATCTAGCCATGTACGTATATATTTGATCTAGCCATGTACGTATATTGATCTAGCCATGTACGTATTATTTGATCTAGCCATGTACGTATATATTTGATCTAGCCATGTACGTATATATTTGATCTAGCCATGTACGTATATATTTGATCTAGCCCATGTACGTATATATTTGATCTAGCCATGTACGTATATATTTGATCTAGCCATGTACGTATATATTGATCTAGCCATGTACGTATATATTTGATCTAGCCATGTACGTATATATTTGATCTAGCCATGTACGTATATATTTGATCTAGCCATGTACGTATATTTGATCTAGCCATGTACGTATATATTTGATCTAGCCATGTACGTATATATTTGATCTAGCCATGTACGTATATATTTGATCTAGCCATGTACGTATATATTTGATCTAGCCATGTACGTATATATTTGATCTAGCCATGTACGTATATATTTGATCTAGCCATGTACGTATATATTTGATCTAGCCATGTACGTATATATTTGATCTAGCCATGTACGTATATATTTGATCTAGCCATGTACGTATATATTTGATCTAGCATGTACGTATATTTGATCTAGCCATGTACGTATATATTTGATCTAGCCATGTACGTATATATTTGATCTAGCCATGTACGTATATATTTGATCTAGCCATGTACGTATATATTTGATCTAGCCATGTACGTATATATTTGATCTAGCCATGTACGTATATATTTGATAGCCATGTACGTATATATTTGATCTAGCCATGTACGTATATTGATCTAGCCATGTACGTATATTTGATCTAGCCATGTACGTATATTTGAACTAGTCATGTACGTATATATTTGATCTAGCCATGTACGTATATATTTGATCTAGCCATGTACGTATATATTTGATCTAGCCATGTACGTATATATTTGATCTAGCCATGTACGTATATATTTGATTAGCCATGTACGTATATTTGATCTAGCCATGTACGTATATATTGATCTAGCCATGTACGTATATTTGATCTAGCCATGTACGTATATATTTGATCTAGCCATGTACGTATATTGATCTAGCCATGTACGTATATATTTGATCTAGCCATGTACGTATATTTGATCTAGCCATGTACGTATATATTTGATCTAGCCATGTACGTATATATTTGATCTAGCCATGTACGTATATATTTGATCTAGCCATGTACGTATATATTTGATCTAGCCATGTACGTATATATTTGATCTAGCCATGTACGTATATATTTGATCTAGCCATGTACGTATATTTGATCTAGCCATGTATATATTGATCTAGCCATGTACGTATATATTTGATCTAGCCATGTACGTATATATTTGATCTAGCCATGTACGTATATATTTGATCTAGCCATGTACGTATATATTTGATCTAGCCATGTACGTATATATTTGATCTAGCCATTTACGTATATATTTGATCTAGCCATGTACGTATATATTTGATCTAGCCATGTACGTATATACCCCCAGCTGTCGAAACCCAAGCCACTCCAGACCGTTTTTGAGATATTACTTTCCAACTTGAAGGTCCAATTTCCACACGAAGGAATATATCGACTCATAACTGTCCTCGATGGTTGACTCGTATCACAAGGTTTATATTTGCTTAAAGGGGGTGACCTGCTTTTGTTCTCTCTTTCTCTGGCTTGTATCCATTCGGCCCCATTCAGCCTACTGTTTTAAGACGTTTATCCCCATCCAGGTGTCGATTTCTTCCTGGTGAGCGATAGCGAACCAGCATTGTATGAAGAAATCCGGCTTCGCCGTAGATATTTTCTATATTTTTTGTTTGCACATTTAGCCTGCTGTCAAAAACATTTAAATAAATATGCTGGCTCGCTACCGCTCGCCAGGAAAAAATCGACATATGGATGTGTATAAACGTCTTACATCAGTAGGCTGAATAGGGCCGAAAGGATACAACCCAGAGAGGGAGGGAGAGAGAGAGAGAGAGAGAAGAAACGAGGTGGGCTCCCTTAACATTATTTGATTTTGTGCAGTTTAAGGGGGGGATTTCCACTGGAGGGATTTTTTTTTCTGGACTCCTTTCTCCCTCAATTTTAGCCCCATTGTTTTTCTAATTTTAAGACGTTTGCCCCATTATTTTGACGATTTTAAGAACTTTCGCCCCATTTCTGTCAATTTTAAGACCTTTCGTGCCATTTAGGTGTCGATTTTATCCTGGCGAGCGATAGCGAGCCTGTAATTAAAGAGGAATCGGCTTTCAGCCGGGACATTTTTCTACCGAAAAATGTACAAATTTATCTGGAAAGGGGCTCAAGGGGGTGTAATCTTAAGCTTGAAGGATATCTAGGGACCAAACTAAAAACCTCCCCTTAAGAAGGATGTGTGGTTGTAAAAAGGGGTTAAGTGAGATAGTTCGAAGCCTGTCAATTGCTGGAGGCCCCTTCTTAAACTGAATATATTCGTCTAATAGTAGTCAGAAGAAAGTTAACCCTTTCACGCATATGACGCGATTTTGAGCCTATTGGGGATACTTTAAAGCCTTTGTTACCATCAGGGGTATTTAGAAACCTTTAGTTTAGTTATTTCAACCTCTGCAGTTGTCTTTGAGTTAGCTGTGTTGAGCCTATTGGGGATACTTTAAAGCCTTTGTTACCATCAGGGGTATTTAGAAACCTTTAGTTTAGTTATTTCAACCTCTGCAGTTGTCTTTGAGTTAGCTGTGTTGAGCCTATTGGGGATACTTTAAAGCCTTTGTTACCATCAGGGATATTTAGAAACCTTTAGTTTAGTTACTTCAACCTCTGCAGTTGTCTTTGAGTTAGCTGTGTTGAGCCTATTAGGGATAATTTAAAGCCTTTGTTACCATCAGGGGTATTTAGAAACCTTTAGTTTAGTTACTTCAACCTTTGCAGTTGTCTTTGAGTTAGCTGTGTTGAGCCTATTGGGGATAATTTAAAGCCTTTGTTACCATCAGGGGTATTTAGAAACCTTTAGTTTGGTTACTTCAACCTCTGCAGTTGTCTTTGAGTTAGCTGTGTTGAGCCTATTGGGGCTACTTTAAAGCCTTTGTTACCATCAGGGGTATTTAGAAACCTTTAGTTTAGTTACTTCAACCTCTGCAGTTGTCTTTGAGTTAGCTGTGTTGAGCCTATTAGGGATAATTTAAAGCCTTTGTTACCATCAGGGGTATTTAGAAACCTTTAGTTTAGTTACTTCAACCTCTGCAGTTGTCTTTGAGTTAGCTGTGTTGAGCCTATTGGGGATACTTTAAAGCCTTTATTACCATCAGGGGTATTTAGAAACCTTTAGTTTAGTTACTTCAACCTCTGCAGTTGTCTTTGAGTTAGCTGTGGGCAGAAAACTAATTTTGGAGAGGTAATTATAAGAGTGAGAGAACTCTTATTTTGTATTGCTAATCTGGCAACCTCTGCGTCATAAATGCGTGAAAGGGTTAAAAAGACGTAGCGGTAGTGAAGGGGTTAACTCCAAAAGTGTAATTCTGGTGAAGTGAATTTATCCATGACTATTTATTATCCAATGATGGCAAGATATTGAGATTAATGTTGTCAAAGTGAAATAAAGGATCATAATTTGTTGATTGGGTAACTGTGTGAACTTATACAACTTATTGTGTACGAGTTAAGGGGAGATCTCCACTTGAGGGATTTTTTTCTGGATCCCTTTCTCCCTTATGTTTAGCCCCATTGTTTTTAGATTTTAAGACGTTCGCCCCAATAGTTTGGAGATTTTAAGAACTCTCGCCCCATTTCTGTCAATTTTAAGACCTTTCGTGCCAGTTAGGTGTCGATTTTTTCCTGGCGAGCGATAGCGAGCCTGTAATTTAAGAGGAAGCGGCCTTCGACCGGGACATTTTTCTACCGAAAAATGTATAAATTTATCTTGAAAGGGGGTCTAGGGGGAGTAATTTTAAGCTTGATGGAAGTCTAGGGAACCAACTAAAAACCTCCCCTTAAGCCTTCTAGCTGTCCCCTTTTCTGTCAAGATTGCTTCTAAATCGTTATGCTTTCGTAAATCAAGACATTCTATCCAAGCTTCTAATCCAGCGCTTTCAATGTTTTTGCAAAATATCAGTATATATATATATATATATATATATATATATATATATATATATATATATATATTAATTATATAATGTATGTGTTTTTGTATGTGTGTGTGTGTGTGTGTGTGTGTGTGTGTGTGTGTGTGTGTGTGTAAACAAATCATGCCTGTGTTCCCTTCAAGTATACGTCCATCGTTCACTCCAACAAATGTCTTCAACTTTTGCAAAGTTTGTCAACTTTTGCAAACTATTCGCAAGCAATATCGTTAATAAGATGTCCTGCTCTCCTGCTCTTCCACAATGATCATTTTTATGCCTTGCTTTCATAGTCATTCCTTTTGCTTAAGGGGAGATTTCCACCTGGAGGATTTTTTTCTGAACCTTTTTCTCCCCTCATGTTTAGCCCCATTGCTTGTGAGATTTAAAGACTCTTGCCCCATTAGTTTGGCGATTTTAAGAACCCTCGCCCCATTTCTGTCAATTTTAAGACCATTCGTGCCATTTAGGTGTCGATTTTTTCCTGGCGAGCGATAGCGAGCCTACAATTTAAGGGGAACTGGCCTTCGGCCGGGACATTTTTCTACCGAAAAATTTACAAATTTATCTTGAAAGGGGGTCAAGGGGGAGTAATTTTAAGCTTGATGGAAGTCTAGGGAATCAACTAAAAACCTCCCCTTAAACCCTTCTATAGGGGCGACGTCTTTTTAATTCTATGCTAGCTGTATATAGACGATTTTGTGCAGCTTGGGAAGGATCTCTAGCAATTATAAGGCTTCGGACTACAGTATCTCAATCAACCCTTTTAACTTTGTGATGGGCTGGTCTATCAGAATGAGAGTTGAGCGTTCTCTGCCATACCCATAGCTTACTCTGACTGTTCCTTTTACTTATATATTTTCTAGATCTCAAGTGACGGTGTCTTTTCCGTGGATTGACCTCCCTACTGCCAACCCTGGCAGATTGGGAGCCAAAGCGTCACATTTTTCCTTTGCCCCTCAACTTTCCCTTTATAATTGCCGAGGGGCACAGGGCCTTGGGTGGGTCTTTTGTTTCCCGGGCGTTTCCGCACCCTCCTCAGCTCCCCGCCTTTGAGTGGCTTCGGTCACCTGGGCATTATTAGTGGTAAGCTGGGAGGGTTCTGTGGGGGCGCTCGGTTATGGCCTTGGCCTTGCTCGGGACCTTGGGACTGCTCGGCCAGACAGCCTGAGGAACAGCAACAACAACAACAACCCTTTTAACTACCACAGATCTGTCGGATCCTTCCTTCCTAAGTTTCATAAGAAAAGTCTCTATGCAGCTGAAATAAATACAAAAAGACGTCGCCGGTATAGAAAGGGTTAATACTATGGATTTTGGTATAATCCATTACTTTGGCGATTTTAAGACCATTTGCCCCATTTGTTTGTCATTATTAAGCGTAATACCCCAGCACTTTTTACCGGGTAGATATAAAGAATATATTTCTTCAAAGGCATGAAAAAGTGCTGGGATATTACGCTTAGTAATGACAAAACAATGGGCGAATGGTCTTAAAATCGCCAAAGTAATGGACCGAACGTCTTAAAATATCAAAGCTAATTGGGATATACATAAGGGAGAAGGGGGAACAGGAAAACAACCATCCCCCTTGTTTAAGTGGGGTAGTGTGTAACAATAAAATCCTCATATATTATATTATCTGTTACAGGTGGAGCGGTAAGGTACAGCATTACGGGCGGTAACAGTGTATTATGTTATCTGTTACAGGTGGAGCGGTAAGGTACAGCATTACGGGCGGTAACAGTATATTATATTATCTGTTACAGGTGGAGCGGTAAGGTACAGCATCACGGGCGGTAACAGGGATGGACTGTTTACTATCGACCAACACACAGGCGTCATCACCCTCGCTGCCGCCCTAGACCACGAAACTTATACCTCGGTTAGTAATAGCAGTCTCTCTATCTCTAACTCTCAAAACACTCTCTCTCTCTCTCTCTCTCTCTCTCTCTCTCTCTCTCTCTCTCTCTCTCTCTCTCTCTCTCTCTCTCTCTCTCTCTCTCTCCTCTCTCTCTCTCTCTCTCTCTCTCTCTCTCTTTCTCTTTCTCTCTCTCTCTCTCTCTCTCTGCAACCCTAGACCACGTAACTCATACCTCGGTTAGTACCAGTGGACTTCTTTTGGCTCTCACTAGATGGTATTACACAGCTTAAAACGTACCTGTAGTCATTAAGGGAAGGTTTTTAGTTTGTTCCCTAGAACTCCATCAAGTATAAAATTGCAGCCCCTAGACCCCCTCTTAAGATAGATTTGTACATTTTTCGTTAGAAAAATGTCACGGCCAATAGCCGGTTCCCCCTACAATTACAGGCTCGCTATCGCTCGCCAGGAGAAAGACATCTAAATAGCACGTAAGGTCTTAATATTGACAAAGAAATAGGGTGAAAAGTCTTAAAATCGCCAAACTAATGGGTTGCCCTTCTCTGTGCATACATAGGGAAGGTAAGCATACAACAGAAGCTACATATTAACCCTTTCAAGCTCTGACGCGTTTTAGCAGTTTATTTTGTCTATCATTAGACGATATAATGCAGCTTAGGAAGTATCTTAGGTTATCAAAAGGGTAAATACTATCTCAATCAACCCTTTGACTTCCATATACCGTTACTAATCTGAATAAAATCGTCTAATAGTAGCCAGAAACCGAACAGAAACGCGTATTGGAGCTTGAAAGGGTTAACCAATCTGTTATATTATGTTTCATAGTGGCATCCGATTTAATTGATGGTCCGCAGGTAATTAACCATGCCACCTATGGTGTAAAGTAATTGACCACTGGCGAGTTTCGGGCTATAAGGAAGTTGAAATCGTAAACATCGATATTAATACGAATAACAATGTAGGTTTCTGATGAATAAAAAGTGTGTGAAATTGGGTTTTATGAATAAATAAATGCATCACACCCGTATTTTATGAATAAAGAAATGTATCACACCCGTATTTTATGAATAAAGAAATGTATCACACCCGTATTTTATGAATAAAGAAATGTATCACACCCGTATTTTATGAATAAATAAATGCATCACACCCGTATTTTATGAATAAAGAAATGTATCACACCCGTATTTTATGAATAAAGAAATGTATCACACCCGTATTTTATGAATAAATAAATGCATCACACCCGTATTTTATGAATAAATAAATGCATCACACCCGTATTTCAGCTGGTAATGCTGCTAAATATCGATGTCAACGGCTCCAACTTCCTTATAGAACGAAACTCGGAAGTGGTCAATTGAGTGATAGGCTGCCGGTGAATATTGGATGAACGTCTTTGTTGGAGGGGTCACTGTTTAGGGGAGATGTCCACTCGAGGGATTCTTTTCTGGACTCCTTTCTCCCTCATGTTTAGCCCCATTGCTTTTCTAATTTTAAGACGTTCGCCCCATTATTTTGATGATTTTAAGAACTTTCAACCCATTTCTGTCAATTTTAAGACCTTTCGTGCAATTTAGGTGTCGATTTTATCCTGGCGAGCGATAGCGAGCCTGTAATTTAAGAGGAACCGGCCTTCGGCCGGGACATTTTTCTACCGAAAAATGTACAAATTTATCTTGAAAGGGGCTCAAGGGGGTGTAATCTTAAGCTTGATGGATATCTAGGGACCAAACTAAAAACCTCCCCTTAACATATATATTTCTTGGTAATGTACTTGTTCCATTGGTATATGTCAGACCGCCGTGGAGTCTTCTGTGTTCCTGTCAGGGGTAGAATTCATCAGGAGGGAACTGCTCTTGCAACACACAACATACATTCATCAGGAGGGAACTGCTCTTGCAACACACAACATACATTCATCAGGAGGGAACTGCTCTTGCAACACACAACATACATTCATCAGGAGGGAACTGCTCTTGCAACACACAACATACATTCATCAGGAGGGAACTGCTCTTGCAACACACAACATACATTCATCAGGAGGGAACTGCTCTTGCAACACACAACATACATTCATCAGGAGGGAACTGCTCTTGCAACACACACACATACATCATCAGGGGGGGCAAACTGCTCTTTGACAACACACACATACGTTTCATCAGGAGGGAACTTCTCTGCAACCACACAACATACGTCATCCAGGAGGGAACTGCTCGTGCAACACACAACAACATTCACTAAGGAGGACTGGGGGGGGGCTTCTTGCAACACACAACATCCATTTATCTCTTGTCAGCACCAGTTCTTATTGATACGCCCTGTGGCATTATTCTTGGTGAAGGCTAAACAAAGGAATACATTTGTCAGTGGGTAACTTTAAGGGGAGATCTCCACTTGAGGGATTTTTTTCTGGACCCCTTTCTCCCTCATGTTTAGCCCAATTGCTCTAGTGATTTTAATACGTTCGCCCCATTAGTTTGGCGATTTTAAGAACTTTTGCCCCATTTATGTCAATTTTAAGACCATTCGTGCCATTTAGGTGTCAATTATTTCCTGGCGAGCGACAGCGAGCCTGAAGTTTATGAAGATCCGGCCTTCGGCCGGGAATTTTTTCTACCGAAAAATTTACAAATTTATCTTGAAAAGGGGTCTATGGGGTGAAATTTTAAGCTTGATTAATGACTAAGGAACAGACTAAAAACCTCCCCTTAATTGGGTGACCGGTTCAACTCAACCAGTAGACCATTTCAACCAGTAGCTCTCAACCAGTACCAAATCAACCAATACGGTTAGGTTAGGTTAGTACTATATTTTGGCACTGGTTTGGTTGGTCTGGGTTAATTTGGCACTGGTTGAGAGCTACTGGTTGAAATGGTCTACTGGTTGAGATGACATGTAACCCTTTAATTGCCACTAAGCTACTTATTTGACATTAAATAAAATGCCATGCCAAATTATTCCTCTCTATAAGCCACTAAGCTACTTATTTGGCATTAAATAAAATGCCATTATAAAGTATTTCTCTATATCAAATTGTCAATGTTAATTACTGTTTCATTGGTAAATATTATGCAAGCTATACTAATATGCCATTATAGGAAATAAAACTGTCTATTGTTTCGTAAATGCATGGAGATGAGTGTAAATATTTGATCAGTTTAATAAAAAACATGTATTTAAGTATTGCCATTTGTCTGTCAAGTTTGTGATTCAGAACTCTAGGTGGTTTTAAGGGGGGATGGCCGTATTAATTTAAGGGGGGATGGCCGTATTTATTTAAGGGGGATGGCCGTATTAATTTAAGCCGAGCGCGCCGGAGGATGGCATAGTATTTAAGGGGGTGATTGCGCCGCTTTATTACTTTAAGGGGGGAAATGGCCGTATTTATTTAAGGTCGCTTTTTCTTTTTTTTTTTGGGATGGCCGCATATTTATTTACGGGGCGATGGTACGTCGCTATTAATTTAAGGGGGATGGGCCGTATTAATTTAAGGGATGGTGGAGTATTAATTTAAGGGGGGATGGCCGTATTAATTTAAGGGGGGATGGCCGTATTAATTTAAGGGGGATGGCCGCATTTATTTAAGGGGGGATGGCCGTATTAATTTAAGGGGGGATGGCCGTATTAATTTAAGGGGGGATGGCCGTATTAATTTGTCATTTATTTAACGGGGGGATGGCCGTATTAATTTGTCATTTATATTATCTTATTATCAGTATTTTAGTTTCCTCCTTAGACTTCCATCAAGCTTAAAAAAAGCATCCCCAAGACTCTCAAGATTAATTTGTACATTTTTCGATAGAAAAATGTCCCGGCCTCTTAAATTACAAGCTCGCTTTCGCTCGCCAGGAAAATATCGACACTTAATTTTTTAGTTTTTTGTTTTATGTGAGTGAGGGAGGCAAAAGGCAGAACTGCCTGTGACAAGTGCCTCCCCCAGAGTTAAAAGAGTGACAGGGCCGTTCGAGCCAAAATTCCTGGACACGCACAGTTTGAAGCAATTTAAGTCATAGGATGAGCGAAAGACTGATTCTGGGAGAGAGTTCCAGAGCTCAGCTGTTGAATAGAAGAATGATTGAGAATAACGTTTCAATCTTGGGTTGGAGAGTTACACATAATAAGGGTGCTATTCCTCCCTCTCCGCCCTCCTCTCTCTTACTTATGCCTAATATCCAAATCTCTTCTAAAGATGTACTTTCTACCCTCTCTGGGCTTAACACTAATAAGGCGTACGGTCCGGACGGTGTTCCTCCTGTTGTTCTCAAAAACTGTGCTTCCGTGCTGACTCCCTGCCTAATAATAATAATAATCTTCTGGTTACTTATATAGCGCCCGTATCTTCTCCTTCGAGGATTCACAAGCGCTTGGCTTTCTTTAGTCTACCAGAGACCATTACCCATCCCCCTTGCTCATGGGGAGATGGTAACCGTCGGCTGTATCCCAGAAAAACTTTTCAATCTGAGCGGGGATTGAACGCGAGACCTTCAAGATGGGAATCAGGCACGCTACCAACTGAGCCAGCCGGAGGGCTAGGCAAACTCTTGCGTCTCTGTCTATTCTCTAACGTCTTCCCTTCTTGCTGGAAGTTTGCTCACATTCAACCTGTCCCAAAGAAGGGTGACCGCTCTCAACCCTCCAACTATCGTACAATTGCTCTTATCTCTTGTCTTTCTAAAGTTTTTGAAACTATTCTTGCTTCCAAATTTCTTAAGCATTTCTCTTCTCATAATCTGCTCTCAGATCGCCAGTATGGCTTCCTTAAGGGTCGCTCTACTGGTGATCTTCTTTCATATCTTACTAACTCTTGGTCATCCTCCTTTCGGGACTTCGGTGAGACTTTTTCTATTGCACTAGGACATATCCGAAAGCCTTCGATAGAGTCTGGCATAAATCTTTAATTTCTAAACTACCCTCCTTCGGTTTCTATCCCTCCATCTGTGCCTTTGTCTCTAAATTCCTTTCCGGCCGTTCCATAGCCGCGGTTGTGGACGACCATTGTTCACTTCCTCACCCTATAAACTCCGGTGTTCCTCAGGGCTCTGTCCTATCTCCTATTCTCTTTCTAATTTTTATAAATGACCTCCTTAACTGTACCTTAATTCCCATCCATTCATACGCAGACGACTCAACCTTACACTACTCCATTAGTTTTTCCGAGCGCCCCAGCCAGCAATCCCTCAACGACAAACGTAATGAAGCCATTGAACTCTTAAATTCTGATCTAAATACTATTTCCAATTGGGGCAGAGAAAACCTTGTTAACTTTAATGCTTCCAAAACCCAATTTCTCCATCTATCTACCCGTCAGGATCTCCCAGCGGACTATTCCTTATTCTTCAACAATACAAAAATCAACCCTTCATCTTCTCTCAATATTCTTGGTGTCTCTTTTTCTTCTGCTCTCATTTGGAGGGACCATATTGCCAGTCTTGCTAAGGCAGCCTCCCAGAAGCTGGGTGTGCTCAACCGCCTTAGGGGGTTCTTTTCCCCTGCACAGCTTCTTGCTCTGTACAGGGGCATAGTGCGCCCTTGTATTGAGTATTGTTCACATGTGTGGGGAGGTTCCTCTCACACCGCTCTCCTAGACAAAGTTGAAAGGAAGGCCTTTCGTATCATTAACTCCCGTCCACTCACCAACTCTCTGCAATCTCTCTCTCTCCGCCGCAATGTTGCATCTCTCTCGCTATTCTATCGCTACTATAATAATCAGTGTTCCTCAGAGCTATCCCAGTGCATACCACCTCCTTTACGTAGGGCACGTGGTACATGTCTTGCAACTCAGTCCCACCCCTGCTCTGTGCAGCTCTCCAACCCAAGAGTGAAACGTTACTCTCAAACTTTCTTCTACTCAACAGCTGAGCTCTGGAACTCTCTCCCAGAATCAGTCTTTCCCTCTTCCTATGACTTAAATTGCTTCAAACTCCGTGTGTCCAGGCATTTTGGCTCGAACGTCCCTTGATTTTGGCCCTGTCACTCTTTCAACTATGGGGGAGGCACTCGCTATAGGCAGTTATGCCTTTTGCCTCCCTCAATCACATAGAAAAAAAAAATGGGGTGGTATTGTGTTGCAAGATGGGTGCTATGTGCTCTACGAAGAGGGGGCGGTAACCACTGAGAGATCGATGAGGAACACTGATTATTGTAATAGTGGTATAATAGTGAGAGAGATGCAGCATTGCGGCGAAGAGAGAGAAACTGCAGAGAATTGGTGAGTGGACGGGAGTTAATGAGATGGAAGGCTTTCTTTTCTACTTTGTCTAGAAGTGCTGTGTGAGAAGATCCTCCCCACACGTGTGAACAATACTCAATACAGTACATGGATGCACTGTGCCCCTGTACAGAGCAAGAAGCTGCGCAGGGCTAAAGAGCCCCTGTAGGCGGTTGAGTACACCCAGGAGAGGGAGGAATAGCACCGGAATCATCCAAAGTTGAGTTTTTAGCAAAAGGTGTTAGCGATGAGTTCAGCTTTTTCAGAGGAAGAAGTGATGGTAGTGCCATTAGAGTGGAAAAGAGGAGAGAAAGACGAAGAAGAAAAATTTATGAAGAGGTTTTTGACAAGATGCCAGAAGTCTTAGGAAGAGCTAGAGTTGGATAGTTCAGTGCATTTATTATAGATGAAAGAATGTTTGGCGAGTTGAAGCAGATTCCGGGCAGAAACATAGGAAGTATGAGATTCTTGAGTTTGAAGGCGACGGTACCGTTTGAATGCTTCCTCCTTATTGCGGACAGCATTAGAACAAACGTGAGTAGACCAGAACTAAACAAAAGACTCCTAGATTGGAGGCGACGGTACCGTTTGAATGCTTCCTCCTTATTGCGGACAGCATTAGAACAAACGTGAGTAGACCAGAACTAAACAAAAGACTCCTAGTTTGGAGGAGCCTTTGGAATATATAGGATTTGAATGACGTTTTCAGACACAAGTTGAAAACAGCTTTCAAATCAATACACCTCCAGAAAGGTTTACATTATTAAGTTATGTGTTAAACCGCTTGATCTTCGTTCGGTACTTCTCCAAAAGTTCGTCCGATGTTGTTGGTGTTATGTCGTTGGTCCCTACGTGGACTAAGTACAATGAGCTGTTTGGGGCTAGGTATTGAAGTGGCTAAGGAGAAGATTATGTTTGCTTTATTCGGAAGGAACAAGTTTTCAAGAACACTACACACAATTAATGATGGCATAAATGTATCGATTATCATATGACTCACTAACATTTCTCTTGATGCCTCTTCCTGAACAGCACGAGTTGGTGGTGGCGGGGGAAGGTGGGGGAGCTGAGGCCACGACCCTAGTGCAGGTGAAGGTGGCTGACGTCAACGATAACCCTCCATACTTCCTGGACCCCCAGCCAGAGGTTACTGTTGTGGAGGAGGACCATCGTCACTTACCAGCCACCATCACTACGGTAGGTTATTATATTTATTTAACTGTCTTGATAGCGTAATGCATAGTGCACGGAATTTCGATGTGAGTATCCTGGGTTCGAGTCCTCGGAGTGCCACATGTATTTGTTGATTTCATTAATTGAGTTTAGTTGTGAAGTTGGTTGGTGTAAAAAACATAATAATTATAGTGGCAGCGTCATCATTTTATATATTTTGTATTTTTTTTATCATTATATATTTTTCCTTTCTTTTTAATGTGTGTAAAGGAAACAAAAGGCAAAGCTGCCTGTTACAAGTGTCTCTCCAAATATTATTTTTGTTTTTCATTCCCTGCACATTTTCATGCATAAAAAAGAGCCGGAACGTAATACAGTGATATATCTTTGAGAATACAGTAATAAAGCTTTCCAATGACACCTGAATCATCTCTGTACGACGTCTGGTTGTCTTTCTACGAATGTGCAAAGATCGGCCGAAATCGCTAAAAATGAGCAGTTTTGAGCTGTTTTCGCTATGCGTAATGCTGCAATCATGTGTGAGACATCTCTGAGTTACATCAGTGCTGGCCCAGACTCTGTGGGGGACGAATGAAGTGGCCCGCGCTATCTGCAACAGATTGCCTCACTCCCAGGCTACATAATAAGCGGATTACGGCGCTCGTCTGGTGACGGGCGCCGCAACGTAGGCGTTAAAATTCAGTAAACAGTGTGCCAGTGTAGTTAGTAAAACAAATAAAAAAACAAAGCTATTGGTTTGATAGATAGATTGTTTGAATACAAAACCCAAAACACTGTGCTTACTATGTACACTGTGCTTACTATGTACACTGTGCTTACTATGTACACTGTGCTTACTATGTACACTGTGCTTACTATGTACACTTACTATGTACACTGTGCTTACTATGTACACTGTGCTTACTATGTACACTGTGCTTACTATGTACACTGTGCTTACTATGTACACTGTGCTTACTATGTACACTGTGCTTACTATGTACACTGTACTTACTATGTACACTGTGCTTACTATGTACACTGTGCTTACTATGTACACTGTGCTTACTATGTACACTTAATTTTACAGCTAACGTGTTTTGTTTCATATAATCACTTCCGCCAACGAAGGTGTGTTTTCGCCTCCGTTTCTTAGTCTGTCTGTAAATATGATACCCTACACAGTTATCAACCAATATGATACCCTACACAGTTATCAACCAATATGATACCCTACACAGTTATCAACCAATATGATACCCTACACAGTTATCAACCAATATGATACCCTACACAGTTATCAACCAATATGATACCCTACACAGTTATCAACCAATATGATACCCTACACAGTTATCAACCAATATGATACCCTACACAGTTATCAACCAATATGATACCCTACACAGTTATCAACCAATTTGATACCCTACACAGTTATCAACCAATATGATACCCTACACAGTTATCAACCAATATGATACCCTACACAGTTATCAACCAATTTGATACCCTACATAGTTATCAACCAATATGATACACTACACAGTTATCAACCAATATGATACCCTACACAGTTATCAACCAATTTGATACCCTACACAGTTATCAACCAATATGATACCCTACACAGTTATCAACCAATATGATACCCTACACAGTTATCAACCAATATGATACCCTACACAGTTATCAACCAATTTGATACCCTACACAGTTATCAACCAATATGATACCCTACACAGTTATCAACCAATTTGATACCCTACACAGTTATCAACCAATATGATACCCTACACAGTTATCAACCAATATGATACCCTACACAGTTATCAACCAATTTGATACCCTACACAGTTATCAACCAATATGATACCCTACACAGTTATCAACCAATATGATACCCTACACAGTTATCAACCAATATGATACCCTACACAGTTATCAACCAATATGATACCCTACACAGTTATCAACCATATGATACCCTACACAGTTATCAACCAATATGATACCCTACACAGTTATCAACCAATATGATACCCTACACAGTTATCAACCAATTTGATACCCTACACAGTTATCAACCAATATGATACCCTACAGTTATCAACCAATATGATACCCTACACAGTTATCAACCAATATGATACCCTACACAGTTATCAACCAATATGATACCCTACACAGTTATCAACCAATATGATACCCTACACAGTTATCAACCAATATGATACCCTACACAGTTATCAACCAATATGATACCCTACACAGTTATCAACCAATATGATACCCTACACAGTTATCAACCAATATGATACCCTACACAGTTATCAACCAATTTTCACGAAATGAGGTGCACAGGTAGAATATGCGTCAAAGGAAATAGTGATTCAATTTCGGTGGCTATCTAGAGATCTCAAAACAAATTGGTGGCCGTAGCTCACAGTTAAAAACCGATTTTCCCAAAATGTGGTGCGGCTTGGAAGAATTGATAAAGTTTAGGAGGTTATCAGAATCATATCCTGGAAACCAGATCCATAATATAATTTAGGCTTATGATATCAATGGAAAAGAGCCAGCCATCGTAGGAGGAGATATGCGCTCTACCGAGTGCTCCTTTAGTATTTATTGCAACCACAAGCAAATTCCTTTGGAAATTAATGACGATATTGCCAACTAAAAAGCTCTAACTGTTAACATCTATATTATACTTCGAATTATACCACCGACGAACTGAAATAGAATTATCTGGCCACGACATGGAAATCACGGGAAACATTGGAATTCCCGGCCTCAGCCAATTAGGACTGTCTAAACTTTCCCTCAGCTTGGCAGGGCTTAACCAATCAGCGTAAACCTCAGTGAAGATATTTCATTTTACTGTTGATATTGTTTCTTTTATCTCCAGCAAAGGGCAGCAGGAGGTGATCATGGTTTGCTCCGGTCTTTCTGCTTGTTTATATATTTAAGGGGGGTCACCGATATTTTCTATCTTTCTCTCCTTTTCTCTCTTTCCCTGGCTTGTATCCATTCGGCCCCATTCAGCCAACTGTTTTAAGACGTTTGTCCCCATCCAGGTGTCGATTTCTTCCTGGCGAGCGATAACGAGCCAGCATTATATGGAGAAATCCGGCTTCGCCGGAGGCATTTTTCTATCGAAAAATTTACAAATTTAGCTTGCTGTCAACAAATATATATATGCTGGCTCGCTACCGCTCGCCAGGAAAATAGTGACACCTGGATGAGGGTAAACGTCTTAAAACAGTAGGCTGAACGGGGCCGAATAGATACAAGCCAAAGAGAGAGGGAGAGAAAGAGAAAAAAAGCGAGGTAGGCTCCCTTAACCCTCTCAGTCTACGATGACGCATTTCATTTCTATTGTCTGGCTGTTATTAGACGATTTTATTCGGATTCGGAAGGGTATAATTATGGAAGTCAAGAGGGCTCATAGAGATAGTCTTTACCCTTTTAAATCCCACAGATCCTTCAGAAGCTGTAGAAAAGCGCGTCTTATTTATAGGCAGACCAATAAACTGTCAAAATGCGGAAAGAGCCTGAAGGGGTTAACTCTCTCCGACATATGACGCGATTTTGAGCCTATTGGGGATACTTTAAAGCCTTTGTTACCATCAGGGGTATTTAGAAACCTTTAGTTTAGTTACTTCAACCTCTGCAGTTGTCTTTGAGTTAGCTGTGTTGAGCCTAATGGGGATACTTTAAAGCCTTTGTTACCATCAGGGGTATTTAGAAACCTTTAGTTTAGTTACTTCAACCTCAGCAGTTGTCTTTGAGTTAGCTGTGTTGAGCCTAATGGGGATACTTTAAAGCCTTTGTTACCATCAGGGGTATTTAGAAACCTTTAGTTTAGTTACTTCAACCTCTGCAGTTGTCTTTGAGTTAGCTGTGTTGAGCCTATTGGAGATACTTTAAAGCCTTTGTTACCATCAGGGGTATTTAGAAACCTTTAGTTTAGTTACTTCAACCTCTGCAGTTGTCTTTGAGTTAGCTGTGGGCAGAAAACTAATTTTGGAGAGGTAATTATAAGAGTGAGAGAACTCTATTTCTTATTGCTAATCTGGCAACCTCTGTGTCATATGAGTCTGAAGGGGTTAATATAATGCTAGCTATACAGTATCTAGACAAATTTGTGCTGTTTAGGAAGGATGTATGGTAGCTAACAAGGATGAATTGAGGTAGTCTGTAGCCTTTTATTGGTAGACGTCCTCCCTAAGATGAATAAAATCGTGCAATAGTGTCCTGAATATAATGAATAATATGCTACCGGTACTGAAGGGGTTAAGGGGAGGTTTTTAGTTTGTTTCCTACTCCTCCAGCAATCTTAAAATGTCACCCCCTTGACCCCCTTTCAAGAAAAATGTGTACAGTAGAAAAATGTCCAGCCCGAAGGCCGGTTACTCTTAAATTACAGGCTCGCTATCGCTCGCCAGGATAAAATCGACGCCTAAATGGCACGGAAGGTCTTAAAATTGACAGAATGGGGCGGAAATTCTTAAAATCACCAAGCTAATGGGGCAAACGTCTTAAAATCTCAAAAGTGATGGGGCTAGACATGAGGGAGAGAGGGGTCAAGAAAAAAGTCCTTCAGGTGGAAACCTCCCATTAACCCTTTCAAGCTCCAATACGCATTTCTTTTCTGTTTGCTGGTAATTATTAGACGATTTTATTCAGATTAGGAAGGGTATATGGAAGTCAGAGGGTTGATTGAGATAGGCTTTACCCTTTTTAATACCCACAGATACTTCCTAAGCTGCATAAAATCGTATAATGATAGCCACAAATAAAACTGCTAAAACGCGTCAGAGCTTCAAGGGGTTAATAAGTTACCAATGTATTACGATTTTTGCTTGAATATTTTTCTAGCAATTCATAGTCCTATTCCACCAATGTTGATATAAGATTGATCTGATATAGAGTGGATTACTTTCATTACCAGAGATCCATTGTTAGCTGTATAAAATTGCTTAGTGGTTGATTGATTTATGATTGATCTGATATAGAGCGGATTACTTTCATTACTAGAGATCCTTTATAGAGTTTATTACTTGCATTACTAGGGATCCTTTGTTAGCTGTAGACAATCGCTTAGTATTGGTTCCATGTCATCTCAACCAGTAGCTCTCAACCAGTGCCAAATTAACCCAGACCAACCAAACCAGTGCCAAAATATAGTACTAACCTAACCTAACCTAACCGTATTGGTTGATTTGGAGAGCTACTGGTTGAAATGGTCTACTGGTTGAGTTAACCGGTCACCCTTAGTTTTTAGCAAGCCGTGTTACTGAAGAGGTGCAATATACTTTTTCTTTCTCTCAGTACGTTCATCATGCTCAGAGTTCACAGTCCATTTATTACCACTCTATAAATCACCGACTTGGCCGCCTTGCCTCACTCTTGAACCTAATAAATGTCTCGCACAGCCCACATACATCCAGCTCGTACTCTTTAAGGGGGGGGTTCACCTAATTTTTTCTCTTTCTTGGTTGTATCCATTCGGCCCCATTCAGCCTACTGTTTTAAGACGTTTACCCCCATCCAGGTGTCAATGTTTTCCTGGTGAGCGGTAGCGAGCCAGCATATATATATATTTTTGTTTTGACAGCAAGCTAAATTTGTACATTTTTCGATAGAAAAATGTCTCCGGCGAAGCCGGATTTCTCCATACAATGCTGGCTCGCTATCGCTCGCCAGGAAAAAATCAACACCTGAATGGGGATAAACGTTTTAAAACAGTAGGCTGAATGGGGCTAAATGGATACAAGCCAGGGAAAGAGAGAAAAGGAGATACTAAAAAAGCAGGTGACCCCCCTGAGCCCAATAAATGTCTGGCACAGCCCACCACATACATCCAGCTCGGCCTCTTTTACGCTTCTGATGGCCGGGTTTTAGCCTTCGTTCCTTTAGTATTAAGCCAAGTCAATATCAACGCGCAATTGACCACTTGCGAGATTCAGGCTATGAGGAAGTTGGAGCCGTAGACATTGATATTTAACAGAATTATCAGCTGAAATACGGTTGTAGCGCATTCATAAATACAAAAAACCCAATTCAACATACTATTTATCCATCAGAAACCTACACTATTATTGAATATCTGTTTTATGTCCATGTTTACGGCTCCAACTTCCTTATAGCCTGAAACTCGCTAAGTGGCGAAGTGTTCATCTCCACAACATTAAATTTTGTCCTATACATTCTAGTGTGTTTTTCCTATACATTCTAGTGTTTTCCTATACATTCTAGTGTGTTTTTCCTATACATTCTAGTGTTTTTCCTATACATTCTAGTGTTTTTCCTATACATTTTAGTGTTTTTCCTATACATTCTAGTGTTTTTCCTATACATTCTAGTGTGTTTTTCCTATACATTCTAGTGTTTTTCCTATACATTCTAGTGTTTTTCCTATACATTTTAGTGTTTTTCCTATACATTCTAGTGTTTTTCCTATACATTCTAGTGTTTTTCCTATACATTCTAGTGTTTTTCCTATACATTCTAGTGTTTTCCTTTACATTCTAGTGTTTTTCCTATACATTCTAGTGTTTTTCCTATACATTCTAGTGTTTTTCCTATACATTCTAGTGTTTTTCTTATACATTTTAGTGTTTTTCCTATACATTCTAGTGTTTTTCCTATACATTCTAGTGTTTTTTCTATACATTCTAGTGTTTTTCCTATACATTCTAGTGTTTTTCCTATACATTATAGTGTTTTTTCTATACATTCTAGTGTTTTCCTATACATTCTAGTGTTGTTCTTATACATTCTAGTGTTTTTCCTATACATTCTAGTGTTTTCCTTTACATTCTAGTGTTTTTCCTATACATTCTAGTGTTTTCCTTTACATTCTAGTGTTTTTCCTATACATTCTAGTGTTTTTCCTATACATTCCAGTGTTTTTCCTATACATTCTAGTGTTTTTCCTATACATTCTAGTGTTTTTCCTATACATTCTAGTGTTTTTCCTATACATTTTAGTGTTTTTCCTATACATTCTAGTGTTTTCCTTTACATTCTAGTGTTTTTCCTATACATTCTAGTGTTTTTCCTATACATTCTAGTGTTTTTCCTATACATTCTAGTGTTTTTCTTATACATTTTAGTGTTTTTCCTATACATTCTAGTGTTTTTCCTATACATTCTAGTGTTTTTCCTATACATTCTAGTGTTTTTCCTATACATTCTAGTGTTTTTCCTATACATTCTAGTGTTTTTCCTATACATTCTAGTGTTTTTCCTATACATTATAGTGTTTTTTCTATACATTCTAGTGTTTTCCTATACATTCTATTATACATTCTAGTGTTTTTCCTATACATTCTAGTGTTTTTCCTATACATTCTAGTGTTTTCCTATACATTCTAGTGTTTTTCCTATACATTCTAGTGTTTTCCTATACATTCTAGTGTTTTTCCTATACATTCTAGTGTTTTTCCTATACATTCTAGTGTTTTTCCTATACATTCTAGTGTTTTTCCTATACATTCTAATGTTTTTCCTATACATTTTAGTGTTTTTCCTATACATTTTAGTGTTTTTCCTATACATTCTAGTGTTTTCCTATACATTCTAGTGTTTTTCCTATACATTGTTGTTTTTCCTATACATTCTAGTGTTTTTCCTATACATTCTAGTGTTTTTCCTATACATTTTAGTGTTTCTTATACATTCTAGTGTTTTCCTATACTGTACATTCTAGTGTTTTTCCTATACATTTTAGTGTTTCTTATACATTCTAGTGTTTTTCCTATACATTCTAGTGTTTCTCCTATACATTCTAGTGTTTTCCTATACATTCTAGTGTTTTTCCTATACATTATTTTGTTTCCTATACATTCTAGTGTTTTTCCTATACATTCTAGTGTTTTTCCTATACATTCTAGTGTTTTCCTATACATTCTAGTGTTTTTCCTATACATTCTAGTGTTTTCCTATACATTCTAGTGTTTTTCCTATACATTTTAGTGTTTTTCCTATACATTCTAGTGTTTTTCCTATACATTCTAGTGTGTTTCCTATACATTCTAGTGTTTTCCTATACATTCTAGTGTTTTCCCAATACATTCTAGTGTTTTTCCTATACATTCTAGTGTTTTTCCTATACATTCTAGTGTTTTTCCTATACATTATAGTGTTTTTTCTATACATTCTAGTGTTTTCCTATACATTCTAGTGTTTTTCTTATACATTCTAGTGTTTGTCCTATACATTATAGTGTTTTCCTATACATTCTAGTGTTTTCCTTTACATTCTAGTGTTTTCCTATACATTCTAGTGTTTTCCTTTACATACTAGTGTGTTTCCTATACATTCTAGTGTTTTTCCTATACATTCTAGTGTTTTTCCTATACATTCTAGTGTTTGTCCTATACATTCTAGTGTTTTTCCTATACATTCTAGTGTTTTTCCTATACATTCTAGTGTTTGTCCTATACATTATAGTGTTTTCCTATACATTCTAGTATTTTCCTTTACATTCTAGTGTTTTCCTATACATTCTAGTGTTTTCCTTTACATACTAGTGTGTTTCCTATACAGTCTAGTGTTTTTCCTATACATTCTAGTGTTTTTCCTATACATTCTAGTGTTTGTCCTATACATTCTAGTGTTTTTCCTATACATTCTAGTGTTTTTCCTATACATTCTAGTGTTTTTCCTATACATTCTAGTGTTTGTCCTATACATTCTAGTGTTTTCCTATACATTCTAGTGTTTTCCTATATATTCTAGTGTTTTTCCTATATATTTAGTGTTTTCCTATACATTCTAGTGTTTTCCTATACATTCTAGTGTTTTCCTATACATTCTAGTGTTTTTCCTATACATTCTAGTGTTTTTCCTATACATTTTAGTGTTTTTCCTATACATTTTAGTGTTTTCCTATACATTCTAGTGTTTTCCTATACATTTTAGTGTTTTCCTATACATTCTAGTGTTTTTCTTATACATTCTAGTGTTTTTCCTATACATTCTAGTGTTTTTCCTATACATTCTAGTGTTTTTCTTATACATTCTAGTGTGTTCCCTATACATTCTAGTGTTTTTCCTATACATTCTAGTGTTTCCTATACATTCTAGTGTGTTTCCTATACATTCTAGTGTTTTTCCCTATACATTTGCCCACATGACTGGCTAGTATTAGGTTATCAAGGTTACTTGTATAATGCTATGCAACACATAAAGTCTTATTCTAAGGCTTTTTTTCTTCTAACTTACTCCCTCTCGGGAATAGGTTGACAGCTTGTACATTCAACTGTTCAACACGGTGAAGCCTGTGAGGTCTTGTTCCAGTCTTGGGAGTGAGACATGTGAAGCACTTAGAGCTCACTCACAGCAGCCCCATCTCTGGAGCTGCTTCGCCCTAGCGCGTCACTGTCTCTCCCCCAAGACTCGGACCATCGCTCTCAGAACGCCACGTATTGAGCAATTAACTCACTGGGCATTGCTCCCCTGCAGCATATTTTGAATATGGGAATATCCATAGTGCTATTTAATCATGGAAGAATGAGGGTATTTTTTTTTTTTTTTTTCGTTGGGTTTTGTGGTAATGCACAAATTCCATCCCAATAATATCTTCCTATTGATACATATGGATTCGAACCCGGGACCATTGGTTTACCAGTCCAGTGGCAAGACCACTCTACCACGCCTCCCCTAAATTATTGCCAAACTATGATTGTATAAAAAAAAAAAAAAAAAAGGGATAGCGAAATAAATTACATCAACAGTATAAGCTATATTCTATTTCCATTATATTTTTATACAATAATACATTTAAAAGTGCTGGAGTAATATTCCATCAAATAATTAATTGCATTTCGTTGATTGAAAAAAGCAAACTATCCTATACACAATCGGTATAATTGCATGCAAGTTGTCTCGGCACATTTCTTGCTCAAACTCCGATACCTGAAGACAAAGTCAAGGGGACATGGGCCGTTTTTCTGATCCCCTTTCTTCCTCATGCTTAGCCCCATTAGTTTTCAGATTTTATGACGTTCGGCCCATTAGTTTGGCAATTGTAAGACCTTTCGCATCATTTGTTTGTCAATTAGTAAGACTTTTCGTGTCATTTAAGTGTCTATTTTTTCCTGGCGAGCGATAGCAAGCCTGTAAATTAGGATGAATCGGCCTTCGGCCGGGACAATTTTCTGTCGAAAAATGTACAAATATATCTTGAGGGAGGGTCTTGGGCGGATGTTTGTTTAAGCTTGATGGAGGTCTAGGGAGGAAGCTTGATGGAGGTCTAGGGAGGAAGCTAAAATAATAATATACAAATATAAATACGCCCATCCTCCCACAAACACGAAATTTAAAATGCAAAAACTCTCACGATAACTTTTCTCGCCGCCAACTCTCTCCGGCGCTGATATATCGGCGAAGCGCGTCCACTTCCGCCCAGGCTTCGGAAGGCGATATCACACGAGCGCTTTTTCCGTCAATTTTTACGAGCAATTGTTGTCTGGCAGCTTCAAAATACACGTTCCATTAGACTTAAACTACCTAACATCATCTACCTTTGATTCCAATTTCGAAAGCCTCAAAATAGTGCGAGAAAAACTTGCTCATCGAATATTGACGGAAAACGCGCCTCTAAATACTGCAAGAAAAAACTTGGTCAACTAAAATTGCCGGAAAAGAATCGCTCGTGTGACACCGCCTTGTATCTCGGACACACGTCACAAGTAAAGCCGGTATCACACGAGAGCGTTTTATAGTCAACATTCGATGATCAACATTTTTCTGGCAACATTTCTGTAATATTTTGCACCGGCATCGGAAACTAGACTATTGATAGATAAATTTAGGTGACCGAAATATTATAAGTGTTGACCTCATAAGCTGCCAGACCAGTGTTACGGAAAAATGTTGAGTGAAAAAATACTCGTGTGATACCGGCTTAAGAAACGACCAGCAGCTGGGGACGACGCAATTTAAGGGGAGATGGGGCGTTTTTCTGGTCTCCCTTCTTCGTCATGTTTAGCATATTAGTTTTCAGATCTTAAGAAGTTCGGCCCTTTAGTTTGGCGATTTTAAGACCTTTTGCCCCATTTCTTTGTCAATATTAATATTTGTCGTGTCATTTAGGTGTCGATCTTTTCCTAGTGAGCGATAGCGAGCCTGTAAATTAAGAAGAATTGGCCTTTGGCCGGAACATTTTTCTATCGAAAAATTTACAAATTTATCTTGAAAGGGGTCTAGGAGGTGTATCTTTAAGCTTAATGGAGGTCTAGCGATGTTACTATAAAATATATATATATAAAAAAAAAACAACTACCCTCGTAACTTGAAGAAAGAATATCGGACATTTAATTTCCGTCCGAGAGAGAGAGAGAGAGAGAGGAGAGAGAGAGAGAGAGAGAGAGAGAGAGAGAGAGAGAGAGAGATAGAGAGAGAGAGAGAGAGAGAGAGAGAGAGAGAGAGAGGCGAGAGAGAGAGAGAGAGAGAAGAGAGAGAGAGAGAGAGAGAGAGAGAGAGAGAGAGAGAGAGAGAGAGAGGAGAGAGAGAGAGAGAGAGAAGAGAGAGAGAGAGAGAGAGAGAGAGAGAGAGAGAGAGAGAGAGAGAGAGAGAGAGAGAGAGAGAGAGAGAGAGAGAGAGAGAGAGAGGACCTCAAGATTGCATGCGTGAATTCAGTTAAGGGGAGATGGTTGTTTTTTCTGGTCCCCCTTCTTCCTCGTGTTTAGCCCCATTAGTTTTCAGATTTTAAGACGTTTGGCCCATTAGTTTGACGATGTTAACACTTTTCACCCCATTTCGTTGTCAATTTTAAGACTTTTCGTCCCATTTAGGTGTCGATTTTATCCTGGTGAGTGATAGCGTTTCTGTAATTTTAAGAACAATGCTGTAAACCTTCATTATTATTCTTGTTTCAGGAGGAGACACGGGCGGGCGCTATATAATTAACCAGTCTTCGTGGCGCAATGCATAAGTGTGTTGATTTTCGGTGTGAGCGTCCTGGGTTCGAATCCCTGGACTGCCGCATGTGTTTGTTAATTTTATTAATCGAGTTTAGGAGTAAAGTTGGTTGGTGGAGAGAACATAATAATTATAAGTGGCTGAGGATCGGGACTACCTGAATCATCCCGAGCTGCTGTAAACCTTCTGTATTCATCCTGTTTCAGGTCGTGGCTGAGGATTTGGACTACCTGGACCACCACGGGTTGTTATACACTGTACGGGGGGATGGTGTGGACGGATATGACCCCGCTAACGCCTTCTTCACCATCAACTCACTTACGGGGGAACTCACGCAGCTCAGGGTAAGTTAGGCAATAATTCCTTTAACCCACACTGTACCAGAGGTTATTACCTTAACTGTACCTATCCTCCAGTACCCGGCACTGTGGCCAAAATGGCTTCAGAGGCAAGAGAGCACACCCTCCCACCTCAGAAGTTGGTGAAGAACTGACCCAGCCAGCCTGTAGAGGCTGGCAGCCAGGCTGAGAAGTGTTGCCAACTCCTCAGAGCAGTGCCTACAAGTCAAGTTAGCAGCTACCGCTCGATACTACCAGTTACAAGGACCGCATATTACTGACGGCTGTCGGCCATCGCTGGTACTGGAGAGTGACTTTTTTACTGACCGCCGTCGGCCGTCGCTGGGGTAGTAGGGCTTAATCCATTCTGTACCGGCGATGTCTTTTTAATTATATTTTTGCTATGTTTAGACGATTTTTTAAAGCTTAAGAATGATCTGTCATATTAAAGAGGGTGAAATGATATAGTTCGAAGCCTTTTTAATTACAGGAATCCCTTTTTAAGCTAAATAAAGTCGTCTAATAGTTGCCAGAATATAATGGAAAGGACGTCACCGGTACCAAAGGGGTTTAGTTCCTTGACCCAGCCTTCTTCACCATCAACTCACTTATGGGGGAACTCACGCAGCTCAGGGTAAGTTTACAGGCCATAATTCCTTCAAGTTCCTTCAATAAAAATAATAATAAGTTAGGCAATAGTATGTAATACAATAATGACTACTATAGTATATTCACTACAACTAGGCTAACATCTTGACCACTAACCTCATACAAGTCAAAAGGGGCTTGACCAATTGACCTAATATTTGAACTTTTGGGGAAGAGTCAAGCAGTAAATAGGTGCGGAAATTCACAGCCCATTTGCTTTAACCCTTTTTGAGTTACCATAGGATGATTGTTATGATTTTGGCCTACTCCTAGTGAATAGACTACTTGTACTAAGATAATATTCACTTTATTATTCTTCAACCGTCTCCTTTTATTATTGAACATCATCGTATAAAGTATTAGTAGTAATACACTTTATAAACGTATGCACATTTATATAAATCACGTGCATACATAGCCTATGAATACGTGAGTCCATGTACCGTTATCTTATGCATACATACATACATATAAACGCATTTAAAAATATTCATAAACACACATGCATACAAATACATATATAGATTTAAGTATACATACCTGCATATAGGCCTATACATAAATATATACAAGTTTATAAATACCTCCATATTATATTAATTCATATGTACAATCATACTTATAAGAATACACATAAACCAGACACGAAAATGCAGCACACACACATGAAAACCATCAAAGCCTAACAGCTCTTCTGGTCTCTCTTTGAAGCCTCTGGACCGTGACCCGCCGCGAGGCAAGGCTGTGTGGCGGGTGAGGGTGCAGGTGAGGGACGGCCAGGCCCTGTGGAGTCGCCAGGCCATCACCAGACACCTCGCTAACAGTTCCAGCAGAGGCGGACACCGGAACACGGCACCTAGCACCAAGATCAGTCATAAATCTAAGAGGAACACGGCACCTGGCACCAAGATCATTCATAAATCTCACCAGAACACCGCACCTGGCACCAAGATCACTCATAAATCTAAGAGGAATGTCAGCAAAGCAAAGCGAGCGATGGAAATCCCCGAAATTGTTGGTAAGGTACAGAGTGAAAGTAAAATTTATACATCTAAACAGAATGTGAGCAAAGCCAAGCGAGAGACGAAAAACCCTGAGAGTGTTAGTGAGTTAAAAAGTGAAAGCATCAAATACAAATCTAAAAGGAATACGAAAACAGACAAGCAAACGATGGAAATCCCTGAGAATATTCGCGAACTTGAGAATGAAAGCAAGGAAATCTTTGATCAAGAAACTCGATATCCTAAAAGTGAAAGTAGTTTTGACATTACCCCTAACTATTTTGCAGAGAGAATGGATCATGCAAACTATGCACTACCAATGGCAACGGAAGTTAATGAACGTATAGATAAAGGCGAATCAGTTACTTCTAAGAAAGAGGAGATATATGCAAAGACTCAAATTAATAATAATGTAACTAGTGATTCAATAAAGACGTCTAGAAAATATGTGAACGCTGATAGCAAAGGAGTAATAGAAGTCGGAAGGACCAAACGTAATAAAGACAGACTTAAAAGACTAGGTTTAAGAAACACACATAAGAACAGAGGAAACATGAGTAAATCGATGAGGCAAGGAAGTTTATATACACCACTTAGTAAAGAACATGCGCTTCATATGTCCCAAGGAGCTTATCACGACGAGGTATTAAATGAAACACCAGCTGCTCCCGTTTCTGAATTGTGTCTCGGTGGTCTCACTTGTAGAACTTTCAAGAATATTGTCTCCAAACCGCATACAGCCATTAAGAAACTAAAGTCGAAAAGTATGATTACAAAGGATAACGTAAGTGCTTTGCCTATAGATCAAAACGATAGTGTAAGAACAAATAACATGCAGGTTCAACACATGTCCTCCAGCTATAACAGTCATAATAGAGATAAGCGAACAGTGAGTAAACGTCTCCCTAGCAGTCGGAGCGTATATGAAGGGATTAGGAACACTAGGGAATTGAAACGAGTTGATTCCAAAAGCGAAGTGTCTCACGTACCTAGGAAATATAAAAAATCAGGAGAATGGATGAAGAACGGAGAATTCGAATCGAGAGATGTAAATCGTGTTTCTAACAATCCAATACATGAGCGAATCGGGAGCACCAGGGAGGTGAGACATATTAATTCCGAAACCGCCAATGTATATTTACGAACAGAACACCAAAGAGTGGGAATGTGGCTGGACGATGAGGAACTGACATCTAGAGACGAACATGCAATAGAAAATCACCTGCCCGTTAATCAGTATATACACGGGAGGTCCAGAAACACGAGAGAGCTAAGCCTCCTTGGGTCTGAAACCTTAGACTCGCAACTATATTCAAATCACCAAAGCTCGGGAGAATGGCTGGAAGACGAAGAAACATCTGACGAAAACGACGACATCCTGGACGAGTGTGCGGAAGACGATTCAGGTCCGGCCGGGAGACGCCTGGGAGGGGGTAGCCTGAGTGGTCTGGGAGGCTCTTCAGGTCTACACGGTCTCGGGGGATCACGGGTGCACGTAGCCGAGACCGAGGTCACCATCAGGGTCAAGGACGTCAACGATAACCCGCCGGTCTTCCCCAACGCCACAATGTTCGGCCTGGTGCAGGAGAATGGCCCTATCGGTAAGTAGTGATCAATTGGGAGAGAGGCATCCTGACCAGGATTCGAACCCACTCACTCCAGTTATATTTGGGAGAGGCCCAACTCTCCCAAATATACCGGGAGTGAGTGGGTTCGAATCCTGGTCAGGATACCTCCCCCATCCTGTATCATTAGATAGTGATGAATTATTACAATTACTGCAACTACTATATAATTTATAATATTTATTACACTATTACATAACCATGCACCGTACTAAAATAGTTAAAATCATGGGACGCTAATTATTGACTATATCAAATGAACGGGAACGGGTTTGATATGTCGGACTGCAAACTCATTTCATTCGCATCTACTCTTAGCATCAAGAATTATATATAGCCCAATCATTTAAGAGAGAGAGAGAGAGAGAGACTGTGACTGTGACTGTATACTGTATATACCACCGCCAATGGATCTTCTCCCATTTCACTAACCAACCTGGTGAACAAGCCGACATCTTTTATATTCTAAACTACCTAGAGGACAGAGGCGCATGGGGGCGATTCATTCGTGGACATCCATTCGCGGATCATGACGTCTGGCAATAGATAGATCATTTGCATCCGACATTTCATGGAAAGATCATAACTATTACCACTTTCTGAAAACAGCTTCCCATAAGTAGGTGCGCTCAACTATATATATATATATATATATATATATATACATATACCGGTATATATAAACTGTATATATATATACATATATGTCCGTGTGTGTGCAATGAAAGAGAGAAAGAGAGAGAGAGAGAGTGTGAGAGAGAGATCGTACATAAACCCTCTTTTCCTTATACACAATGCAACATGAGCAAAGTATCGAAGGTAGGACACAATGGGGCCAACATCTTTAAGGAATGCACTGCCTCTGACAAAGTATTTACTTTAAGGGGGGTGACCTGCTTTTTGTTATTTCTGTCCTTTTCTCTCTTTCTCTGGCTTGTATCCATTCGGCCCCATTCAGCCAACTATCTTAAGACGTTTATCCCCATCTAGGTGTCGATTTCTTCCTGGCGAGCGATAGCGAGTAAGCATTATATGAAGAAATCCGGCTTCGCCGGAGACATTTTTCTATCGAAAAATGTACAAATCTAGCCTGCTGTCAAACAAAAATAAAAAATGTGCTGGCTTGCTACCGCTCACCAGTAAAAAATTGACACCTGGATGGGGATAAACGTCTTACAACAGTAGGCTGAATGGGGCCAAATGGATACAAGCCAGAGAAAGATAGAAAAGGACAGAACAAAAACAGGTTTTTTCTCGTACTACTTTGAGGCTATTTCGCATTGGTATCGGAAACTAGATTGAAGGTAGCTTATGTTAGGTGGTTTAAAATGATTCGAGACATACAAATTATAGCTGCCAGACAACAATTGCTCGTAAAAATTGACGGAAAAATCGCTCGTGTGACACCGGCCTCGGGGTTCGCCAGGTGGTTTTCTGCCCCGAATTAATGAGGCTATTTCCAAGAATAATCTCCTTCAGTTTCTCATCCCTTATCTCCCAATAGCAAACCCATTATCAAGTCACTTTGTCTCTGCTGAATGCCTTCCAAGCCATTATCATTTTGGCTTGAAGTTAAATTACTCTTTGGTACTCGCACTTACAGGGCCCTGAGGAACATGTTCTTTGGACCTCGCTTCAAACGAGTCCCTCTGTCTTTGTCCCCCGCTCTGTGAAGTGTTAATTGCCTTCGTTGTTGCCAGCTGACACTTGGGTGCTCCGTCCTTCCTAGAAATATGGCCTTATTTATGTGAGTGAGGGAGACAAAGGCAGAACTGCCTGTATCGAGTGCCTCCTCCAGAGTTGAAAGAGTGACCGGGCCAAAATCAAGAGACGTTCACGAAATTTAAGTCATTGGAAGAGGGAAAGACTGATTCTGGGAGAGAGTTCCAGAGCTCAGCAGTTGAATAGAAGAAAGTCTGAGAATAGCATTTCACTCTTGGGTTGGAGAGTTGCACAGAGTAGAGGTGGGGTTGTGTTGCAAGACGGGTACTACGTACCCTACGTAGAGGAGGTGGTATACGCTGGGAAACCTCCAAGGAACACTGATTATTGTAGTAGCGATAGAATAGCGAGAGAGATGCAACATTGCGGCGAAGAGAGAGAGATTGCAGAGAGTTGGTGAGTGGACGGTAGTTAATGATACGAAAGGCTTTCCTTTCTACTTTGTCTAGGAGTGCGGTGTGAGAGGATCCTCCCCACACGTGAACAATACTCAATACAAGGATGCACTGTGCCCCTGTACAGAGCAAGAAGCTGTGCAGGGGTAAAGAACCCCTTGAGGCGGTTGAGCACATCCAGCTTCTGGGAGGCTGCCTTAGCAAGACTGGTAATATTGTCCTTCCAAGTGAATGCCGAAGAAAAAGAGACACCGAGAATATTGATGAAGATGAAGGATTGATTTTTGTATTGTTGAAGAATAAGGGATAGTCCTCTGGAGGTTCCGAACGGGTAGTAAGATGGATAATTTGGGTCTTGGAAGCATTAAATTATATATAATATATATATATATATATAATTTATATACAGTATATGAATCCATATTTTTACTCCTATACCTACACTTATATATATATATATATATATATATATATATATATATATATATATATATATATATATATACACACATATTGTATATATAATTATATATATATATATATATATATATATATATATAGACAAATAGATAGATAGATAGATAGATATACACACACACACATACATGCAGTATACATACCGGTATGTACATAAATACTGTATATGTCGTACAGAAAGAGTGAGATAGAGGCACATACATGATAGATAGAGGATGCAGTTAATTATAAATAAGTCCCCAGTGGAACCACCCCGACTGCCGCAAGACACCTCTTCAGGGCAAGAACAGCCATTTGAGACTACAGCTGCCGCTCTAGTGTCCCATAGCTACCATGAGGCTGAAATGAACCAAATAGAATAAACGGTGGCCCAGAATTACGTCATCGGCCTTCTATTCGGTTCTTGCGACACGCAGTAGGCACGTGGGCATCTTCCTCTATTTCGTTATGCGACGCCATTATATTCCTTTTAATGCAATTGAATCTGTTTGAATCTATATTCTGCCTATTAGCTGATGGCTTAATTCAACTTAATAACTATTTGTAGCTGTCAGAGCGTAAAAAGAGATAGCTTATACCACTTCCTTTCCCAACGAGTTTGTTTAACCTCCATGATATATTCAAATTATACCTAGAGTACAATAACTGATAGGACGACAGCTGCCGGAATGGTTTTACGTCTCTCCCTTTCAGACCTCTCCGTAGTGACTGTATCGCCTGGGACACGACTTATTTGGCCGACTGGACCTGAATGGTTTGATATATCTGCCATTCAGACCTCTCCGTAGTGACTGTATCGCCTGGGACACAACTTTTTGGCCGACTGTACCTGAATGGTTCACCGTATCTCCCTTTCAGACCTCTCCGTGGTGACCGTTGCTGCCTGGGATGCCGACGACTCCTCCGAAGGCTCGAACGCCCGCCTCCGGTACGCCATCCAGAAGAACGCCATGCACGAGCGTACCGGGGAGGCCATCTTCGCCATCCAGTCGCAGACCGGGGTGGTGCGGACGGCCATCTGTTGTCTGGACCGGGAAACCACCACCCAGTACCAGGTCCAGGTGGTGGCCACGGATGGAGGGGGGTTGCAGGGTTAGTAAATGTTGTTCCCTATCAAGTGGTAGGGGGGGGGGGGGGGTTATTTATGTATATATATTATTTCTATGTGCATGAAGGACACAAAAGGCAAAGCTACTTGTAACGTTATGCAGGTCATTATAGTTCTTATCTTAATGGGAAGTTTGGTATTTCTTGAGCCCCCCTCTCCCTCATGTTTATCCCCATATCTTTTAGAGATTTGAAGATTTTTGTTCGATTTGTTTGGTGATTTTAAGACCTTTTGCTTCATCTAGGTGTCTATTTTTTCCTGGCGAGCGAAAGCGAGCCTGTATTTTAGGAGGAATCGGCCTTCAGCCAGGACATTTTTCTACCAAGAAATGTACAAATTTTTCTGGAAGAGGGGGTTATATTTTTTTAAAGCTTGACGGATGTCTTGGTAGGAACTAAATAGTAGTTCAATCAGCCCGCGCCGCTGACTTATTATCTCCTAAATTTAGTCTTTTTTACTCACTTCTTACTTGTAAACTTCTTAGCTAACCCATATCAATACTGAAAATGTATATGCCATATATGCATACAATGAGCAATGCGTATAAATTTGCAATATTATCTTCTATAAATACTGGTACTACAAAAGGTTCATCCTTCAAGACTTCATTGAATCGAAGCGGTTATTTCATTCATATCCTAATGGTGAGACCCACACACTCCTATAGGTATCGCCAACGAACTTGACAATAATCTTGACCTCTTAACTTCTTATAACTCGAAATTAATGCAAGCAATCGGGCTCTCAAGGAGTGTAGATTATGTTGTTGGCGAAAGTGATTGTGTGGAATGCAGTCTTCTACGATGTGTTAAATAGTATGGGGTGCTGTGTTATATCATGGGCTAGGTGACAACAACGGTGTTATCCAGTCTCTTCTGATAGCTCAGAAGAGCTGAATGGTGCCCACATCTCAGCCTGGCCAGGTGGACTCTGTCCTCTCAGAGAAGGGAGGATTCCGAAGGATGGATTTCGGGAGGTTGTGTCTGCAGCTGCGTGTTGTCTTTGAGTGATTGGATGGAACGGCGGGAAATATGAGTATGGATGTGCTTCTTGAGGCTGGTTTGGGGTGGGTAGGGAGGGAGAGATGACAGTATTTGTGTGTGATATTGTGTGCTGGGTGTTGTTTTGATATTCCTTGGTGTCTGTGGGTATGTTGCCATGTAGTGTAGTGGCTGGTGTTGGTTTGTGGAGGCTGCAGTCAGGAATTGAGTGCCTCTCATGTCCAATTGATCTTTGACTTTGAGGACTTTGGTTTTTGATGTAGGTGATCAGTAGATGTGCAGCTTGTGATGATTAAGACTTTTCATGTCGTTTCTCCTGCAGGGACAGGTATGGTTGTGGTACGACTGGCGGACGTGAACGACAACTCCCCTCGGCTGGAGCAACAACTGTGGGAGGTGGAGGTGGACGAGACCTGGGGCCAAGGACCACCCAACAACGCCTCCCTCCTCCAGATATCCGTGCTGGACCCGGACACCTCTAACTATTTCTATTATAGGGTAAGTTATAAATATTTCCTTGATGAATACGATTAATAGAGTCAAGATAGTTAAGGAAAAAGATACAGTAATTAGACCATGTGTAAATAATTAACACGAGCACCACATCACCCAAGAACGCCTCCCTCCCTAACACCTACTGTAGCAGAGGGTATTACTATAAATGTAACCTCCAGTACCAAGCATTGTGGCCAAAATGGCTTCAAAGTCGAGAGAGAGCATCCTCTTACCCCGAAGCTGGACGAGTACTGGGCCAGCATGCCTGTGGGACCTTAGATACACTATGAGAAGTGTTGCCAAGGTCTCAAAGCAGTGTTTACAAGTCATGGTGCCAGGTACTGCTTGGTACAAGGACCGACTATTATGGACGTACGTCGTTAAGCGCTGGTGCTGGCGAGTGACTTTTGTTATTGTCGGCCAACGTACGTCGCTGGCACAGTAAGGGTTAATGGTTATCTTGTGTGCTTCTAGGTGGTGCAGTCTAGCGGGTGGGGGTGGCAACACTTTGGTGTGAGGTCGGTGGGCGCTGTGGGACACATCTACGCCCGGCAGGTCTTGGACTATGAAGATGAGACTCACCGGAGAGGATTCCGTTTTATGATCCAGGTTACCGATAGAGTGAGTCTGCTTGAAAAAAAAAAAATCTCTCTCTCTCTCTCTCTCTCTCTCTCTCTCTCTCTCTCTCTCTCTCTCTCTCTCTCTCTTTCTCTCTCTCTCTCTCTCTCTCTCTCTCTCTCTCTCTCTCTCTCTCTCTCTCTCTCTTTCTCTCTCTCTCTCTCTCTCTCTCTCTCTCTCTCTCTCTCTCTCTCTCTCTCTCTCTCTCTCTCTCTCTCTCTCTCTCTCTGAGCAAGTTGTTTGCTCTTATAATTAATTTAATTGATATCATTAATTAGGTTTATTTGTAAGTTAATTTGTGGTTTGGTGATTTTACGAATAGCTTTTATTACGATTGTCTTAAGAGTATCCAGTCTGTTATAGCTTTTATTACGATAGTCTTAGGAATATCCAGTCTGTTATAGCTTTTATTACGATAGTCATATGAGTATCCAATCTGTTATAGCTTTTATTACGATAGTCATATGAGTATCCAATCTGTTATAGCTTTTATTACGATTGTCTTATGAGTATCCAGTCTGTTATAGTTATTATTACGATAGTCATATGAGTATCCAGTCTGTTGAGCATCTAGTCTGTTATAGCTTTTATTACGATAGTCTTGTGAGTATCCAGTCTGTTTTAGCTTTTATTAGTTTTATTGATTTCATAAATTAGGTGTATTTGTAAATTAATTGGTGGCTTGGTGATTATATGAATAGCTATTATTGCGATAGTATTATGAATATCCAGACAGTTGCATTTCATCTAGCCAACTATTAGAATACAACAGAGCCTGCTGCCTCTATATCGCCATAGCACTCGCCTCGTCGCCAGGGTCGGGGGGGTTGGGAGGACGGGCGACACATGGACGCGGCCTGGGTGGTGGTGCGACTGAAGGACGTGAACGACAACCCGCCCCGCTTCCACCGTCAGCACGCTCTTATCACGGTCAGGGAGAACGTGGCTCCGGGGACTTTACTCGCCGCCCTTCCTGCCTTGGATCCCGATGGGGTAAGTCTATGGAGTTAGATTGACGACTTACTTTCTCGTGGTGCTTCTGAATGCTTGTGTGCTTCTGAATACTTGATGAAATAAGTCTATGGAGTTGGATTAACTTGACTTAAGCCCCTTTCACACATACACGATCCGGGGCCTTACGAACACACGTTGGTGACACGTCAACAGCACAATGAGGCCGAATGAATTACGAGTGCCACACAAGTACGGGACATCATAGCCCGAACGGTCAAAAGTAGGGTCATATCCAGTACCCGACTGGGCACGATGGGAACCTGATGAGGGCCGACGGTGGTATGATGGTGACACGTGGCCGACTCGACAAGGAAGACGCCACAACGAAAGGCGACCTGACAAATATAATTGTATATAATAGTGGGCGGATATGATACATGCACGTCACTTTACACACATCCCCAGCCAAGGCCAACTGTCACTATTCGCCCTACACCTGACCATGGATGAGCTTGAGGCCCTGCAGCTGCAGGTTGATCTGGTGAGGACATGGCATGGCGAGGACAATGGCGAAAACGTGGAGTGTGGTGTGGGAGACGAACTTCACTGTTGTGTGCTGGGAGAGATTGACACCCCGTCCCTGTTCGTGGCCCTATTTATGGCGGCGGGTGGGGCTTGAGGCAGCGGCGGTTGGTATGAGTGGTGCAGTTCTTCCACTTCTCATCGGTATCATGCAGCACATGTTGCCGTGTTGCTACCTTCTTTTTGCTGTGTTATCTTGTTTTCATTCTACAGGGAGGGAATCAGGAGGTGGAGTACCGTATAGAAGGTGGATGGTCGGGTCTCAGTGTGGATTAATGTGGATGGATGGTTTTCAGTGTGGAGTAATAATCTTGTTTTCATTCTACAGGGAGGGAATCAGGAGGTGGAGTATCGTATAGAAGGTGGATGGTCGGCTCTCAGTGTGGACTCCGTGGGTGGTATTAGTCTATTTATTGGTAAAGGTCTTTCCTAAACTGAATAGTATCTTGTTTTTATTCCACAGGGCGGGAATCAGCAGGTGGAGTACCGTATAGAGGGTGGATGGTCGGCTCTCAGTGTGGATTAATGTGGATGGATGGTTTTCAGTGTGGACTAATAATCTTTTTTCATTCCACAGGGAGGGAATCAGGAGGTGGAGTATCGTATAGAGGGTGGATGGTCGGCTCTCAGTGTGGATTAATGTGGATGGATGGTTCTCAGTGTGGAGTAGTGGACTAATAATCTTGTTTTCATTCCACAGGGCGGGAATCAGCAGGTGGAGTATCGTATAGAGGGTGGATGGTCGGCTCTCAGTGTGGACTCCGTGGGTGGTGTTAGTCTACAGGGGCGGCTGGATCGTGAGGCGCCTGAGGGTAGTGTGGGCGTGGCTAGGATCCTGGGGGTGGACCATGGGGACCCGCCCCTTACCTCTACAGCCACCCTCACCATCACCCTCACTGATGTTAACGATACACCGCCCCTTCTCCTGCCGCCCACCATCTTTCATGTTACTGAGGTAGGTGTGTGGGAAAAAGAGAGAGAGAGAGAGAGAGAGAGAGAGAGTGAGTGAGTGAGTGAGTGATTGATTGATTGCTGAGATACATATTACTGAGGTAGGTTTGTGGGAAAGACAGATTGCGAGTATATATATTATAAAGAGAGAGAGAGAGAGAGAGAGAGAGAGAGAGAGAGAGAGAGAGAGAGAGAGATAACGAAAGAAATAAAGAGAGAGAGAGAGAGAGAGAGAGAGAGAGAGAGAGAGAGAAATAGAGAGAGAGCGAAAGAAATAGAGAGAGATAACGAAAGAAATAAAGAGAGAGAGAGAGAATGTGTATGTGTGTATATGGAAGAAAGATAGTTACACAGAGTTACACAGATACTCAAATCACACAAACCTTGCGGTCCCTACTAGGTGGTCCGGCCTTAATACTATTAGACAGGGACAGTTTTTAGTAGAAGAAAAGGACATCAAAGTAGAAGGCTCTCTCCCCACCCTCCGCTCCCTCCGGCTAAAAAGCCGTACTGGAAAATAGGATGAAGTGTAACCTTATAGGTCAGGAAATGCCCACAAGGAAAGCTGTTATAGAGTAGGCCTATAGAAATAAATGAGTTTAAAAGGGAAATTATACTTACCTAATTATTAATTCATATTAAGCCAATCTCCATCAGATGATCGTCCAGTCTCTTCTGAAACGTATCAATTGACCACTTGCGAGTTTCAGGCTATAAGGAAATTGGAGCCGTAGACATCGATATTAAGTAGAATTACCAGCTAAAATACGCTCGTTGTACATAATATATAAATACATAAAATTAAGCTTCCCATACATTCTATTTATCACAAGCCCACATTATTATTGCCTTTCCGTTTTATATCGATGTCAATGGCTCCAACTTCCTTATAGCTTGAAACTCGCAAGTGGTCAACTGAAATACTGTCGATCACCTCTTTTGGTAAACTATTTCACTCTTTAATTATTTGGCGAATTGTACTAATGTCAGCCTTTCTGTTTAAATCTTGTTTTGAGGGCACTGATCCGACTCGCCTGGGGATCCTGACGGCCACGGACCAGGACGTTTGGGCGCTGGGGCACGGGCCGCCCTTTAAGCTCTCCCTTGCCCCAACCAACCCAGCTCATGTTCTCGCTCACATCGCACTACGTTTCGATCCGCGTGAGTTTCAAATCACTCTCTTGTATTTTTTACTACAATCGCTTAATTATAGCAGTCCACTGTAAAATGCCTATGTATAATGATTGAAGATAATTTAACCTGTGCTTTGAATTAAGATAACTAAATCGACATCTGAAAATAATAGACAGACAATTTAATTAAAGTGCCGGTACACTTCTTACTCACTAAGACATCATTGTATTTATTGCAATTTGAGCTCGATTTCAGGAGTACAGGCATAATGGTCATATTCTTATCAATACCACTCCACATTGCAGGGTAAACGATATTAGCATACCCAAAAGGTAAGGATGGTGTTAGCGGGCGTATGCGCCACCTTGTTTACGTAAGTCATACAGTAGCAGTTACGTTCGCGTCTAATTTGACTGTTTTTTGTTTATAGAAATTATCCCATAATGGCCAGCTGTTATCTGCTCCCTGCTGGTAATATATATGATGATGACAATAAGTCATAGGGGTTAAGGGGGGCAAATCCTCCCTCAACCTAGTGTTGTATCCCATGGCCAGTAGCAAAACAATTTACCCAATAGCTGGCCGTGGGATACAATAATTGGTTGAAACCCCCCAACACCCCCTATGACTTATTGTCATCATCGTATATATTTCCAGCAGGGAGCAGATAACAGCTGGCCTTGGGATAATTTCGTAAAAAATTAGCAATTATATTAGACATGAACGTAACTGAGATCATACGACGTATTTAAACAAGTGACACTTATGCCCGCTAACACCATCCTTACGATTAATTTTTCTGATCATCCTTCCTCCACTGTGTTCCATATCTTTTAGACTTGGACAGCGGGCGGGGTGGAGCTGAACTACGGACGCTGGGGGCGGTGGATCGTGAACAGCACCCGCAGCTTCCGGTGTCGGTGCTGGTGGCTGACGCTGGGGGCCTCACCGCTATCAACACTATCACCGTGATCATCGACGACACCAATGACAACCCCATGAAACCCGGGAAGAAGACGGTGTATCTGTGGAAGCCCCAGGTAGGTCGTGGTGTCACTTAATAATATTCAGGAATAGTAAGAAATGGTATGGGAAATACAGTGTCAGGATTAGCCTCGGTCAATATGTATTTTAGGTCACGTATGTGTTTTTGTAATTATTGTCGTTTTTTTCATCAGTTCTTTCATTGATTTAGTGTGTTATGAGGTGTTTTTCCTTCTGCAAATGCATTTGTACCCATTATGTAGCAATGTTAAGACATGCCCCCCAAAACTATGTTTTGTCATTAATCTAACCTGGGGGCTGTTCCACCATAACCCCGCTGATCTTACCATTGATATACTATAGAGGATGACAAATACTAAAAATACGGTGGAGAAATAAAAAAAAAATGGTTCTCCACTGATCCAAAAATGGACCCTTTTTTTGCTTCCACCCATATTTAAGCCACAAAGTCTAATGAATAGTAATTTAATTTGCAGCGGTAAAGACATATATTGCGGTGACTAAGACTGTAAGACAAAGTTATAGAAAACATGTAGAGAGTTACCGGTATATCCCAAACGTGGCCTAAAAAAGTAAAATACATACTGTCCTCAGCCTCTTCTATTGACACAATACAGTCCTATGTATTTACAGTGCTGTAGTTCTATTTCAATTGAACATCTAGGCCACAGTCGGATCGGTAATAGAAATTTATACTATAATGCCTATTCTTCATTGTTGTGCTCTAAAAATCAAATTTTACCTCTCCACCTCCCTCCCTCTCTGTCCCTCTCACACTCTCTCCCTCACTCTCTCACTCTCACTCTCACTCTCACTCTCTCGCTCACTCTCTCAGGGTGGAGCAGCGGAGGCCCCATTAGGACGCGTGTTTGTGGATGACCCCGACGACTGGGACTTGAAGGACAAGACGTTTACCTGGGTCGGCACTCCCCACCCACTCTTCACCCTCAACACCCGCACCGGTCACCTGTTGGCCTCCAGTCAGGTCAGAGAGGGCAGGTGAGACGTTCGATTTCATGAGGTGACTAATTATTATAGTCAGTACAGGTCTCCTTAGATTTACGATGGGTTACGTTCCTGAAAACCCGATCTTAAATAGAAAAATCGTATAGCGGCTTGCTTGGTGTAGTGACTAGCGTCTCGGACTTCCACCCAGAAGGCCCGGGTTCGCGCCCACGCTCGGCGCATTAAAGATTTTTCACAAGCACTGAGTCGTTACCATCCCTCATGAGCAAAGGGATGGGGTAGTAGTACAGGACCCCAATGGAAATACGCCTAATCGGCCTTATTGAGCTATCCTTAGCTAGCTTAGCATGCCCTAGCTTTAAGAACTATTATTATTATTATTATTATTAATGGGGTAAATGGGGGTGCGTTCTCGGACCAACCAAAACCCAAACCCAAACCCTTAAAACCCTATAATAATGTCATAAATTGGGGCATCTGATAGTGAGGGAGACCTGTATAATCAAAGCTGTGTTGGGTGGGAAAAGGGGCATCGACTAACTGGGGACAGAGGTGCATAGGGGCGATTCTTTCGGAGATCATGACGTCTGGCAATAGACGATAAATAGATAATTCAAACCCATAATAGTTAGCTTAAACATATCACTAAAGTGCACACACACACACACACATACATAGATATATATATATTTCTAATGTTAAGGGGTGTCACCTTTTTTTTTATCTTTCTCTCCTTTTTTCTCTTTCCCTGTTTTGTATCCATTCGGCCCCATTCAGCCAACTGGTTTAAGATGTTTATCCCCATCTAGGTGTCGATTTCTTCCTGGCGAGCGACAGCGAGCCAGCATTGTATGGAGATCCGGCTTCGCCGGAGACATGTTTCTATTTTTTTTTTTTTTTTTTTTTTTTTTAAGAGACAATGAACGGAGGAAGGAAAAACACAGATAAAACAAAAAGGTCCATGTGCCTAAAGGCATCCTCCATTCATAAAATGTTTGTAACAACTAAAAATGTACAAATTTAGCTTGCTGTCAAAATAAAAAAATATATATGCTGGCTCGCTGCCGCTCGCCAGGAAAACATTGACACCTGGATGGGGTTAAACGTCTTAAAATAGTAGGCTGAATGCGGCCGAATGGATACAAACCAAAGAGAGAGAGAGAGAAATAGAAAACAAGCGAGGTGGGCTCCCTTAACCCGTACAGCCCCAGCGACGCGTCTGACGCGTCGGCGATGTATGTAACGCACAGCCCCAGAGACGCATCTGGCGCGTCACCCTAATTGCGCCGACCGTAACCTCAGGTGTAGCCACTCAAGAGGGCTCAGATTTGTATGGGAACTGTGTACGTATCCCACGCAACCGTGCCGATGGTTGAAAACTCTCAAAGTCCACGTGCGTGCGCGTGAGCGCGCAATAACCTGTTTTTTTGGGTAATTGCCTTCAATTTTTTACTCTTGTAAAATACGTTTTCGGGGGCTCTGTAGGACCATTCTTTAAGCTTTTTGAGCGGTTTTTCGTGGTTTTTCCTTCATTCCTAACCCATTCGCTATTGTTTCTGGAATAAAACCATTTTTTGAAAACCGGCCGGGTTCTGGTGAACAAACATTACAAAACTAGCCGGGGCTCCACGGGTTAATTAATAAAAGCATATTTGTTGTCTACTTTCATTAACAAGGTACGACCTACAACTGTCGGTAAGTGACCAGCTGTGGGGCCAGAAGGACGTGGGAGCCAACGTAACAGTAGTGGTGCGAGTACTGCCCCCTGATGCACTGGCCCACGCCGCCCCCCTCACCCTCACACCCACCACCCCGGAGGACCTCACTAGGGGATGGACGCCGCAGGTAAAACATCCCACACGTTTGTTTCTATGGTACCAAATCATAGAAGACTGCATTTCACACAACCACTTACGCCAACAACACAATCTACACTCAATGAGAGCTCTGTGCGAAAAGCCCGATCGTGGCCATGGCCTTCCTCAGGGACTCGGGGCTGTTCGGCCAGGCAGCTTAGGGAACAACAACAACAACGGTACCAAATTATATGAGGTGTATTATTGTTTAGATTGAAAAGAATGCATTTACAGTATATTTTAATACCACGTAACACCAATATCAAGCTATCCTATGTTAATATTCAATGGTTGATACTAATATGAAAACAAACACTAAAAAAATGCAAGAATTATGTACACTCTGATGCCATAGTCTCTAGCCCACTCATAAATATTCGTGGACGTCACCTATTATGTACACTCTGATGCCATAGTCTCTAGCCCACTCATAAATATTCGTGGACGTCACCTATTATGTACACTCTGATGCCATAGTCTCTAGCCCACTCATATATATTCGTGGACGTCACCTATTATGTACACTCTGATGCCATAGTCTCTAGCCCACTCATATATATTCGTGGACGTCACCTATTATGTACACTCTGATGCCATAGTCTCTAGCCCACTCATATATTCGTGGACGTCACCTATTATGTACACTCTGATGCCATAGTCTCTAGCCCACTCATATATATTCGTGGACTTCACCTATTTCTAACTATGGAAGTATATCTCTGGAAACCAACTTATGAATAAAACTTTCTATGAATCAACTACAAAACTATATATACTATTTATTGAAAAGAAAGTATTATCCAAAAATCAATCCAGATAGTTATAATTGCATAAAGAAAAACATATGTGGTCCACAAATTCCTACGAGTGGGCTTGAGACTATGGTATGTGAGTGTACAATAAGATGTAGGACGTATAAATGTAACTTAATTAATTTCGAAATGAGGTACAGTCGCGCTAATAAGTGATGTCTCGGCACCAAGTATGTTTTGATCAATAATTGGTATCATCAATATTTACACATGATTTCTTTTTTTTTGAGTGAGATATACCAACATATTCCTACACTTACCCACCCTATTGAACATCTGACAGACATTAATACAGCACAGAGCAAGCCAAACGTAATGACAGCTGGGACATGACTTATTAGTGCGACTGTACATGAATATTAGTTTCTAAATATTTACCATACTTCTGTATCAGAATCATCAACTTAACCCTCTCCGACATATGACGCGATTTTGAGCCTATTGGGGATACTTTAAAGCCTTTGTTACCACCAGGGGTATTTAGAACCCTTTAGTTTAGTTACTTCAACCTCTGCAGTTGTCTTTGAGTTAGCTGTGTTGAGCCTATTGGGGATACTTTAAAGCCTTTGTTACCATCAGGGGTATTTATAAACCTTTAATTTAGTTACTTCAACCTCTGCAGTTGTCTTTGAGTTAGTTGTGGGCAGAAAACTAATTTTGGAGAGGTAATTATAAGAGTGAGAGGACTCTATTTTGTATTGCTACTCTGGCAACCTCTGCGTCATATGTGCGTGAAAGGGTTAAGTACCGGTTAATGCTGTACTATATCTGGTTCAGTATTTGTTTAACACAAATTGCGACCATACGTATGAATTAACATGATTCTAAAATGTATATCCCGTGTTTCGTCGAATGAAATTGACCAATAGATTAGTATTACATATATTTATTTTCTAATATGTATAAACGGTAGACAGATCCATTCGTCATTGTATATTATTGGTTCAGGATTCAGTTATTCAGCTGAAATACAGACAAAAATTAAATCCGTCAGTGTATTCGTAAGCTCCAAGATTATGATATTATATCAAATAAAATACGCAATCCATCTCTCAGCATATTTGTTATAATGTTTTTGTCAGCAGGGTAAATTTGTATATATTTCGATAGAAAAATGTCTCTGGCGAAGCCGGATTTCTCCATACAATGCTGGCTCGCTATCACTCACCAGGAATCAATCGACACCTGGATGGGGATAAACGTCTTAAAACAGTAGGCTGAATGGGGCCGAATGGATACAAAGCAGAGAAGGAGAAAAACGGAGAGAAGAATAGCAGGTCACCCCTCTTAACCCGGGAGCTGCGGGGAGACTCTTAAGAGTTCCCCCGGCGCACTGCGGGAAGACTCTTAAGAGTCAGAGAAAATAAAAATCAACTTTTGACATCGAAAAAAAAAAAAAATTTTATATATTTTTTTTTTTATTTTTTTATTTTTTTTTGGCCCCTGGGCCATGCAAAATCTCAGTCCTCTACCTCCCCTCCTTCCCCACTTTCCTCCTCTCCTTCAGTTATCACCTATTTTCCCTGATTCTGAGGTATATTTTCGTGCTAACATTAGAAATCCGATTGGAGGGTGTGGTCATCACTGATAGCAAGCGAGTGCAAGAGAGAGAGAGAGAGTATCGATCGACTGTGTCTCAGTGGCCTTGGGGGAAATTGGCGGGAAAGCAGATTGCCTCACCCATACATTATACAACTCGCGGGCTATATCTCCGATTTTGACCATCCAAACGCTGTTTTCACTCGTTTTATTGTTGTTTCAGGTTAATACCTTTATAATCAACCCATAATAGGCGCATATGGATAAATATTAATGCTATTAATGGCACAATGAATATTTTAGTGACGGAAACACCTCAAATACGTCAGCACAGGGGGACGTTTCCAATTACCCCCATGCGCACTTCAGAGGTTAAGACAGGATATTGACGAAGGCCTTCCGTCCCTCTCAGGAAGGCGGTGGCAGATTAGGAGGGATCCTATCGGGTATACAGAGAGTCGTGGGCGGCGGTGTGGGCGTGGGCGTGGAGGTGATGAGTGTGGAGGGGCGGCCGGGTGGTCAGCATGGGTCAGCGGCCGGAGTGACAGTGGCGGCCGTATGGGTTAGCGTCAGGGAGGAGGAACACCGCTACATGGATCCGATCAAACTACGGGGTCTTCTGGCACTGCACGCGAAACAGGTGGGTCTTGATTTTTTTTTTTTTTTTTTTTTTTTTTTTTTTTTTTTTTTTGAGGGAGACAAAAGGCAGACCTGCATGTGGTGGGTGTTATTTTATTTTGTTTTATTGTGTATGTATGAGTGAGGAAGACAAAAGGTAGAACTTGCTTTTCAATAAATGATATAATACGGTATAGTTTTGTAGTTGATGTATAGACAATTATATTAATTAATTCGTTTCCATAGATATACTTCCATAATTCGAAATAGGTGAGGTACACGAATGTACAGTGACAACAATAGGTCCCATCAAACTGTACTATTGCAACGTTCCCATCAAAATTTCTCAGTTATTTTGAAGATTTTTTTGTGAAATATGGTGCTAATTATGTATACTTGGTCTTAATATCATGCAGAGACATAGTGGTTTCATATTTTTCCATCCATTAAGTATCGAGAAATTGGCTTCTGAGGGATTCAATTGACCACTTGCGAGTTTCAGGCTATAAGGAAGTTAAAGCCGTGAACATCGCTATTAAACAGAAATGCAATAATAATGCAAGTTTTTGATGGATAAAAGGTATATTGAATTGGGTTTTATGTATTTATATATGTACTACGGCCGTATTTTAGCTGTAAATTCTGTTAAATATCGATGTCTACAGCTCCAACTTTCTTATAGAACGAAACTCGCAAGTGGTCAATTGACCCTCTGACTTTCATATATCCCTTCTAATCTGAATAAAATCGTCTACTATTAGACAGATATCAGAACAAAAACTCGTATTGGATCTTGAAAGGGTTAGGAATGTGGCTGTTGATGCGTAAATGCGTACGTTTAGGCGTTAGAGTGTATGTGTGGGTCATAAGTGTTCGTGTACAAGTACAAAGGAGTACAAAGGAAATCAAGCAACAACAGATCTAGTGACCCTTCTAGGTTGCTTGTCCTCCAAAACACTGAGGATCAAGTGTCCAAACAGTGGTTTAGAGTGGGTAAGGGAACATTGGAAAGGGAATTACTGCCCTGGAACTAATGTCCGTGGCAGGATTAGGAAGTTAGTAGGGGACAGATGGGTTAGTAACTGAGGGGGGGATAAAATAAAGTTATTCATTTACAAACGCAGTCAGTCGCGGGTTTGATGCGAGATATTTGTCTAGGCGGAGTTTAAATGAATCAACGGTGATGCAGTCTATAACGTTTCGGGGAAGCCCATTCCACAAGTTGACAACTCGATTGAAGAAGAAATTCTTAGATTCGTGTGAGTTAAAAGATTTACCAATAATTTTGCAACCGTTTCCCCGCGTGTAATTAGATTGGTCGATAGTGAAGTACTTACTACAGTTCATATTGTCGATGCCTTTGATGATTTTGAACACTTGAATTAAGTCACCTCTTAATCTGCGCTGGGTTAAAGGAAATAGATTTAATTCTCTAAGACGCTCTTCGTATGGTTTGTTCTTTAGGCTAGGTCTAATTTTGGTAACTCTACGTTGAACTCGTTCTATCTTGTTTATATCTTTTTGGTAATAAGGGCACCAGGATTGAACGCAGTATTCCAGAAGAGGGCGGACTAAGGAATTGTAAAGGGTTAGGATAACTTCTTTGGATTTATGCTCAAATGACCTGCCTATAAAGCCAATTATTTTGTTTGCCTTCTTAACAACTTCTGAACATTGTTGACTCGGTTTTAGGTTACTCGATATTGTTACTCCCAGATCGGTTTCTCTGTTTACATTCTTAAGCTGAGTGCCATTCATCGAATAGTTTGCTTTCTCATTTAGGTATCCGATATGTAGTACTTTACATTTATCCGCATTGAAACTCATTTGCCAAATTTGGGCCCAACATGACAATTTATCTAGATTGTGTTGCATATCGTCAACTTGTTCTTTTGAGAGTACGCTATTTGCAATTTTTGTATCGTCAGCAAATTTTGAGATTGTACAGGTGAGACCCTCATCTATGTCGTTGATGTAAATTAGAAAGAGAATTGGTCCTAGTACCGATCCCTGGGGTACCCCGCTACTTACATTGGTCCATTTAGATGCCTTACCGTTTATGACTACTCTTTGCTTTCTGTCGCTGAGCCAATTTTCTATCCATTTCAACACACCGTCTTGTATTCCATGCGCTTTTAGTTTTAGCAGTAAACGTTTGTGGGGAACTTTGTCAAAGGCCTTTTGAAAATCAAGGTATATAATATCTACAGCTTTACTCTCATCGTAGAGGTTGAGGATATCGTGGAAGAAGTCTAAGAGGTTTGTTAAACAGGAACGTTTTTTACGAAAGCCGTGTTGAGTATCTTTAAGTATGTTATTTTCCTCTAAGTGATTTACGAGTCTGTCTCGTATGACCGTTTCTAGCATTTTACATACAACTGAGGTTAAGCTAATTGGACGATAGTTACTGGGTAGGGATTTGCTGCCTTTTTTGAATATCGGTGTTACGTTGGCTAGTTTCCACTGATCGGGCATACTGATCGGGTGTAGTGTGAGTGTATCTGTGTGTGTTGTTGTTGTTGTTCCCCAAGCTGCCTGGCCGAACAGCCCCAAGGCCCCGAGCAAGGCCAAGGCCATAACCGAGCGCCACACAACCCTCCCTGCCGACCACAATAAAGCCTGGGTGACCGAAGCCACTCCATGGCGGGGAGCTGAGGAGGGTGCAGAAACGCCCGGGAAACCAAAGCCCCACCCAGGGCCCTGTGCCCCTCAGCAATTATGAAGAGAAAGTTGAGGGGCAAAGGAAAAATGTGACGCTTTGGCTTCCAATCTTGGTAGATTGGGAGGTCAATCCACGAAAGAGACGCTGTCACTTGAGATCTAGAAAATATATAAGTAAAAGGAACAGTCAGAGTAAGCTATGGGTATGGCAGAGATCGCTCAGTTCTCACTCTGATAGACCAGCCCATCACCAGTCTGTGTGTGTTGTTGTTGTTCCCTAAGCTGCCTGGCCGAACAGCCCCGAGTCCACGAGGAAGGCCATGGCCACGATCGGGCTTTCCCACAGAGCTCTCATTGAGTGTAGATTGTGTTGTTGGCGTAAGTGGTTGGTTGTGTGAAATGCAGTCTTCTATGATGTGTTTAATGGTATGGGGTGCTGTGTTACATCCCGGGCAGGCGTCGACAACGGAGTCATCCAGTCTCTTCTGATAGCTCAGGAGAGCTGGATGGTGTCCGCATCTCAGCCTGGCCAGGTGGACTCTGTCCTCGCGAGGAAGGGAGGATTCGGAAGGATGGATTTCGGGAGGTCGTGCTTGCAGCTGCGTGTTGTCTGTGAGTGAGTGGATGGATCGGCGAGAGATATGAATATGGATGTGCTTCTGGAAGTTGGTTCGGGGTGGGCAGGGAGGGAGAGAGGACAGTAATTGTGTGTGATACCGTGTGCTGGGTGTTGTTTTGATATTTCTTGGTGTCTGTGGGTGTGTTGCCATGTAGTTTAGTGGGTGGTCTTGGTTCGTGGAGGCTGCTGCCAGGAATTGAGTGCTTCTCATGTCCAGATGGTCTTTGACTTTGAGGATTTTGGTTTCTTGATGTAGGTGATCTGTGGGTGCAGTAGCTGTGCAGCCTGTAATGATCTTCAGGGCTTTAGGGACACAGGGATCTGTGTGTGTAATTTGTTATTGCAAGTCTTTCTCTCTCTCTGTATATATATATATATATATATATATATATATGTATTGTGTTAAATGATTGCAAATAATGCTTACTGTAGGTTAGGAAAATATAGTTTAGTCTGTGCTGAAATATGTAGGCTATTTATAGTGACAATGAGCCTATGAGAGAAAACGGACCCATTCAATATTATTATTATGCTCATCTATTATATTTTGTAATTATAAGATTAGTCTATGCATTTTTAGGTTTCTTTGTATTTTTAGTTGGCCTATAAGTATTTATTTATTCTAGTTAGCCTATAGGACTTTTGAACATATGATACGGCAGGATGGGATTTTGGCGCAATTTGATCTGAGTGGAACCCTGTCATGGGTTAATCCTTGTTATACAGTATGTGTTGTACGGTGAGTTTCATATTTATTTCTTAGTGAACTTATTTGTGAATATACCAAGGTTAATTTGTGGATTATGTGAATGACTGATTTATTATTTAGGAGTTATAATTGATTACAGTTGTGCTGTGGGAAAACCTTTTGAGACATGTCAAACTTTTGCTTTTGGTATTATATGATCTTAATCAGTTTTATGTTGTTCACAGGTAAACACATACATTTCCTGGGTGACTTATTTTGCCTTCAATTAACTATTTGTTAATAGATAAATATTCTTTTGATCCCCAAGTAGTTGTTTTATAGACACTTTGCTACATATATATATATATATATATATATATGTATATATATATATGCAGATAAATAGATAGATAGATATATCGATAGATATATCTATAGATATATCGTTGGGTGCGTATAATTCAATACCATCAATATGTGCCAGATGTTAAACCAGCTGTTCCATATGCCACCCACCAGCTGGAGTCTGCCACGAACCTAACAGTGTTGCCCGAGGAAGCCAACACAGCTGCTGGTGGTGTGATGAGTGGTGGTGGGGATAGTCACCACCACCAGCCTGGCAGTAGTCTCATTGATCCCCCATCAGCTGCTTCCCAGGCCTCAACCTCCCTTCCTCTCCAAGTAAGTGGTTGGCGCCAGCTGTTAGTAGACTAGTTGGTGCCAGCTGTTATACCCTGTTTTATTTCATATGACGGTGAATTGCCATGTCCCTGTCATGATTATTAATCTACTATGTACTCCGTACTATGTGGTAGTTGTAACTGCCTGTATCGAGTGGTACCAGGTACCGTAACTTGTACGCACTGTTTTGAGACCTTGGCAACACTTCTCAGCTTATATTCAAGGTCTCGCAGCCTAGCTGGCTCAATATTCCGCCCACTATTGAGGTGGAATGGTATTCTCTCTAGAGTCTGAAGCCATTTTGGCCTCATTGCCTGGTACTGGAGGATACAGTTGGTCAAAGTTCCAGTTGACCCACCCTCGCTCTGGGGCTCGCAGAATTAGCTGGCAATACTGGTGTAGTGGTGCAGGGATACCACTTGCCATTAATGTGTTACCTGTGTCTGTCCTGTATATTACTGCAAATTAGACTATGTAATGTTCACGTTGTGAAGACTAAATGCTCAAGACTAAATGCTCCTTGATTAAGCAGCCACCAATAAAACAGAAATATGTGTTCCTATAAAATCGAGTAAAGTATGTTGTGGCAGCCAGCAGGTTTTATATGCATTGCCAATCAGTGGATATAATAACTTGAATATTTAAGCAAATCTACGAACTTTGGGTGAATGTTCGGGATCATACATAGCGATGTATGCATTTTTATTTGAGATAGGCTAACTTTCCCTTGTTTAGTATATGTCCTAACAATGATATAGCCGAAATCAGATCTACCAATTCCAATCTTTGTAAGACACGCCTCCTTCCTACACCAGTATTGCCAGATAATTATGCGAGCCCCAGAGCGAGGGTGGGTCAGCTGGAACTTTGACCAACTGTACATTTATGGTAATACCCTCTGGTACAGTAGGGGTTAAGTACCTCCAGTAGGGAGAATCCCCTGTCATATACTTTATTGGGGGGGTACTAGAAATAACAAATTGCTAAGTACAAGGTATTATAATAATATACAAATATATACAGCAGTAGAATCATATAAATATAAAAGTATAACAAATAATGGTCAGAGCCAGAAGGGCGCAAGTGCACCACGAGGGATGTCAGAAAAAGGTCTCGTGTAGGCCATGGAATCCATAAATCCAATGCTCTGGTTCTGGTTCTATAAGACTTTCAGAACCAGAAGGCCGCAAGCACCACTGCATTTGAATAGATTTAAGTATACCAGGTCCTGCAGAGGGCATTTTTCTGATATCCCCGTGCGGCGGCACTTGCGCCCTTCTGGTTCTGAGCTCCCCCAATTATTGTCCTTCATTTTCAAGGTATAAAATCTAAATGTTGGGGCATTTTTTTATTCAGGTAGTGGACACCAATTCCACGTCCCTGGTAACGCCCCGACTCACCCGCACAGTAGACTGCCGGACTCACGAGCCACAGACCTGCACTGCAACATCCTGCCTCAATGGAGGACGTTGTCTTGCTGGGAACAGGTATGGAGGAGTACATTAAATACAGTTTTTGTTCTCTACCTTGCTAAATGTCCGTGATTCGTTAGACATAATTTAGTGTTTGTATCAAACGTTCATGTTCAAGATAGATGTAAACACATTGTAATAAACAACATGTGTAAAATATGATATCATAAATACTGTATTTGAAAACTGTATACAGTATTCGTGCACCATCGTAAATATCTGTCTGCATATAATGTACTTAAAAAAGACATTTGATGTGATACATACAGTATAGGGTTGTTCTCAAAATATATATTAATACAAATATGTTGTGGATCATTTATAGGCAGTCTCGAATGTCGGTTTACAGGTATGTGTCTAGTAGGAGAAACACATTGAGAGGATGAGTCTTTATTATGACAGCGATTCACTTTAACCCACTGAGCCCCAGCTAGTTATAAATAAATGTACCACCAGGGACTGGCAGGTTTTGATTTTTTTTAAATTTCCAGAAACAATAGCGAATGGGTTAGGAATGAAGGAAAAACTACAAAAAAACGATCCCCTAGGTCAGAAAGGGGTCCTAAGGTGTGCCCGAAAGTCGATTTTACAAGAGTAAAAAATTGAAGGCAAAAACACCCAAAAACCATGTTTTTGCGCGCTCACGTGCACGCGGTTGGACTTTAAGAGTTTTCAACCATCGGCAAGGCTTACACAGTTCCCATACAAATCTGAGCCCTCTAGGTGCCATATGAACCGGAGTAATTAACATTGACGACACGTTGTCGTCGCTGGGGTTCAGTAGGTTAAAACTTATAAAGGGAAAATATGTCATAATATAATATACTCATCCTCATTCTTTATTTACGTATATATTTAATATTATTGATATTTGTTATGTGTTATCTATATTTGTTTCTTACATACCGCATGTTATATTTCATCTTCCCAGGTGTATGTGCCCCGGGGAATCGTGGGGGCCTCGGTGTAAGATTCTAAGCCGTACCTTTATTGGCAAAGACTGGGCCTGGGTTCGTCCTCTCCCGCCCTGCCTGCCCCTTACCCTCTCCCTCCGTGTCCTCACCCGTCGCCCTCACGCCCTTCTCTTCTACTCGGGACCCATGACACAGCTGCCTCGCCACCTGAACGACCCACCCACGCCCATGTTGGCCTTGCAGGTGACCCATGGGCGGCCTCAGGTGCTGGTGGAGGGTGCGGCGGGGCCAGTGAGGCTAGAGGTTCCCAAAGATGTTAGCGACGGCTTATGGCACACGCTGCATCTGAAGTTCAGCACTAAGGTCAGTTTATCCTGGAACAACTGCCAATATTCCCAGCTTGTCCAGGGTTATTCTTTATTTGTGGGGCTTAAAGTATTTTATAATGTAGGCCTAAAAGTGAGATACCTGTACTCCCAAAAAAAGTAAAAAGAAAAAAAAAAAAAAAAAATCAAACCAATGGATTGGCTAAATCTGTATAGTATTATATGCCATTGTTGTAGTATTATATGCCAGGCTGTCTGGCCGAGCAGCCCAAAGTCCTGAGCAAGGCCCTGTGCCCCTCTGGAATTATGAAGGGAAACTTGAGGGGCAAAGGAGAAATTTAACGCTTTGGCTCCCAATCTGCCAACCTCTAAATTGGCAGTAGGGAGGTCAATCCACGGAAGAGACGCCGTCACTTGAGATCTAGAAAATATATAAGTACAGTAGAAGGAACAGACAGATTAAGCTATGGGTATGGCAGAGATCGCTCAGCTCTCATCCTGATGGACCAGCCCATCACCACATGACTATAACCCAATCCTCTCAGCATCAGCTAGGAAAGGCCCTAGAAAGCCGCCTTTGGCGGGGGGATAGCTCCTCTATTTCAACTTCTTTCGGGGTTGGGCACTCGCCCAATATGCCATTGTTCTACTGTACAGCTTAAATACCATAAATAAAAATGTAAATCATACTGGATCTGCATTCATATACTGTATACAGTAGTTTAACAGAAAATGCATAGGCCTATTTCCAAAATTGATTATCTTATCCAATGTATTTATTGCTGAAAATGATGACAGACAAAAAAGATTGATATATGGTTTACGGCTGTCATGAATAATGGTTAGTTATATGGATTGAAATAATGAATTGGTTATGGAGACATATCAGTAAGTCACATTTGTGGACTGCACACAGGGTGTGGCGCTGGTTGTGGACGTGTCTGAGCCTGTCCAGCGCAACATCTCTATAACCGAGGGCCACAGCATAGCGAGGGCTTCATGGACCAGCCCTGGAGAACTGTCTCCTTGGCCTCTGCAGATTGGTGGCCTAGCTCACGCACGCCCACACTCAGGTGATCACGGATGGAGAGATGAACCCACATCATGGTCGCTGGAGGGATGCATTTCTCATTTACGACTAAACGGTCAGGTGAGGTCCTTAGCATTGCAAGTATGGCTAATATTTCATGTTCTGTGTGCAGCAACCCTTACTGTTCCGCAGCTTTGTTGCAGCTGGTGGACCTGGGTGAACCAGCTTACAGCCACGGAGGCCAAAAAGGCTGCCAGATCCAGCAAGCAGCCTGTCCAGAAAGTTGTGGCCATCGAGGGCGGTGTGTGGGCGGTTTGGATGACCCCGAGTGTGAGTGTGAGGCAGGGTGGCAAGGACCAGGATGCAGCACTCCTACTCTGCCTGTCACTCTTGCATCCTCATCCTCCTACATCAAGTTGGCATTAACCTTCTCACCGACACCACAGATGGTGCTAATGCAGCTGCGACTAAGAACTAGGAGTACGGGTAGTGGCGTACTGCTGACCTTGACAGATGCTCAGAGTAAAGCTGTCCTCACCTTGCACGTAAGTTTTTGAGAAGAAAAATATAATCCAATGGTTATCAATGTCATACTAATTGAAAAAATAAGTAAATGCAATGGTTGTTTCACACTGTACGTTATTGAATATACTGAACATTTTATTAAGTTCAAGTGACACAAGTTTTAAAGTAGGCTTTAGATAATTAGATTACACTAGCCTGTTATAGAACTGTAGTGGGTTTCCATAGTAAAAGATATATATGGCTGATTGCACTCTCCTGTGTTATTCCTGAAGAAGCGTTCACGGTGAAATGTCGAATAAACTTCGGTCCTTACTCACTTACACCACTTATATTGTAAATATTAGCATTACAAATACCATGCAAATGCCTTTCCATACAAACCAAATACATGTCTCCCTCGATATACGATTGGGTTACGCTCCTGAAAACCCGATCTTAAATAGAAAACTTGTATAGCGAACCCTAAAATTAATGAGGTAAATGGGGATGCGTTCTTGGACCAGCCAAAACACAAACACAAACACCTAAAAACCTAAAATAATATTGTAAATTGGGCCATCATATAGTGAGGGAGACCTGTAGCAATTATGATAAACAAAATATTGCCATTATCATCCAAGCTACGGTCCGGGCTGGCTTGTGTGAGTGGCGGCGGTGGTAGTGGTGGAGAACGGGCTGAGAGGACGGTTTGTGTGGAGAGTCGACCACTGGGGGACGGAGCCTGGCACACCCTCAAGGCAGAGCTACACCCTTACACCGATAACCTGGTGGTGGCGGTGGACGACGGGGATGGGTGGCACCGTAACCAGTCCCTCCTCTCCCTGGCCGACCCGGGAAATGCAAAGTACAAGGAAGAATCGATGCAGGATGACCAACCAGTGCCTCTTAAAACAGATGAAAAATATCGAGTAATCATTGGTGCCTTACCAGCTTCTGATGAAGCAACTATCAGCAAAAGTAAGTTTCATTCTCATAAGTAAATTCTATACCTTTCTACCAATTGCTTATACTGTCCATATTTGTCTGCATATGTAAAAATTAACAGGATGAATATATACATACATATTTTTTGTTAATAGCTTGATTGAGGTCTAGGGACGAAACTGAAGAAAATGTTGTATTCATATATAAATAATAATCTGGCCTTAATACAGCGTGTGTGGACGACGTGCGTGTGTCGGGTCGGTCCGTGCCCCTGCCCCCCGCCAGTAACAGCAGCCGGTGGGGGGAGGTGAGCAGCTGGCAGGGGGTGGGCCCGGGGTGTGAGGCCCCTAATGCTTGTCGCAACACAACCTGCGTCGCTCCGCTCACCTGTATCAACACTTGGGGACGTGCCACATGCAGGTAATTTAAGGGCGTGAAACAGGAACCACGCTTTGTATGGAGCACTTCGTCTTTAAATTTGTGTATGTATGTATGTATGTATGTATATTAGAAAGAAAAACAGCTGAGTTGGTTGCAACAACCCATCCTGCTTGTTGCCAGATGCTTCCAGGAGGATTTAACTTGCCACAGATACTCATATCAGTGTGATCTGTGGCTTGGTTGTGGGAGGATGTGTGTCCAATGAAGAGGTGTATTTGAAACTGATAATCAACAACAAAAAAGGCTACTTTTCCAGGTAATTTTGACAGCTATATACCAGGTATAAATATGAGGTTAATTTTATAATTACTTCAACATACCATCCTGTCTTGTAAACATAAAATATGACTGTAAATATCATCCAGATATCACAAGTGAGAGTAAAAAAAAAAAAAAAAAAATTTGTTCGCGAGTGAGAATGTGGGGTTGGGGGTTGGTTGCTCAGCAACGGTAACACACAAACTATTGATCAATGTGCCTTTGTAAGGATATAGGGAGTGGGTGGTGAATGCTATAGGGAGATTTCAACCTAATCATTTCATTAGAGCTCCTTCAAATTCTCTCAGCACTACGAATTTGGCGCTAGAATGACATATATTGAGCGGAATTAGGGGGAAAATAGCAGTCTTGGCGCAGTCTTCCTTATAGAAGGCCCTCAATGAAAGGGTTAATTATATCATGGCATCTTCACTTGTTTTCTGAAACAATGTTGCAAGAATTTGCTAATATTGTTACTTAACCCAATCGCTGCGGGTGACGTTCTGGAATGTTTTGGCAAGTTACAGCAATTTCCAGGCTTTAAAAGCCTGTAAAAAACTTAAAAATCGAGTGTCAGTGGCTGGGAGCGTGAGGGGCCCACCTCCGACCCTCAGAGCACCGAGCGGCTCACTGAGCTAGGCTGTGTCTCGGGCGAGTCTCTCTCTGTCTCTCTCATAAGTGCAACCAAGCGAGCGAGTGTTACATAATAGCGGGGTTCCCGCGTTTCACTGGGATCACTGCGGGTGAACCAGACCACGTATACGGTCCGTTCTGGTGTAATTTTGAAGCTATTTTCGCCTAGTTTTCGGCAGAATACACTTCATTTAATGCAGATGCTTGATTTATCATTCAGGAGTTCCTGAATATGCCCTAAATAGCCCAAATATAGCCGCAGCCAATGGGTTAATATGTGTCATGTTTGTAATAGAGTATTGTTTGGAAATACTGTACTTATATATTACCGATGTGAAACGTAATGTATTATGTGTCTAATTTAGATTTCATTGATCCATATTGTATAATTCCATGAAATTTGAATAAAATACTTAATCAATTACTTTCTTAATGGTAAAGGATAGTTTTAAAATAATTTGTATAAACCTTGGCTTATAATATTTGTTTCAGCTGCGGTACAGGTCGCCAGCTGATGGGCCAAGCGTGCCGAGATGTGGACGAGTGTTTGTGGCAGCCTTGTCTACACGGAGGGACCTGTCTCAACCTACGGCCGGGGTACCAGTGTGTGTGCGGTCCAGGTCATGTGGGGGATCACTGTCAATGGCCGGACCTGGCATCGGCAGCTCACCCGCTCACTGCACCACTGGCTATTACCGCACTAGTTCTCTCCATCATTATGCTTGGTCAGTAATTAATGTATGAATTGCCGACTTGCGAGTTTCGTTCTATAAGGAAGTTGGAGCTGTAGACATCGATATTTAGAAGAATTACCAGCTAAAACATGGTCATAGTACATTCATAAACACATGAAACCCAATTAACATACATTTTATCTATAAAGAAAACTACATTATTATTGTATATCTATTTTATATCAATATTTATGGCTCCAACTTCCTTATAGCCTGAAACTAGCGAGTGGTCAATTGGTTTCCAGAATATTGTGGGTTTCATTTTGATGTGTTAAGATTACGGTACACATACTACATACATTAAAGTTAATATTCAAATCGGCATTCATGATATCTCGGCTAATATCACCGCATTTTGCATAATGGAGTATGTGTAGGCCTACTTATGCTGGGCCAGTTGCGATTTCATGTCTTGATAGCGTAATGCATAGTGTGCGGAATTTCGATGTGAGTATCCTGGGTTCGAGTCCTCGGAGTGCCACATGTATTTGTTGATTTCATTAATTGAGTTTAGATGTGAAGTTGGTTGGTGTAAAAAACATAATAATATTTTATGAATTGTAGCCTACATGAATAATACCAATTTCACTTATTTTTAGGAACATGATGTATAAATATTGAGCATTTTATATTACTTTTCTGAGTCTTATGCGCTTAACTTATTAACACTAATGAAAAAGCTAACCTACTGAACAGACAAATACCACTTCACGATTCCTGATTCTCGGGTGAACAGTGGTGGTTGGCGTGCTGGTGTCGGTGAGGTTACGGCGGCAGGGTGAAGCACGGGCCCAACGGAACAACCAGGGCGTGACCAAGATCAAGGCCACAGAGAGCGAGAACATAGAGGGAGACGGGGACCACAGAGCTCTCATAGAAGGCCTCAAGGTCAAACTGCCACAGGGACAATCACCAGCGATAGGCAAAGGTCAGGCTGGTTTGCTGTTTTACTTCATTTTATTATTAGGTAAATTTTTTACTCAATACAGTAATTTAACCCGCCAGACATAGGTTACATCTCTCCTGTGGATTCAGCGTCTGGTGAGCAATGAAATCTGGGTGAATGATTTTTTTTATAAGGGAGATTAAGTTAAAAACCCAGAATTTTCATGTATCATACTTTCAAAAACAATCATTGATGATTTTATTGGCCAAGGCAACACATCTAAGAATTACTACCAATAAGTCTGGTTCACATCCCAGATCAGCACTTCCGTTTACAAATTCCAGGTCCTTGCCTGGAGCACCCAAGTCGAAGCGCCTCCCATTCCCCGGCAACCGAGGTCGGCACCACTAGGACCCTACCCAAGAATATCGGAGCCAAGACAGGGCCAGGGACTCGAGCCAGGCTAAAATCCGGGCACGATCTCCTCCCTGCCCAGGATGATCTGAGGGCCTACGCATACGAGGGGGATGGTTCGTCATCGGGGTCCTTATCTTCGGCGTTGTCAGGTGAGAGTGGTCAGAATTTTAGTATATTGGTTAACGAGAGTGTACGAGAGTGAAGTGGAAGGACAGAGAGGGAGATATAGACCGAGAGAGAGGTGGAAGGATGGCATTTTTTGTTTCTCTATATTCCAACTACTCCCTCTCGGGCATAGGCTGAGAGCCTGTACATCCACCGCTCAACACGGTGAAGCCCATGAGGTCTTGTTCCAGTCTAGGAAATGAGATAAAGCACGAGCTACAACCAGCCCTCGCCAACCTGCCATCGCAGATGCGAGGCTCTTGGTTGCCCACTCATGGCTCGAAGCAGTCCCACTTCTGAGGCTGCATCGCCTTTATGCTTCACTGTCTCATCTCCTCGACTCGGACCCTCACTCTCAGAACGCCACCTATTGAGCCATTAACTCGCTAGGCATTGCCCCCCTGTAGCATATTTTGAATATGGGAATATTCATACAGTGCTATTTAATCAGGGAACAATGAGGGTATTTTGTTGGCATTTCGGTGGGCTTTGTGGTAATGCACTGATACTAGGTACAGCACAAATTCCATCCCAATAATATCTTCCCATTGCCATATCGGGATTTGAACGCGGGACATTTGGATTACCAGTCCAGTGGCAAGACCACTCCACCAAACCTTCTCTTAACCCCTACTGTACCATAGGGTATTAGCATAATTGTACCCCCCAGTCCCAAGCAATGTGGCCAAAATGGCTTCAGAGGCAAGATATAACAACCTCCCACCTCAAAAGATGGAGGAATACTGCCTCTCCCAGCATGTGGGGGCTTGGATATAAGCTGAGACGTGTTGCCAAGGTCTTAGAGCAGTGCTCAAATGTCGTGGTACCAGGTACTGCCTGATACTGGCAGTTACAAGGATCGTATATTACTGACGGCTGACAGCCGTCACTGGGACTGGGGAGTGATTTATCTAATGACGGCTCTCTGCCGTCGCTGGTACTGAATGGGTTAAGAAGAGTTAAGAAGTATATGTGTGAAAGTGGTGTTGGATGGGAGGAGGGGTGTTGACTAACTGGGGACAGAGGTGCATGGGGGCGATTCATTCGTGTCCACCCCTTTGGGGATCATAACATCTGGCAATATAGATAGATAGGTTGACGCTTTCCTTGGTTTTGTCAGATGAGATTGATACCATTTTAGACTATTTTGGGGATACTTCTCCAGTTTGGTCATGTATGTTTATGTTTGGGCCTCACACTCGTGCTAAATTTAGATATTGAAGGTTGTTTGAGTCTTAGTGAAATTTGTATTATTTGCTAGATGAAGTTGGTAAATATTTAAAAAAACAAAATTATGTCTTTGTCAGGTCAGACTGTATATCAATTGGGATTCTTTTGGAACTATTTCCTCGGATTTGTTATGAGATAATGATTGCATATTTAGACCATTTCCTTGGCTTCATCCGATTAAACTGATTATGTTGGGGTGTCTGTTTATAATGTAGCCTAGTTATAGAAGATTTCCTCACCATAAATTAATATAACCTATTATTTTTATGTATCTACATCTACCATATATATGTATGTATGTGCATTTATTTTTTGATAGACCATTTAGTATATTCATATATTTTTAAATGATAAAGGCAATCGCAAAGTAACTAGCCAGCTACATTTTTTATTATTTCTTTAGTCTCACACACTCCAGTTACTAATATTCTAACAGGGTTGCGAGAGGAGCCACCAGAGGACCCCTGCATCAAAGCCTTAGCTCCGGAGTTCTCGGAGGTGATGGACCTCTTGAAGAATCTCCCGGACGCTGCCAAATCCTCCTCTGCCCTCGCTGTTCTTGTACCTGACCAGCCTGGGAGCAAACAGCAGCCACATCCTCCCGTGACGACTGCCGGGGCGGAACTGACCACGCCTCCGCAGAACACCCGGATATACACCATCAGCGAGACGGATGTAAACAAACGTGTCTCGAAACCCCCGGTAGATAGGGTGTCCTCCTTACCCTATCACGATGAAGAGACTACGGCTTGCTGATCCTTGTTGTTGTTGGGGTCTTTGTTGCTAAATGTATAATATGCTTGACACAATACTATAGTCCGTTCATTCTAGGTTGGGCAGAATTCGTAACACCTAACCTATCATAACTCAAGAAGGACTAGAGTAATCGAGCTAATATTTCTACCAACTATGGAGACTTGGCTTGGGAATATGTGTATAAATTGACAGCTCATTTGCTCTAGTCCTTCTTGAGTTACAGAGGTTAGAGGTTACAATCTCTGCCCAACCTAGAATGAACGGACTATAGGGTATTTTTTTCGGATACATTATTAAATCGTCAATTATCTCGCTCATAATTCTATATACTTTACATGCAAAGAGGATCCATTTCATATAAGTTTGTTTTTCATGTGAAAGTCAATGATAAAAGATTACCTCAAGAAAGTGAAACACTTCAATTTTTCAAATTGCTTTCTACTTAAAATCAAACCTAAACATGCATTGCAATTAAAGAAAAGCCTTAAAACAAAGACGAACATCCAATTAACGTTCCCAAAATCGACACAGACTCTGTTTGTCATTAGGTAGCTGAAGTTGAAGTTTTCATAGTAGCTGAAGTTCAATAAAAAAATAAAAAAATAAGGATCACAGAAAGTCCCACTAATTTAAGGTGGATTTACATGAGCGCGCCTTCCCTCAGCATTGTTCGGCAAGGATGTACAGACGCTTGCGATCATGTTCCCGTCTATTTTGGCTGCTGTGGGATACAATAATAGGCCCCCCCTCATCCCCCCATGACTTATTGTCATCATCATTTGCAGGGGGCAAATAACAGAAACAATAACCGTCAAAATAGATGGGAACTTAACCGCGAGCGATCGACCTATGTAAACATGACGACCATACGCCCGGATACTACATTATTTCCCATTGTTCTGCAAATCAGATCTACCAGCCCCTATTGTACCAGAGGGTATTACTATAAATGTAACCTCCAGTGCCAAGCATTGTGGCCAAAATGGCTTCAAAGTCGAGAGAGAGCATCCTTTCACCCCGAAAGCTGGACGAGTACTGAATTAGCTCGCCTGTGGGACCTTAGATACACTGAGAAGTGTTGCCAAGGTTTCAAAGCAGTGTTTACAAGTCATGGTGCCAGGCACCGCTCGGTACAAGGACCGATTATTACGTACGTACGTCGTACGGTGCTGGTACTGGCGAATGACTTTTTTACTGTCGGCCATTGTACGTCGCTAGTACAGTAAGGGTTAAAGCAATGAACGTCTACAGCACCAGCGTAAAATTTCTCTATTAAGGCTAATAAAGGCCACCGTAAACAGTTGCCTGACAACAGCGCATGTGTAAATCTGCCTCCAGTGAGGACAAAAACACAAGCCTGAAAAACAGTGAACTTTTGGCACCGTCAGCGGGGAAAGTTAAGGCTGTGAGTTTTGCTTTAGTTGAGCTGAGTGACCCCGATTCCCCCCCCCCCCCCTTTACTACGCTCTGGCCTCCTCCATAGACCTAAACAACACCCTCTGTAATATTTTGTACCTTTGTAAAATGTGTTCAATAAAAATAATGTGCCACGTCGTCGAGCATAATCCGAGTCATCTTTTTTATCCTATGCACTGTCACCTTCCTATTATTAAATATACCTGTATATATATATATATATATATATTATATGTGTGTGTGTGTGTGTGTTTTATACTTCCAGCCGGACTCGAACCACCGACAGTCAGAACGAGTGTCCATGCTTTCATCCACTACTGTTCAATTTCTACACCATGGTGTGATAAGGGATCCTTTACCTTTTCATATATATATTAAGGAGATGGGAAATCTTCCTTGGAGAAAGTCTTTCAATTCAACACAAGTTGTAGGGATCGATATTCTAGGATACCATACAGGGATTTTTACAAGTACCCCCATGCAACTCTGGTTATAGAGATTTCGTATATTGTGTTTTTTTATTTATAAATTATTATTTTACTTAAGCGTTGTTTCCACATAGCGATTTTGATTAGTTGTTTTGTCTTTTTACTGTGTTCGTATATGTTTTGGTTTGTTTATTTTGCAAGTTTTACATTATAATTTCTCGCCTAACCAAGCACAAGAGTCATTAATATCAAGTATATCTCACAAATAATTGCCTCTATTTAGATAAATTAAGCAAACTATATAATCACCATAGGCTCATTTAAATTAAATAGTTTTTGAGGATATGAAACTAAGACAATTATGATATCTATCGATTCTGATATACTGCAGGGACGCCGATATGGAACTTGACTTGAAATCGATGGGAGTCATAGAGAGTTGCCAGAGCGAAACAAGGAGTCACTGGGAGCCGCTGGTAAGTTATGATTAGTTGAAGAACTTACGTCATTATAATATATCCATCTATTCATGTCAGATGCCAGATTATCTACAACTATCGTACTTCCCAAATTGACTATCATCTTTAAACGTGATGATAGTGCGTTGTTATGTGTGCGATTAGTTTGCTTTGGAAACAAATGAACTTGCTCATGTAGTAATATACACCCTATGTGGTGGATTGTGTTCTTTTATTTCATAAATTTGATTTTAGTAAGCGTTATTTCCAGATAGCGATTTTTAGTTTGCTTTGGAAACAGATTAACTTGCTCATGTAGTAATATACACCCTATGTGGTGGATTGTTCTTTTATTTCATAATTTTTTATTTTAGTAAGCGTTATTTGCACATAACGATTTTGATAAGTTATTTTGCCTTTATATTGTCTTTGTCCCAGTTTTGGTTTGTTTAGTTTGCAAGTTTGACATTTTGAATATCCATTGAGATTAGAAGGAGATAGGGGCGAATAAGCCGTTTTCTAAAACCCACACTTAGATGCTTCATGAACGAAATAAGCAGAAACAAAGTATAGTGATCTTTCGGCATCTAAATTATATTTAGTCCTTTATCACAAACTAGCACTCATCCCCGTATTTTAGAACCACACTTAAGTGCTTCCTTAAATGCAACCGAGTCCTAATATATGATAAATTATAAGACTGTCTTCGTGGCGTATTGCATAAGTGCACTGATTTTCGGTGTGAGCATCCTGGGTTTGAATCACCGGACTGCCACATGGATTTGTTGATTTCATTAATTGAGTTTAGAAGTAAAGTTGGTTGGTGTAAAGAACATAAGAAATGGCTAAAATCATTGTTTCAGAACGATCACTATACTGTATTTTGTTTCTGCTTATGCCTCGTATGGGCCAGATTTCCATTTTTCTTATGTTCTTATTTCATTCACGTAGGTTTAGGGCAGCATTTAAGTGTGGTTTTAGAATACGGGAGCAATGGCTTATTCGCCCCTTCTTCCAAGCTCCTCCAGTTAACATGTTAACCCTTTTAAAATATTGTGATCACTACAAAGCCCACTGACACGCCATAAAAATACCCTCTCTGCGTTGTAGGTCTACGAAGTTAAGACCACGAACGAGCCGGTTGAAACACTACAACTAAGATAAGACCACGAACGAGCTGGTTGAAACACTACAACTAAGATAAGACCACGAACGAGCTGGTTGAAACACTACAACTAAGATAAGACCACGAACGAGCCGGTTGCAACACATCAACTAAGATAAGACCACGAACGAGCCGGTTGCAACACATCAACTAAGATAAGACCACGAACGAGCCGGTTGAAACACTACAACTAAGATAAGATCTCGAACGAGCCGCTTGCAACACTACAACTAAGATAAGACCTCGAACTAGCCTGTTGCAACACTACAACTAAGATAAGACCACGAACGAGCCGCTTGCAACATTTCAACTAAGGTAAGACCACGAACGAGCTGGTTTAAACACTTAACCCCTTCTGTACCGGCAACGTCCTTTTAATTCTATCTTAGCTATATTTAGACGATTTTGTGCAATTGAAGGATCTAGGGTAGGAAAATGGGTTAAGCGAGATAATTTGCCTTTTACTTGCCTCATGCCTTTTTTAAACTGAATAAAATCGTCTAAATATAGCTAGAATATAATTAGAAAGACGGCGCAGGTACAGGTGTTAAAGATTTAATTGTGTAGTGTAGTTACTAACAACTTTAGAATAACGTTTTGTATTTTATTATGTGCGCGATTTCTCAAACAAGCGATATGCAGAGGTTCATGATGGTTGTAACACACTGTCACAATATTTCTCAATGAAACTTTAAGCCGGTATTACTCGAGCGCTTTTTTACTCAACATTTATCCCCAACACTGGTCTGGCAGCTTATGAGGTCAACATTTATTATATTTCGGTCACCTAAACTCATCTACCGTCAATCTAGTTTCCGATAACAGTGTAAATAAGTCCGGAAATGTTGCCAGGCAAATGTTGATCATCGAATGTTGACTATAAAAGCTCTCGTGTGATACCGGCTTTATACGGGCGTTCAGATTGTTGCGGTGGAGTGTCAAAATAGTTCGTTCTTCTATCGCTCGACACAAAGAATTAGTGGAACTTATGTGGATCCAAGAATTTCGATTCCGATGAAAATTAGTATATACCCGGTACTGATTAAGTCAATTCTGTAATTTTCTAAATAATGTTACATATATTTGGGTTTGGTTAGGTAATGGAAATAATTATCCTACTGTGAAGGGAAAGTATTGTATTGTGGAGACGCTCGGTTGTGGCCTTGACCTTGCTCGGGACCTTGGGGCTGCTCGGTCAGACAGCCTGGGGAGCAGCAACAACAACAATATTATCCTATTTTTTTATTTTTTATTTGTTATTCCAACTACTCCCTCTCGGGCACAGGCTGATAGCCTTTACACTCTACCGCTGAGCACGGTGAGGCCCGTGAGGTCTTGCTCCAGTCTAGGGAGTGAGACATGCGAAGCTTCACGGCTCGAAGCAACTCCATCTCTGAAGCCGCCTCGCCTCTGCGCTTCACAGTCTCATCCCCCACACTCGGAACCTCACTCTCAGAACGCCACCTATTGAGCAAATAACTCACTAGGCATTGCCCCCCTGTAACATATTTTTGAATATGGGAATATTCATACAATGCTATTTAATCAGGGAACAATGAGGGTTTTTTTTTTGGCATTTCGGTGTGCTGTGGTAATGCACTGATACTAGGTACAGCACAAATTCCATCACAATAATATCTTCCCATTGACATCTTGGGATTCGAACCCGGGTCCATTGGATTACCAGTCCAAGACCACTCTGCCACACCTCCCCTAAATTATTCTGATTTCTTTTCTATGTCGTAGTTATATACAGTAAGTATAACACATTTACACATAACTACGACCATAATATTGAATTCTTACACGGAAGATATTTCGGAGCATTTTGAAAAACTGAGCTGAGGAATGACACAAGACCTGAAGAACGGGTTTGAAGCCAGTTGACAAGGGACTGGGGTTCTCCAAAAGGGGCTCCAGTCCTAATGCGATTCTTGACTTACAGTGTGCTGGCTTAACAATCCAATGAGGTTGATAGCCTCTGAAGTCCTATTTTAACTAACTAACTAAGCCAGTTGACGATGGTTGGGACCTGAGTAACGGAACTGGATAAGGGGCTCTAGTCTTGGCGCTATACTGGACTTCCTGTGTGCAACATATTCTGGCAACTATTATATGATTATATTCAGTTTACGAAGGACCTCTAGCAATGATAAGGCTTCAAACTGTCTCAACCAACCCTTTTAGCTAACACAGATCCTTCCTAAGCTGCATAATATCGTCTAGATATAGCCAGAATAAAATATTGCTGCACGTATTAGGATTGACCACTCTATATATGTGTTTTCGTCTCGGCTGTTAATCGTCAACTTAGGTAAAATAGGACTTCAGAGGCAATCAACCCTACAGTAGTATAGGTAGCGCCAACGAACTTGACAATTATATGGACTCCTGAACTTCTTATAACTAAACATTAATAAAAGCAATTGGGCTGAAATTCCTATCATTTGGGAAGATTCCACCCGGTAATAGGTATGGATATTGACAGCCAGTTTGCTCTAGGTCCTTTTGAGTTATGAGAAGTTAAGGGATCAAAAATATTGTCAATTTCGTTGGCACTACCTATACTACTGTTGTTGTTGTTGTTGTTGTTCCCCAAGCTGCCTGGCCGAACAGCCCCAAGGCCCCGAGCAAGGCCAAGGGCATAACCGAGCGCCCCCACAGAACCCTCTCTGCCGACCACAATAAAGCCTGGGTGACCGAAGCCACTCCATGGCGGGGAGCTGAGGAGGGTGCAGAAACGCCCGGGAAACCAAAGCCCCACCCAGGGCCCTGTGCCCCTCAGCAATTATGAAGAGAAAGATGAAGGGCAAAGGAAAAATGTGACGCTTTGGCTTCCAATCTTGGTAGATTGGGAGGTCAATCCACGGAAGAGACGCCGTCACTTGAGATCTAGAAAATATATAAGTAAAAGGAACAGTCAGAGTAAGCTATGGGTATGGCACTACTCTATGGTAGAGTTGATTGCCTCTGAAGTCCTATTTTACCTAAGTTGACGATAAACAGCCGAGACGAAAACACATATATAGAGTGATCAATCATAATACGTGCAGCAATATTTTATTCTGGCTATATCTAGACGATATTATGCAGCTTAGGAAGGATCTGTGTTAGCTAAAAGGGTTGATTGAGACAGTTTGAAGCCTTATCATTGCTAGAGGTCCTTCCTAAACTGAATATAATCATAATGAAGCCATAGAACTCTTAAATTCTGATCTAAATACTATTTCCAATTGGGGCAGAGAAAACCTTGTTAACTTTAATGCTTCCAAAACCCAATTTCTCCATCTATCTACCCGTCAGGATCTCCCAGCGGACTATCCCTTATTCTTCAACAATACAAAAATCAACCCTTCATCTTCTCTCAATATTCTTGGTGTCTCTTTTTCTTCTGCTCTCATTTGGAAGGACCATATTACCAGTCTTGCTAAGGCAGCCTCCCAGAAGCTGGTGTGCTCAACCGCCTTAGGGGGTTCTTTTCCCCTGCACAGCTTCTTGCTCTGTACAGGGGCATAGTGTGCCCTTGTATTGAGTATTGTTCACATGTGTGGGGAGGTTCCTCTCACACTGCTCTCCTAGACAAAGTTGAAAGGAAGGCCTTTCGTATCATTAACTCCCGTCCACTCACCAACTCTCTGCAATCTCTCTCTCTCCGCCGCAATGTTGCATCTCTCTCGCTATTCTATCGCTACTATAATAATCAGTGTTCCTCAGAGCTATCCCAGTGCATACCACCTCCTTTACGTAGGGCACGTGGTACCCGTCTTGCAACTCAATCCCACCCCTACTCTGTGCAACTCTCCAACCCAAGAGTGAAACGTTACTCTCAAACTTTCTTCTACTCAACATCTGAGCTCTGGAACTCTCTCCCAGAATCAGTCTTTCCCTCTTCCTATGACTTAAATTGCTTCAAACTCCGTGTGTCCAGGCATTTTGGCTCGAACGTCCCTTGATTTTGGCCCTGTCACTCTTTCAACTATGGGGGAGGCACTCGTTATAGGCAGTTATGCCTTTTGCCTCCCTCAATCACATAGAAAAAAAAAAAAAAAAAAAAAATATAATAGTTGCCAGAATATGTTGAAAAGGACGTCCTTAAACACATACATATAAAGTAATTTACCAGCCCTCTGATTACAATTACCAGTTCTACAACCACCACGCCAAACGGAATTAATATTGAGCCTCGCTTCTTAGGGGGAGACTGACCGTTTGTTGGGTCTTTTATTTAATTTATTCATATATTCTTTTAGTTTCCTCGCTAGACCTCCATCAAGCTTAGAAAAACACCCCCTGGACCCCCTTTCAAGATAAATTTGTACATTTTTCGGTAGAAAAATGTCCCGGCCGAAGGCCGATTCCTTCCTAAAATTGCAGGCTCGCTACCGCTCGCCAGGAAATAATCGACACCTAAATGGCACGAAAGGTCTTAAAATTTACAACGAAATGGGGCGAAAGGTCTTAAAATCGCCAAACTAATCTGAAAACTAATGGGGCTAAACATGAGGGAGAAAGTGGTCCAGAAAACCTACCCAAGGAATAATAAGGAATTGACCATACTTCGCAACCTAAGAGACGCGGTACAGAAGGGGTTAATTGCTGGAGGCCCTATATAAACTGAATAAAATGGTCTAAATACAGCCAGAATAAAACTAAAAATAATACAATTAATAATAAGTCGCCGGTACAGAAGCGACGAACCAGTGAAATGCATAGTTCGAAGCCGCAAGCGACTCGCGCGAACACAATGAACCCGTTTCACATAATTACGGCTATTATTATTACTAGCAGGGGTACCCGGCGTTGCCCGGATACTACCACCACTACTACTACCATAATCACCATCATCAATCACTACTACCACAATCATCACAATACTACTACTACCATAATCACCGGCCTCGACCTCCCTGTGCCTCATTAAACGGCGACCTCGATTTCGGCCGCTAAATGACCTCCGATTTTGGATCTGACCTCATCTGTATCCCCATTTTGGGGGGCTGCGAACAACTTTTGTTCTATACACCTTTTCGATCGGAGGCCTTCTTCTGCCCCAAACGGCCAAAGCGACACCTGGATGGGGATAAACTTCTTAAAACAGTTGGCTGAATGGGGCCGAATGGATACAAGCCAGGGAAAGAGAAAGAAGGAGAGAAAGGTTAAACAAAAGCCTGTGACCCCCTTAACCTAAGACGTGCACATGGGGGGTATGAGACACCACACGCCTGTGCGAACGTATTTGAGCTGTTCCCATCACTAACATCGTTATTTTACCATAAATAGCATTAATACTTATCCATATGTGCCTATTTTACGTTGATTATAAAGGTATTAACCTGTTACAGCAATAAAACAAGTGGAAACAGCGTTTGGATGGTCAAAATCGGCGATACAGGCCGAGAGTTATAAGTTATGGCTGAGGCAACCTCCCTCCCCTCCACTCCCCCCACATCTGGAGAGAGATTGTAGATCGATACTCTCTCTCTCTCTCTTGCACTCACTTGGTAACAGTGATGACAACGCCCTGCTTGCAACTCGCTAATGTTAGCACGAAAATAGACCACAGAATAAGGGAATAACAGGGAAAATAGGTGATAACTGAAGGAAGGGGGGGGGGGGGGGGGGTGGGGGGGGGGGGGGGGGGGGGGGGGGAAGGAAGGAGGGGATGTGGAGGAGTGATATGTGTCATGGCCCAGGGAAAATAAAATAAAAAAATAATATTTTTTTGGGGTGTTTTAAATGGATTTTTTTTAGGCCCATGATCTTAAGAGTCTTCCCGCAGTCACCCGGTGAAACTCTTAAAAGTCTTCCCACACTTTCCGGGTTAAAGGCAAGTATGTTTAATCTTCGTACTAATCTAGAACTGTTATTGCCGATTTATCACCTCCATATTTTCGCCGTGATCGCAATTTCCGGTACTCCTACCCGTGAAATACAATGTACACTCGGTTACCATAGTCCCTAGCCCTCTAATTATGGAAACATATATCTGGAAAACTAATTTATAAATGTCTTCTTGGAATGAGTTGTTACCGGGCGTAGTCGTGAGTTTATGTCAAACAGTGGGAGTGTGGGGGTGGCGTTGTGGGCACCCATAATACCAGGATAGGTTAGGTAAGGTTGTTAGGTTATGCTAATGTCCTTTCAAAGGGGTATAGTAAGCACTAGGATATACCCGGTCGGATGTAGGTGATACGCCCGATAACACAACTCTTGCCAAATATTGACACCTGGATGGGGGTAAACGTCTTAAAACAGTAGGCTGAATGGAACCGAATGGATACAAGCCAAAGAGAGAGGGAGAGAAAGAGAAAAGAAGCGAGGTGGGCCCCCTTAAACCGTGCATGTCTAGCCTCTTCTGTACAATCGACGTAGTTTATATTTAATTTCAGCTACGATTTTCTGAAGCTTAGGAAGGATATACGGCAGCTAAAAGGAGTATACGGCAGCTAAAAGGAGTAATTGAGATAGTCTGTAGCGTTTTTGTGGATAGACGTCCTTCCCAAGTTGAATAAAATCTTCTAATCAATTGTCAACACATAATGAAAAGGACAAATTAATAGGCTAGGAGCTTTGACGTAGCCGAAGTGGACTATTATAAGTGGTCCATTATGAAAAGAGGATTACCCGGACGCGAAAAAATATGCAAACAATATGAAACGGTTGGAATTTTATGGTTCGCATTAAGAGAGCCCACCTCGCTTTTTTTTCTCTTTCTCTCCCTCTCTCTGTGGCTTTTATCCATTCGGCCCCATTCAGTCTACTGTTTTAAGACGTTTACCCCCATCCAGGTATTAATATTTTCCTGGCGAGCGGTAGCGAGCCAGCATATATACACTTTTGGTTTGAAAGCAAGCTAAATTTGTACATTTTTCGATAGAAAATTTTTCCGGCGAAGCCGGATTTCTCCATACAATGCTGGCTTGCTATTGCTCGCCAGGAAGAAATCGACACTTTGATAGGGATAAACGTCTTATTATAAAACAGTTGGCTGAAATGGGCCGAATGGATACAAACCAGAGAAAAAGAGGAAAGGAGAGAAAGATAAAAAAAAAAGCAGGTGACCCCCCTTAAATATGTTTCATAATGAAGTCCGGCACATAGCATAGCATAGGATTGGAAGCGCAGGCAATACTGCGGAGGTTGAATATCTTATAATGTTATGGAATACCTTGACATTTGTGTTTAGATCACATTCCTCTTACGTCCTGAACTACAAGATATTTTGTATTTTATATTTATTTTTGTTCTGTCCCATTAAGCTCCCATTATTTCTCTCTCTCTCTCTCTCTCTCTCTCTCTCTCTCTCTCTCTCTCTCTCTCTCTCTCTCTCTCTCTCTCTCTCTCTCTCTCTCTCTCTCTCTCAGTAAGGCAGCTACCATGCTGGAACTCAATAGATTCTATAAAACGTCAATTAGCCTAAGTTATCTTTCTGTACATGTTTTTTTTTATTTTCTACATTAAAAGTTGCCGTGTGAATATTTTACGATGAAATCACTCAATTGGCCATTTGGCTTCCTAAAGTCTTTCCTAAGCTGAATAAAATCTTCAAATTTTAACCAGAATATAATTAATGTAATCACTAGGGTGGACTCCAAGGGTTAATCATTGATCATTGTCTTATGTTAAGGGGGAAGGGTATATTTAATGGTCCTCCTCCTTCTCTGCAACTCCTCCTCCTTCTCTGCAACTCCTCCTCCTTCTCTGCAACTCCTCCTCCTCCTCTGCAACTCCTCCTTCTCTGCAACTCCTCCTCCTTCTCTGCAACTCCTCCTCCTTCTCTGCAACTCCTCCTCCTTCTCTGCAACTCCTCCTTCTTCTCTGCAACTCCTCCTTCTTCTTCTCTGCAACTCCTCCTCCTCCTCTGCAACTCCTCCTTCTTCTTCTCTGCAACTCCTCCTCCTTCTCTGCAACTCCTCCTCCTCCTCTGCAACTCCTCCTCCTCCTCTGCAACTCCTCCTCCTTTTCTGCAACTCCTCCTCCTTCATTGCAACTCCTCCTCCTCCTCTGCAACTCCTCCTCCTTCTCTGCAACTCCTCCTCCTTCTCTGCAACTCCTCCTCCTTCTCTGCAACTCCTCCTCCTCCTCTGCAACTCCTCCTTCTTCTCTGCAACTCCTCCTTCTTCTTCTCTGCAACTCCTCCTTCTTCTTCTCTGCAACTCCTCCTTCTTCTCTGCAACTCCTCCTTCTTCTCTGCAACTCTTTCTTCTCTGCAACTCCTCCTTCTTCTCTGCAACTCCTCCTTCTTCTCTGCAACTCCTCCTTCTTCTCTGCAACTCCTCCTTCTTCTCTGCAACTCCTCCTCCTTCTCTGCAACTCCTTCTCCTCTGCAACTCCTTCTTCTCTGCAACATCTCCTCTGCAACTCCTCCTCCTTCGGTGACTTCTCCTCTGCAACTCCTCCTCCTCCTCTTTCTCAGCGACTTCTCTGCAACTCTTCCTTCTCTGCAACTTCTCTTCCTCAGCGACTTCTTCTCTGCAACTCTTCCTTCTCTGCAACTTCTCCTTCTCTTTCTCAATGACTTCTTCTTCTCTGCAACTTCTGCTTCTCTTTTTCAGTGACTTCTTCTCTGCAACTCCTCCTCCTCCTCTTGCTCAGTGACTTCTTCTCCTCTGCAACTCTTCCTCCTCTGCAACTCCTCCTCCTCCTCTGCAACTCCTCTTTCTCCTCCTCTTCTGCAACTCCTTCTTCTCTTCCTTCTCTTCGTTTCCTCCTCCTACTTAATCCCTCATTCATATTCGCATTCCCTGTCTCACTAATCTCCCATTAATTCTCCCTGTCCCTCCCATTATCACCTCTCTCTCTCTCTCTCTCTCTCTCTCTCTCTCTCTCTCTCTCTCTCTCTCTCTCTCTCTCTCTCTCTCTCTCTCTCTCTCTCTCTCTCTCTCTCTCTCTCTCTCTCTCTCTCTCTCTCTCTCTCTCTCTCTCTCTCTCTCTCTCTCTCTCTACTTCCGTTTCTTGTGTGTGCCATTGACCGTTCGTTCTCCCCCTTCCTCCTCGTCCCACACACCCGACTTTCAGAAGGCCGGTTCCTCTTATATTACAGGCTCGCTATCGCTCGCCAGGAAAAGATTGGCACCTACTGTATATGGCACGAAAGGTCTTAACATTAACATAAATGGGGCTAAAGTTCTTAAAATCGACAAACTAATGGGGCGAACGTGTACAATCTCAAAAGCAATGGGGCTAAACATGAAGGAGAAAGGGGTCAAGAAAAAAATCCCTCAAGTGGAAATCTCCCCTTAACTCACACACAAGCGTTGCCAACGAGTTTTGCCGTCATAATTTGCACCCAACTTTCATACACCCAAAGATTAAATGTTGGTCCACTCCATTCTGCAACATACTTCAACAATAATATTTAAACATTTTTCCTTTGCCCCTCAACTTTCTCTTCATAATTGCTAAGGGGCACAGGGCCCTGGGTGGGGGCTTTGGTTTCCCTGGCGTTTCCGCGCCCTCCTCAGCTCCCCGCCTTTGAGTGGTTTCTGTCACCCAGGCTTTATTGTGGTCAGCAGAGAAGGTTCTGTGGGGGCGCTCGGTTATGGCCTTGGCCTTGCTCGGGGCCTTGGGGCTGTTCGGCCAGGCAGCTTTGGGAACAACAACAACAATAATATTTGTTGATTATAGTTGTCCACAAGCTTAGTTTTGGAGTGTTATTTGAACACATCTGTTTAACCCTTTCACGCATATGACGCGATTTTAAGCCTATTGGGGATACTTTAAAGCCTTTGTTACCATCAGGGGTATTTAGAAACCTTTAGTTTAGTTACTTCAACCTCTGCAGTTGTCTTTGAGTTAGCTGTGTTGAGCCTATTGGGGATACTTTAAAGCCTTTGTTACCATCAGGGGTATTTAGAAACCTTTAGTTTAGTTACTTCAACCTCTGCAGTTGTCTTTGAGTTAGCTGTGTTGAGCCTATTGGGGATACTTTAAAGCCTTTGTTACCATCAGGGGTATTTAGAAACCTTTAGTTTAGTTACTTCAACCTCTGCAGTTGTCTTTGAGTTAGCTGTGTTGAGCCTATTGGGGATACTTTAAAGCCTTTGTTGCCATCAGGGGTATTTAGAAACCTTTAGTTTAGTTACTTCAACCTCTGCAGTTGTCTTTGAGTTAGCTGTGTTGAGCCTATTGGGGATACTTTAAAGCCTTTGTTACCATCAGGGGTATTTAGAAACCTTTAGTTTAGTTACTTCAACCTCTGCAGTTGTCTTTGAGTTAGCTGTGGGCAGAAAACTAATTTTGGAGAGGTCATTATAAGAGTGAGAGAACTCTATTTCTTATTGCTAATCTGGCAACCTCTGCGTCATAAATGCGTGCAAGGGTTAACCCCAACTACTTCTGCTCTTGATGTTGTTTGGCCCCCAGGTTTCATAGGCTATAGGATTTGTTACCTCGAAGCTCATTGTTGCCTAGAAGGTATGATGAGTACACAAAACACACACACACACACACACACACACACACACACACACACACACACACACACAATTATTGTTATCTCTAGTCCCTCCAATCAAAAATCTGTTAAGGGGAGATATCCACTCGAGGGATTTGTTTCTGGACCCCTTTCTCCCTCATGTTTAGCCCCATTGCTTTTGAGATTTTAAGACAGTCACCCCATTAGTTTGGCGATTTTAAGAACTTTCGCCCCATTTCCGTCAATTTTAAGACCTTTCGTGCAATTTAGGTGTCAATTTTATCCTGGCGAGCGATAGCGAGCCTGTAATTTAAGAGGAACCGGCTTTCAGCCGGGACATTTTTCTACCGAAAAATGTACAAATTTATCTTGAAAGGGGCTCAAGGGGGTGTAATCTTAAGCTTGATGGATATCTAGAGACCAAACTAAAAACCTCCCCTTAACCCGTACAGCCCCAGCGACGCGCCTGACGCGTCGGCGATGTATGTAACGCACAGCCCCAGAGACGCGCCTGGCGCGTCACCCTAATTGCACCGACCGTAACCTCAGGTGTAGCCACTCAAGAGGGCTCAGATTTGTATGGGAACTGTGTACGTATCCCACGCAACCGTGCCGATGGTTGAAAACTCTCAAAGTCCACGTGCGTGCGCGTGAGCGCGCAATAACCTTGTTTTTTGGGGTAATTGCCTTAAATTTTTTACTCTTGTAAAATACGTTTTCGGGGGCTCTGTAGGACCATTCTTTAAGCTCTTTGAGTGGTTTTTCGTGGTTTTTCCTTCATTCCTAACCCATTCGCTATTGTTTCTGGAATAAAACCATTTTTTGAAAACCAGCCGGGTTCTGGTGAACAAACATTACAAAACTAGCCGGGGCTGGACGGGTTAAGAGTCCTTGGAGTGCCACATGTATTTGTTGATTTCATTAATTGAGTTTAGAGGTGAAGTTGGTCGGTGGAACAAAAACAACAATATCATATGTTTCTCCACAAGTCTTTACTCACAAGTGTTATTTAGTTGTGTATGTATTATGTATTGTATGTATTAGGTATGTATTGGTTATGTACTTTGGCTTATAAATACTCCTAGCCATAGATCTGCTCACAAGGAAGCCTAAACAAACCTTTCTTTCTAAAATATATGCAGAAATGTGCAGAGAATCGTGTCGTCCAAAAGCTTGGGCGTTTTAGGTAAGGGTGACAATTGCAAAGTGTTGCAAAGGTTTTTCTATCGATCTATCTATATCTATCTATTTATCTATCTATATATCTATCTATCTATCTATCTATCTATTTATCTAATTGTCGACTCTCCTAGTAGTTTTCTCTCTCTCTTTCTCGCTCCCCCCCCCCCCCCCCTTCCCGGTGGTTGCAGTTGAGGTAAACACACACACTCACACACACACACACACAGACCAAGGGTGGACACTGTGCTCGCCAGGCATATATAACACGGGACATAAATACCAGAGAGAGAGATAGAGAGAGAGAGAGAGAGTGAGAGTGAGAGAGAGAGAGATGTATTCCATCGAAAAATACTAGGCGAGTTGAGAGACTAGATAGATAGAATTATAGATAGATAGATAGATAGATAAAGAGAGAAAGAGAGAGTAAGAGTGAGAGAGAGTTACAAGGAATAGTTAGTATCTCGGAGACCTTGCCGTCCATTCCTAGGAGATAGTCGAAGTGGAAGGAGAGAGACTGTTTAGTGCACTACACTCATTACAGAGTGTGCAACATACTATCTACTCTCTTCTTGAACTGCTCTACTGAACAACTGTTTACAACTTCGTAGGAAAGTTTGTTCCAGGTAGAATAGCTCTTTTAATGTGAAACTGTCCACAAATACTAGTGCTGAACTTTTTCATTTCTAATGTCCAGCCATGATTGCGTGTTATATTCATATTGAGGCTAAACATTATGCAATAATCCACATTGTCAAACCCATTAGGCCTAATTATTTTTAATCTAAGCGATGGGATGAGAGAGAGAGAGAGAGAGAGAGAGAGAGAGAGAGAGAGAATGAATGAATGTCCTCCTCATACAAATTAGATTTAATTATAAACTTCGCAAAACAAAGTTTGTTACAAAATATATTCCGTAGCAACATTATATATATACTGTATATATATATATATATATATATATATATATATATATATATATATATATATATATATATATATATATATATAACAACAAATTTGCGTTTTTCCGGTCGTTTTTGGGGAATACCGGGGATCAGTTCTCCCCAATCTTAACCCTTTGAGTACCAGCGACGTGTGTTATATTTTATTCTAGCTATATTTAGACGATATTATGCAGCTTAGGAAGGATCTGTGGTAGTTAAAAGCGTTGGTTAAGATAGTTTGAAGCCTTATTATTGCTAGAGGTCCTTCCTAAGCTGAATATAATCGTCTAATAGTTGCCAGAATAGGATGGTAAGGACGTCCCTGGTGCTGAACGGGTTAAGGGGAGGTTTTTAGTTAGTTCCCTAGACCTCCATCAAACTTAAAATTGCACCTCCTTGACCCCCTTTCAAGATAAATTTGTACATTTTTCGGTAGAAAAATGTGCCGGCCGAAGGCCGGTTCCTCTTAAATTACAGGCTCGCTATCGCTCGCCAGGAAAAAATCGACACCTAAATGGCACGAAAGGTCTTAAAATTGACCTAAATGGGGCGAAAGTTCTTAAAATCGCCAAGCTAATAGGGCGAACGTCTTAAGATGTCAAAAGCAATGGGGCTAAACATGAGGGAGAGCGGGGTTAAGAAAAAAATCCCTCAGGTGGAAATCTCCCCTTAACATGTATTTGGATTATGCTGATTTCTCTCCTTCCAAGTGACTGGTTTCAATGTGTAATGGGATGCAGAGAGAGATTAATGGGTGGACTGGGTACAACTCACACACACTGGGAATATAGATTACTGTATAGCCGAGGTTAACCCTTTCACGCATTTATGACCCAGAAGTTGCCAGATTAGCAATAAGAAATAGAGTTCTCTCACTCTTATAATGACCTCTCCAAAATTAGTTTTCTGCCCACAGCTAACTCAAAGACAACTGCAGAGGTTGAAATGACTAAACTAAAGGTTTCTAAATACCCCTGATGGTAACAAAGGCTTTAAAGTATCCCCAATAGGCTCAACACAGCTAACTCAAAGACAACTGCAGAGGTTGAAATGACTAAACTAAAGGTTTCTAAATACCCCTGATGGTAACAAAGGCTTTAAAGTATCCTCAATAGGCTCAAAATCGCGTCATATGTCGGAGAGGGTTAATAAGTGTCAGATATTTCACAAAGTTTCGGACACTGACTAATACTCTGAGGGATAAGCCCTTTTCCCAGTAACTATAAAGATACCAATAACACTTTGAGCGAAAACCACTGGAATCTATGACAACACTGAATACCCCCGATTTTACATGTTGATCAATAATTGGTATCAGCAATATCTGGACAGGATTTCTTCATTTCGAGTGAGATATGCAAACTTGTCCCTACACGGACATTAGTTCTAGGGCAGTAGTTCCCTTTCCAATGTCCCTTTACCCACTCTAAACCACTGTTTGGACACTTGATCCTCAGTGTTTTGGAGGACAAGCAGCCTAGAAGGATCACTAGACTGTTGTTGCTTGATTTCCTTTGTACTCCTTTGTACTTAGCCACCCAATTCAACATCTGGCAGACAGTAATACAGCACAGAGCAGGCCAAATAAGTCATGTCTGAGCTGTCATTACGTTTGGCTAGCTCTGTGATACATTAATGTCTGTCAGATGTTGAATATGGTGTGTATAGATAGGAACATGTTTGCATATCTCACTCAAAAAGATGAGTTAAGGGGAGGCAGACCGTTTTTCTGGACCCCCTTCTCCCTAATGTTTAGCCCCACTAGTTTTGAGATTATAAGATGTTTGCTCCATTAGTTAGTCGATTTTAACACCTTTCGCCCCATTATGTTGTCAATTTTAAGACCTTTCGTGCCATTTAGGTGTCGATTATTTCCTGGCGAGCGATAGGGAGCCTGAAATTTTACTTTTTTCTACAGAATAATGTACAAATTTAGCTTGAAGGGGGGTCTAGGGGGTGTTTTTCTAAGCCTGATGGAGGTCTAGGGAGGAAACTAAAAACGCATATGAATACATGAATTAATAGACCAAACAAACGGTCAGTCTCCCCTTAATGCTTAGATAGTGCTGACACCAATTATTGTTCGAAATATACTTGGTGCCGCGACGACATCACATATAATTATTTGGCCGACTGTACGCACTAGGATAGCGTATGTAGGTCGATTTGGAGTTCCCATCTGCTAGTTGTTATTACGTAGTGGTTGATCAATATTAAAGTAGGTTGATTAAGGGGAGATGGGACGGTTTTCTGGACCACTTTCTCCCTCGTGTTTAGCCCCAGTAGTTTTCAGATGTTTAAGATTTTTGCCCCATTAGTTAGTCGATTTTAAGACCTTTCGCCCCATTTCTTCGTCAATATTTAGACCTTTCATGCTATTTAGGTGTCGATTTTTTCCCTAGCGAACGATAGTGAGCCTGTAATGTTGGAAGAATCGGCCTTCGGCCGAGACATTGTACTACCGAAAAATGTACAAATTAATCTAGAAGGGGGATCTAATGGATGTTTTTTTTAATTTGATGGAGGTCTAGGGAGGAAATTAGAAAAATAATGAATACATGCAAAAATGATGGAGGTCTAGGGAGGAAACTAGAAAAATAATGAATACATGCAAAAATTATGGGAGGTCTAGGGAGGAAACTAGAAAAATAATGAATACATGCAAAAATCGGCCAAAAAGTGAACCATCCCCCCTTAAGAAAACGATATGAACCTAAATGGGAAGCGATTTACATTAATCTAATAATACAGGTGCATTTAATGTATGACTCAATATTGATCACAATTTATGACAAACTAATATATATATATATATATATATATATATATAGGTATATATATATATATATATAATGTGTTATCATATGTATAACCAGCTCTAGCTTCCCAATAGTCTTATACTAATATTAGCAAGGATATTTCTGCAACAAAAACGACTGCTACTATATTTATTTCTATATTAAATGTTATACCTCAAGGAACCCAACAGAAAACGCGAGTCATGCAACCTATTACATTTATCGTATACAGTTTCTTGAATATATATATATATTATCAACCAAAACTTTGAATGCTATCCCGTAGTAGTAACTGGACATCAATATTCCAGTAGGTCTGCTTAAGAGGGGTCACCGTTTTTTTTTTTTTTTTTTTTATCTGTCTCTCCTTTTCTCTCTTTCCCTGGCTTGTATCCATTCGGCCCCATTCAGCCAACTGTTTTAAGACGTTTATCCCCATTAGGTGTCTATGCTTGGCGGGCAATAGCGAGCCAGCATTGTATGGAGAAATCCGGCTTCGCCGGAGACATTTTTCTATCGAAAAATGTACAAATTTAGCTTGCTGTCAAAACAAATATATATATATATATGCTGGCTCGCTACCGCTCGCCAGGAAAATATTGACACCTGGATGGGGGTAAACGTCATAAAACAGTAGGCTGAATGGGGCTGAATGGATACAAGCCAAAGAGAGAGGGAGAGAAAGAGAAAAAAAGCGAGGTGGGCCCCCTTAAAGGTGATATGCAGCAGGTGATGTTGAGATACGAACCGAAACTGATATAAACTCTGGTTGCGGATTCGGGGAGATGGTTCACTTTTTGGGCGATTTTTGCATGTATTCATTATTTTTCTAGTTTCCTCCCTAGACCTCCATTAAAAAAAAAATCCATTAGATCCCCCTTCTAGATTAATTTTTACATTTTTCGGTTCTTCCAACATTACAGGCTCACTATCGTTCGCCAGGGAAAAAATCGACACCTAAATAGCACGAAAGGTCTTAATATTGACGACGAAATGGGGCGAAAGGTCTTAAAATCGACTAAGTAATAGGGCAAACATCTTAACATCTGAAAACTAATGGGGTTAAACATGAGGGAGAAAGTGGTCCAGAAAACCGGCCCATCCCCCCTTAAATACACTAGTGACAGATGTACTGTTTGTTTTACTGTTTGTTGTATGGTTAACCCAAAATATAATAATAATAACGGGTATAAGTTAAAATATAATAATAATAACGGGTATAAGTTACAATGTAATAATAATAACGGGTATAAGTTACAATATAATAATAATAACGGGTATAAGTTAACATATAATAATAATAACGGGTATAAGTTAAAATATAGTAATAATAACGGGTATAAGTTAAAATATAATAATAATAACGGGTATAAGTTAAAATATAATAATAATAACGGGTATAAGTTAAAATATAATAATAATAACGGGTATAAGTTACAATATAATAATAATAACGGGTATAAGTTACAATATAATAATAATAACGGGTATAAGTTACAATATAATAATAATAACGGGTATAAGTTACAATATAATAATAATAACGGGTATAAGTTACAATATAATAATAATAACGGGTATAAGTTACAATATAATAATAATAACGGGTATAAGTTACAATATAATAATAATAACGGGTATAAGTTACAATATAATAATAATAACGGGTATAAGTTAAAATATAATAATAATAACGGGTATAAGTTAAAATATAGTAATAATAACGGGTATAAGTTAAAATGTTTGCCATGTATATAACTCAAGAAAAGCTTGCCAAGGAACCATCAAATATAATTAATTTATTTAAGTATAAGATACACAAAATGTGAAAAGGAATAATTGAAAGCCATTATAAAAGAATGGCCAAGCCGAAAGCCTATCCGAGATATTAGTAAAGATATGCTTCTACATATATGTTTCTGTGCCAGTGTCATAACAGCGAAAATCATTTCTCAACCCTCTCCGACATATGACGCGATTTTGAGCCTATTGGGGATACTTTAAGGCCTTTGTTACCATCAGGGGTATTTAGAAACCTTTAGTTTAGTCACTTCAACCTCTGCAGTTGTCTTTGAGTTAGCTGTGGGCAGAAAACTAATTTTGGAGAGGTAATTATAAGAGTGAGAGAACTCTATTTCTTATTGCTAATCTGGCAACCTCTGCGGCATATCAGTCTGAAGGGGTTAACACAAAAGATAAATTCTACATTTACAGATTTATGCATAAAGAAACTAGGGAGACATATCCCAAAGTAAAATGATATTCTAAACTTGTTGGAACATAAAGTTACTACTACAATATATATTTCCCTACGAAATTACAATGTGTATTTAATTAATACAAAATCGTAGGCTTGTGCAGTATTCTTTAACTGTCTTCGTGGTGCAGTGCATAGTGTGTTATGATTTTCGGTGTGAGCATCCTAGGTTCGAATCCCCGGACTGCCACATGTGATTGTTAATTTCATTAGTTAATTTTAGGAGTAGAGTTGGTTGGTGGAGAGAACATAATAATTATGAACTTTGCCCCATTTTTTTTTTTTTTAATATTGGGAAGCAGTCTGCTTCACATGCATTCATTAATTAAATTAATGAATACATTAGATTAAGTTGATAAAATGCCATAACATATACAAATTCATACCTATTTTAGTTTAGTTTAGTACAATACATACCTGTATGGCGTACTGTAATAGTGTTAGCTTTAATTCGAGTAGGAGAGCTTTAGTAAACTGACGAGAACATTTCATATCCTCAGTCTGACAATAACGAGAGAGAGAGAGAGAGAGAGAGAGAGAGAGAGAGAGAGAGAGATAAAGAGAGAGAGAGATAAAGAAAGATAGCGAGAGAGAGAAAGATACATAGAGACATTCAGAGAGAGAAAGAGAGAGAGAGAGATAAAGATAAAGAGATAGCAGGAGAGAGAAAGAGAAAAAGATACATAGAGACATTCAGAGAGAGAGAGAGAGAGAGAGTGTGTGTGTAAGTGTGAGAGAGTGAGTGAGTAGACCGAGATCAGAGTAACATGTATTTGGATTATGCTGATAGCCCTCTCCTTCCAAGGGACTGGCTTCAATCTGGAATGAGATGCAGAGAGATTCATGAGTTGACTCGGGGCCCCCCCCCCCCCCTAACACTAGAGCAGGGTTGCCAAGGCCGCTAGATTGTAAATATACGCCGAAAATAGCTCGAATACTGCCGAATATCGCTCGAATAATGCCGAAAATAGCTCGAATGATACCGAAAATCCCTCGAATAATGCCGAAAATCCCTCAAATAATGCCGAATATCGCTCGAATAATGCCGAAAATCGCTCGAATAATGCCATAATCTCAAGAACATCGCTCGAAAGTAGCTCAAATCTCCAGCATATCGTTAGCATTCATGGCGCTAGATGTACAAATTGCCTCCAGATCCAAATAAACCCCTCCAGATCTAGCGTAAAAGTAGCTAAATTGGCCACTTGCGAGTTTCATTCTATAAGGAAGTTGGAGCCGTAGACATCGATTTATAAGGAAGTTGGAGCTGTAAACATCGATTTATAAAGAAGTTGGAGCTGTAGACATCGATTTATAAGGAAGTTGGAGGTGTAAACATCGATTTATAAGGAAGTTGGAGGTGTAAACATCGATTTATAAGGAAGTTGGAGGTGTAAACATCGATTTATAAGGAAGTTGGAGGTGTAAACATCGATTTATAAGGAAGTTGGAGGTGTAAACATCGATTTATAAGGAAGTTGGAGCTGTAAACATCGATTTATAAGGAAGTTGGAGGTGTAAACATCGATTTATAAGGAAGTTGGAGGTGTAAACATCGATTTATAAGGAAGTTGGAGGTGTAAACATCGATTTATAAGGAAGTTGGAGGTGTAGACATCGATTTATAGCAGAATTACCAGCTAAAATACGGTTGCAGGGTAGTTAAGGGGATGTTTTTAGTTAGTTCGCTAGACCTCCATCAAGCTTAACATTACAGCCCCTAGACCCCCTGTCAAGATAAATTTGTACATTTTTCGGTAGAAAATGTCCCGGCCAAAGGCCGGTTCCTCCTAAATTACAGGCTCGCTATCGCTCGCCAGGAAAAAATCGACAACTAAATGGCACGAAAACTCTTAAAATTGACAGAAATGGGACAACAGTTCTTAAAATCGCCAAAATAATGGGGCGAACGTCTTAAAATATCAAGAGCAATGGAGCTAACCATGAGGGAGAAAGGGTTCAAGAAAAATATCCCTCAAGTGGAAATCTCCCCTTAAAACAAATAAAACCCAATTCAACCTACTTTTTATCCATCAGAATCCTACATTACTAGTATTGCATTTCTGTTTAACCCTTCCAGTACCGGTGGTGACGTCCTTTCCATTATATTTTGTCAACACTTAAGGGGAGGTATTTAGCTTGTTCCCTAGACCTCCATCAAGCTTAAAATTACTCCCCCATGACCCCCTTTCAAGATAAATTTGTACATATTTCGGTAGAAAAATGTCTCCGCCGAAGGCCGCTTCCTCTTAAATTACAGGCTCGCTATCGCTCGCCAGGAAAAAATCGACACCTAAATGGGACGAAAGGTCTTAAAAGTGACATAAATGGGGTGAAAGTTCTTAAAATCGCCAAACTAATGGGGCGAATGTCTTAAAATATCAAGAGCAATGGAGCTAACCATGAGGGAGAGAAGGGTCAAGAAAAAAAATCCCTCGAGTGGATACCTCCCCTTAAGCGATTGTATTCAGCTTGGGAACGACCTCTAGCAATAATTAGGCTTCAAACTATCACAACCAAACCCCTTTTAAGGGGAGGTTTCTAGTTTGTTTCCTACTCCTCCAGCAATCTTAAAATGTCACCCCCTTGACCCCCTTTCAAGATAAATTTGTACATTTTTCGGTAGAAAAATGTCCCGGCCGAAGGCCGGTTACTCTTAAATTACAGGCTCGCTATCGCTCGCCAGGATAAAATCGACACCTAAATTGCACGAAAGGTCTTAAAATTGACAGAATGAGGCGGAAATTCTTAAAATCACCAAACTTATGGGGGCAAACGTCTTAAAATCTCAAAAACAATGGGGCTAACCATGAGGGAGAAAGGGGTCAAGAAAAAAATCCCTCGAGTGGAGACCTCCCCTTAACTACCACACAGAGCCTTCCTAAGCTGCATAATATCGTCTAAATATTGCTAGCATATATACTGTAACACACGTCGCTGGTACTCAAAGGGTTAAGGGGAGATTTCCACTCGAGGGATTTTTTTCTTTACCCCTTCCTCCCTCATGTTTAGCCCCATTGCTTTTGAGATTTTTAAAAGTTTGCCCCATTAGTTTGGCGATTTTAAGAACTTTCACCCCATTTATGTCACTTTTAAGACCTTTCGTCCCATTTAGGTGTCGATTTTTTCCTGGCGAGCGATAGCGAGCCTGTAATTTAAGAGGAACCGGCCTTTGGCCGGGACATTTTTCTACCGAAAAATGTACAAATTTGTCTTGAAAGGGGGTCATGGGGGTGTAATTTCAAGCTTGATGGAAGTCTAGGAAACACACTAAAAACCTCCCCTTAATAGCGCTGTTTATAGCCTGAAACTCGCAAGTGGTAGATTGGCAACACTGGGTCCCTGGAGATACGCTATATTGAACATGGTAGGCGGGACCCCGTATGTAAATGACGGCTGGGAGATCACTGCATCGAAATGTTATCAAGTAGTTTGTTTTTGAGCAATATTTATGGGGAGATTGTCACAATTTTTTTTTTTTTTTCTGGCCCCCTTTCTCCCTCTTGTTTAGCCCCATTAGTTTTCTGATTTTATGACGTTTGGCCCATTAGTTTGGCGATTTTAGACCTTTCGCCCCATTTCTTTGTCAATATTAATACTTCTCATGTCATTTAGGTCTATTTTTTCCTGGCGAGCGATAGCGAGCCTGTAATATAAGAGAAGAAAAATGTACAAATTGATCTTGAAGGAGGGTCTTGGGCGGGTGTTTTTGATGCTCTACGGAGGGCTAGGGAGGAAACTACAACAATATAAAAAACAAAAACAAAAATACATAAATGAGCGAATAGAAATTACCCATCTCCCCTTAAAGGGGGGTGGTTCACTTTAAGGGGGGTGGTTCACTTTAAGGGGGGATGGGTCACTTTAAGGGGGGATGGGTCACTTTAAGGGGGGATGGTTCACTTAAAGGGGGGTGGTTCTCTTTTAAGGGGGGTGGTTCACTTTACGGGGGGGTGGTTCATTTAAGGGGGGTGGTTCATTTAAGGGGGGTGGTTCATTTAAGGGGGGTGGTTCTCTTTTAAGAGGGGTGGTTCACTTTTAAGGGGGTGGTTCACTTTTAAGGGGGGGGGGTTCACTTTTAAGGGGGGGGGGGTTCACTTTTAAGGGGGGTGGTTCACTTTTAAGGGGGGTGGTTCACTTTTAAGGGGGGTGGTTCACTTTTTCACTTTTTGCATGTATTCATTATTTTTCTAGTTTCCTCCCTAGACCTCCATCAAATTTAAAAAAAACATCCATTAGCTCCCCCTTTTAGATTAATTTGTACATTTTTCGATAGAAAAATGTCCCGGCCGAAGGCCGGTTCTTCCAACATTACAGGCTCACTATCGTTCGCCAGGGGAAAAATTGACACCTAAATAGCACGAAAGGTCTAAATATTGACGAGGAAATGGGGCGAAAGGTCTTAAAATCGACTAACTAATGGGGCAAACGTCTTAACATGTGAAAACTAATGGGGCTAAACATGAAGGAGAAAGTGGTCCAGAAAACCGACTCTGAGATCCCTACCTCGGAATGTTATTATCACGTAGGTGTAGGTGTAGGTGTAGGCGTAGGTGTAGGTGTAGGTGTAGGTGTAGGCGTAGGTGTAGGTGTAGGTGTAGGCGTAGGCGTAGGTGTAGGCGTAGGTGTAGGTGTAGGCGTAGGTGTAGGTGTAGGCGTAGGCGTAGGTGTAGGTGTAGGCGTAGGTGTAGGCGTAGGTGTAGGTGTAGGCATAGGTGTAGGTGTAGGCGTAGGCGTAGGTGTAGGCGTAGGTGTAGGCGTAGGTGTAGGCGTAGGCGTAGACCAATATTTAACTTAAGGGGAGTTTTTTATTTTTTTTTATTTTCTGGACTCCCTTCTCCCTCTTCTTAGCCTCATTAGTACTGACAGGGTTAAGGGGAGGTATTTAGTTTGTACCCTACGTTTTCATCAAGTTTAAGATTACACCCCCTTGAGCCCCTTTCAAGATAAATTTGTACATTTTTCGGTAGAAAAATTTCCCGGCTGAAAGCCGGTTCCTCTTAAATTACAGGCTCGCTATCGCTCGCCAGGATAAAATCGACACCTAAATGGCACGAAAGTTCTTAAAATTGACCGAAATGGGTCGAAAGTTCATAAAATAATCCAACTAATGGGGCGAACGTCTTAAAATTTCAAAAGCAATGGGGCTAAACATGAGGGAGAAAGGTTTCCAGAAAAAAAAATCCCTCAAGTGGAGATCTCCCCTTAATGGCTAAGGTTGAGAATGATTGAAAGTGAAATTGTGAAATTGTATTATGTTTCGATTGGCTTTTCTTCTTGTTTTCCGCGTTGTTGTTTTTTTGGTATATTATGTAGTGGAAGTATCAGAACGTGGGGAATAGTTAAGGGGAGGTATTTAGTTTGTTCCCTAGACCTCCATCAACCTTAAAATTACACCCCCTTGAGTCCCTTTCAAGATAAATTTTTACATTTTTCGGTAGAAAAATTTCCCGGCCAAAGGCCGGTTCCTCTTAAATTACAGGCTCGCTATCGCTCGCCAGGATAAAATCGACACCTGAATGGCACGAAAGGTCTTAATATGGGGTGAAAGTTCTTAAAATCGCTAAACTAATGGGGCAAACGTTTTATAATATCAAAAGCAATGGGGCTAAACATGAGGGAGAAAGGGGTCAAGAAAGCAATCCCTCAAGTGGAGACCTCCCCTTAAAGGGAGGTAGACCATTTTTCTGGCCTCCCTTCTCCCTAATGTTTAGCCCTACTAGTTTGAGATTATAAGACGTTCGGCCCATTAGTTTGGCAATTTTAACACCTTTCGTCCCATTTCGTTGTCAATTTGAGATTATAAGACGTTCGGCCCATAAGGTTGGCGATTTTAACACCTTTCGTCCCATTTCGTTGTCAATTTTAAGACCTTTGGTGCCATTTAGGTGTCGATTTTTTCCTGGTGAGCGATAGCGAGCCTGTAATTCTAAGAGGTATCGACCTTTGGGCTGGGATATTTGTTTTGCCGAAAACTTTACAAATTAGTCTCAAAGGGGCTCTAGGGGGTGTTTGTATTAAACTAAACTGAAGGTAGATTATATTGTATTAAACTAAACTGAAGGTAGATTATATTGTATTAAACTAGACTGAAGGTAGATTATATTGTATTAAACTAAACTGAAGGTAGATTATATTGTATTAAACTAAACTGAAGGTAGATTATATTGTATTAAACTAGACTGAAGGTAGATTATATTGTATTAAACTAAACTGAAGGTAGATTATATTGTATTAAACTAAACTGAAGGTAGATTATATTGTATTAAACTAGACTGAAGGTAGATTATATTGTATTAAACTAAAACTGAAGGTAGATTATATTGTATTAACCTAGACTGAAGGTAGATTATAATGAATTAAACTAGACTGAAGGTTAGATTATATTGTATTAAACCTAAAACTGAAGGTAGATTAGATTATATTGTATTAAACTAGACTGAAGGTAGATTATATTGTATTAAACTAGACTGAAGGTAGATTATATTGTATTAAACTAAACTGAAGGTAGATTATATTGTATTAAACTAGACTGAAGGTAGATTATATTGTATTAAACTAAACTGAAGGTAGATTATATTGTATTAAACTAAACTGAAGGTAGATTATATTGTATTAAATTAGACTGAAGGTAGATTATATTCCGTAGCGGATTTCTGATAACATTTTACCCTCTCCGACATATGACGCGATTTTGAGCCTATTGGGGATACTTTAAAGCCTTCGTTACCATCAGGGGTATTTAGAAACCTTTAGTTTAGTTACTTTAACCTCTGCAGTTGTCTTTGAGTTAGCTGTGTTGAGCCTATTGGGGATACTTTAAAGCCTTTGCTACCATCAGGGGTATTTAGAAACCTTTAGTTTAGTTACTTCAACCTCTGCAGTTGTCTTTGAGTTAGCTGTGGGCAGAAAACTAATTTTGGAGAGGTAATTATAAGAGTGAGAGAACTCTATTTCTTATTGCTAATCTGGCAACCTCTGCGTCATATGAGCGTGAAAGGGTTAATGCCAGAATACAATTGCCCGTAAAAATTGACGGAAAAAGCGTTCGTTCGTGTAACACCGCCTTGAGCTCCATACAATAATGTAATCATCTTTCTGTTTATCTTCCGAGCTGGTTGGTGGATGTTATTGATGTAGGCTAATTACGTACTACCAATCAATCACTCACTCGCTAATTTGACTTGTTCCTCAGATAACAATGGTGTTGTTATTAGTTATATTATTATTATTATTATTATTATTATTATTATTATTATTGTTATTATTATTATTATTATTATTGTTATTGTTATTATTATTATTATTATTATTATTATCATTATTATTATTATTATTATCATTATTATTATTAATATTATTATTATTATTATTATTAGCTTCTCCTTTGTACGATCGAGGGTACTAACTTAAGTGTTGTCATAGATTCCAGTGGTTTTCGCTCAACAAGTGTTATTGGTATCTTTATAGTTACTGGGAAAAGTGCTTATCCCTCAGAGTATCAGTCAGTGTCCGAAACTTTGTGAAATATCTGACAACACTTCTTAAGGGGAGATTTCCACTTGAGGGATTTTTTTCTGGACCCCTTTCTCCCTCATGTTTAGCCCCATTGCTTTTGAGATTTTAAGACCTTCGCCCTAATAGTTTGGATATTTTAAGACATTTTGCCCCATTTCTGTCAATTTTAAGACCTTTCGTGCCATTTAGGTGTCGATTTTATCCTGGCGAGCGATAGCGAGCCTGTAATTTAAGAGGAACCGGCTTTGAGCCGGTACATTTTTCTACCGAAAAATTTACAAATTTATCTTGAAAGGGGCTCAAGGGGGTGTAATCTTAAGCTTGAAGGATATCTAGGGACCAAACTAAAAACCTCCCCTTAAGCCCTTGAAGCTCTGACGCGTTTTAGCAGATTATTTTGGCTGTCATTAGACGATTTTGAACAGTTTAGGAAGTATCTATCGGTAATCTAAAGGTGAAGACGATCTCAATCAACCCTCTGACTTCCATATACCCTTCCTAATCTGAATAAAATCGTCTAATAATTACCAGAACACAGAACAGAAATGCGTATTGGATCTTGAAAGGGTTAATCAAGTAATGTTCCTTATGCGCCTAGTTTCTCCCGTTGGTTCTGTGGTCCCAGGTTGGAGAGGGACACGTTTCCAATTTACATCTCATTAGACTCTGCTTGCCAAATTCCACTGTATTAACCCCTTCAGACTCATATGACGCAGAGGTTGCCAGATTAGCATTAAGAAATAGAGTTCTCTCACTCTTATAATTACCTCTCCAAAATTAGTTTTCTGGCCAAAGCTAACTCAAAGACAACTGCAGAGGTTGAAGTAACTAAACTAAAGGTTTCTAAATACTCCTGATGGTAACAAAGGCTTTAAAGTATCCCCAATAGGCTCAACACAGCTAACTCAAAGACAACTGCAGAGGTTGAAGTAACTAAACTAAAGGTTTCTAAATACTCCTGATGGTAACAAAGGCTTTAAAGTATCCCCAATAGGCTCAACACAGCTAACTCAAAGACAACTGCAGAGGTTGAAGTAACTAAACTAAAGGTTTCTAAATACCCCTGATGGTAACAAAGGCTTTAAAGTATCCCCAATAGGCTCAACACAGCTAACTCAAAGACAACTGCAGAGGTTGAAGTAACTAAACTAAAGGTTTCTAAATACCCATGATGGTAACAAAGGCTTTAAAGTATCCCCAATAGGCTCAACACAGCTAACTCAAAGACAACTGCAGAGGTTGAAGTAACTAAACTAAAGGTTTCTAAATACCCCTGATGGTAACAAAGGCTTTAAAGTATCCCCAATAGGCTCAACACAGCTAACTCAAAGACAACTGCAGAGGTTGAAGTAACTAAACTAAAGGTTTCTAAATACCCCTGATGGTAACAAAGGCTTTAAAGTATCCCCAATAGGCTCAACACAGCTAACTCAAAGACAACTGCAGAGGTTGAAGTAACTAAACTAAAGGTTTCTAAATACCCCTGATGGTAACAAAGGCTTTAAAGTATCCCTAATAGGCTCAACACAGCTAACTCAAAGACAACTGCAGAGGTTGAAGTAACTAAACTAAAGGTTTCTAAATACCCCTGATGGTAACAAAGGCTTTAAAGTATCCCTAATAGGCTCAACACAGCTAACTCAAAGACAACTGCAGAGGTTGAAGTAACTAAACTAAAGGTTTCTAAATACCCCTGATGGTAACAAAGGCTTTAAAGTATCCCCAATAGGCTCAACACAGCTAACTCAAAGACAACTGCAGAGGTTGAAGTAACTAAACTAAAGGTTTCTAAATACCCCTGATGGTAACAAAGGCTTTAAAGTATCCCCAATAGGCTCAACACAGCTAACTCAAAGACAACTGCAGAGGTTGAAGTAACTAAACTAAAGGTTTCTAAATACCCCTGATGGTAACAAAGGCTTTAAAGTATCCCCAGTAGGCTCAAAATCGCGTCATATCTCGGAGAGGGTTAATTCATTGGCGACAAACAAATTATTTATATTCAATTTTACTCTCTATATTCAGGCCCAATCCCCACTTGTTCTTATTTGTTCTCCTTTCTTATTTGTTCTCCTTTCTTATTTGTTCTCCTTTTTTATTTGTTCTCCTTTCTTATTTGTTTTTCTTATTTGTTCTCCTTTCTTATTTGTTCTCCTTTCTTATTTGTTCTCCTTTCTTATTTGTTCTACTTTCTTATTTGTTCTTTCTTATTTGTTCTCCTTTCTTATTTGTTCTCCTTTCTTATTTGTTCTCCTTTCTTATTTGTTCTTTCTTATTTGTTCTCCTTTCTTATTTGTTCTCCTTTCTTATATTTGTTCTCCTTTCTTATTATTTTGTTCTCCTTTCTTATTTGTTCTTTCTTATTTGTTCTCCTTTCTTATTTGTTCTCCTTTTTTCCCTCTTTTTCCTTTCTTTTATGGGGGGGGGGGGCGACTCACGACAGAGCCCGAATAGGGACAACCCAACCAAAAACAATGAACACACACACAAACAAAACACAAAAAATTCACATACATATAGGTCAGTTAATTTATGGAAGGAATCCTATTTCTTGTGACGCGATTTTGAGCCTATTGGGGATACTTTAAGGGGAGATATCCACTTGAGGGATTTTTTTCTTGACTCCTTTCTCCCTCATGTTTAGCCCCATTGCTTTCGATATTATAAAACGTTCGCCCCGTTAGTTTGGCGATTTTAAGAACTTCACCCCATTTTAAGACCTTTCGTGCCATTCAGGTGTCGATTTTATCCTGGCGAACGATAGCGAGCCTGTAACTGAAGAGGAAACGGCCTTCGGCCGGGACATTTTCTACCGAAAAATGTACAAATTTATCATGAAAGGGGGTCAAGGGGGTGTAATTTTAAGCTTGGTGGAGGTCTAGGGAACAACCTAAATACCTCCCCTTAAAGCCTTTGTTACCATCAGGGGTATTTAAAAACCTTTAGTTTAGTTACTTCAACCTCTGCAGTTGTCTTTGAGTTAGCTGTTGAGCCTATTGGGGATACTTTAAAGCCTTTGTTACCATCAGGGGTATTTAGAAGGGGATACTTTAAAGCCTTTGTTACCATCAGGGGTATTTAGAAACCTTTAGTTTAGTTACTTCAACCTCTGCAGTTGTCTTTGAGTTAGCTGTGTTGAGCCTATTGGGGATACTTTAAAGCCTTTGTTACCATCAGGGGTATTTAGAAACCTTTAGTTTAGTTACTTCAACCTCTGCAGTTGTCTTTGAGTTAGCTGTGGGCAGAAAACTCATTTTGGAGAGGTAATTATAAGAGTGAGAGAACTCTATTTCGTATTGCTAATCTGGCAACCACTGCGTCATAAATGCGTGAAAGGGTTAACATTAACATTATTAATAGTAGCCAGGATATAGTTAAGGGGAGGTATTTAGTTTGTTCCCTAGACCTCCATCAAGCTTAAAATTACACCCCCTTGAGTCCCTTTCAAGATAAATTTGTACATTTTTCGGTAGAAAAATTTCCCGGCCGAAGGCCGGTTCCTCTTAAATTACAGGCTCGCTATCGCTCGCCAGGATAAAATCGACACCTGAATGGCACGAAAGGTCTTAATATGGGGTGAAAGTTCTTAAAATCGCTAAACTAATGGGGCAAACGTTTTATAATATCAACAGCAATGGGGCTAAACATGAGGGAGAAAGGGGTCCAGAAAAAAATCCCTGAAGTGGAAATCTCCCCTTAACTACCAGCGTACTCAATCAACATTATTTATGCACCGGAACTTTTAAGGGGACATGGGCCGTGTTTAAGGGGGACATGGGCCGTGTTTAAGGGGACATGGGCCGTGTTTAAGGGGGACATGGGCCGTGTTTAAGGGGGACATGGGCCGTGTTTAAGGGGACATGGGCCGTGTTTAAGGGGGACATGGGCCGTGTTTAAGGGGACATGGGCCGTGTTTAAGGGGGACATGGGCCGTGTTTAAGGGGGACATGGGCCGTGTTTAAGGGGGACATGGGCCGTGTTTAAGGGGACATGGGCCGTGTTTAAGGGGACATGGGCCGTGTTTAAGGGGGACATGGGCCGTGTTTAAGGGGGACATGGGCCGTGTTTAAGGGGACATGGGCCGTGTTTAAGGGGGACATGGGCCGTGTTTAAGGGGGACATGGGCCGTGTTTAAGGGGGACATGGGCCGTGTTTAAGGGGGACATGGGCCGTGTTTTAAGGGGACATGGGCCGTGTTTTAAGGGGACATGGGCCGTGTTTTAAGGGGACATGGGCCGTGTTTAAGGGGACATGGGCCGTGTTTAAGGGGACATGGGCCGTGTTTTAAGGGGACATGGGCCGTGTTTTAAGGGGACATGGGCCGTGTTTAAGGGGGACATGGGCCGTGTTTAAGGGGGACATGGGCCGTGTTTTTGTTTGGTCTGTTAATTAATGTATTCCTTTATTTCTTAGTTTCCTCGCTACACCTCCATCAAGCTAAGAAAATCACCCCCTAGACCCCCTTTCAAGATAACTTTGTACATTTTTCGTTAGAAAAGGTTCCTCTTAAAATTACAGGCTCGCTAACGCTCGCTAGGAAAAAATAGACACCTAAATGGCACGAAAGGTCTTAAAATTGACAACTAAATTGGGCGAAAGGTGTTAAATTCGCCAAACTAATGGACCGAACGTCTTATAATGTCAAAACAAATCGGGCTTAACGCGAGGGAGAAAGTGGACCAGAAAAACGGCCCATGTCCCCTTAAAGCCTAGTTTTTCCCAAGAGGAGGTATTTTTCCGTTTGTTTAGGGCAATGCATGCACATAATATGTAACAGATGGTTCACTTTTTGGGCGATTTTTGCGTGTATTCATTATTTTTCTAATTTCCTCTCTAGACCTCCATTAAAAAAAACAAAAAAAAAAAAAACAAAAAAAAAACCACATCCATTAGATCCCCCTTCTAGATTAATTTGTAAATTTTTCGGTAGAAAAATGTTCCGGCCGAAGGCCGGTTCTTCCAACATTTCAGGCTCACTATCGTTCGCCAGGGAAAAAAACGACACCTAAATAACACGAAAGGTCTAAATATTGACGACGAAATGGGGCGAAAGGTATTAAGGGGCAAACATCTTAACATCTGAAAACTAGTGGGGCTAAACATGAGGGAGAAAGTGGTCCAGAAAACCGGCCCCTTAAGAGTTTTTGATAGATTATAGAGGGAACACAGAGAGTCAGGCTGTTCATTCATCCAAAACACTAGGTGAATACCAGTTGAAAAGTCATTAAGGGAGCCCACCTCGCTTTTTTTTTCTCTTTCTCTCCCTCTCTCTCTCTCTGGCTTGTATCCATTCGGCCCCATTCAGCCTACTGTTTTAAGACGTTTACCCCCACCCACGTGTCAATATTTTCCTGGCGAGCGGTAGCGAGCCAGCATATATATGTTTTTGTTTTGACAGCAAGCAAAATTTGTACATTTTTCGATAGAAAAATTTCTCCGGCGAAGCCGGATTTCTCCATACAATGCTGGCTCGCTATCGCTCGCCAGGAAGAAATCGACACCTGGATGGGGATAAACGTCTTAAAACAGGTGGCTGAATGGGGCCGAATGGATACAAGCCAGAGAAAGAGAGAAAAGGAGAAAAAGATAAAAAAAGCCAGTGACCCCTCATCATAATACATTCATACCGCTGCTGCGTGCATTGAAAGAGGGTAATAATTGCTTTGTGTGGTTGAAGGGTGTGAGCCAGTCATGTGGAACAATGAGACAAAGTACCTGGGAAGTCTCTTTGTAACCGAGGAGTCCAAATAATGTGTTCAGTATATTCTTTAAGTCTAGTAATTATTTTTATTATTTTTATTATTTTTTATTATTATTATTATTATTATTATTATTATTATTATTATTTTATTATTATTTTTATATTATTATTATCTTTTATTATTAGTTTATTATTTTTATATTATTATCTGTTATTATTTTATTATTATTATTTTTAGTATGATTATTAATATTTATATATGTTTTCATTTGTTTATTCAAGTACAGTCGCGCTAATAAGTGATGTCTCGGCACCAAGTATGTTTTGATCAATAATTGGTATCAGCAATATCTAAGCTTCATTTCTTCATATCGAGTGAACTATACAAACATGTTCCTACACTTACCCACCCTATTCAACATCTGACAGACATTAATACAGCACAGAGCGAGCCAAACGTAATGACAGCTGGGACATGACTTATTAGGCCGATTGTACATGACACGATCATTCACTTGTAAACAATACAAACATGGGTTGTGTTTATGGAGGCAAGCTAGAAAAGGCAATAACCATCTTCATTTGCATCCAATACTTCACTGACGGACCCTGTGTATTGTAATAAGTCGTGTGTGTGTGTGTGTGACTGACGAGCGCTGTGTATTGTAATAAGTCTGTGTGTGTGTGTGTCACTGACGAGCGCTGTGTATTGTAATAAGTCTGTGTGTGTGTGACTGACGAGCGCTGTGTATTGTAATAAGTCTGTGTGTGTGTGTGTCACTGACGAGCGCTGTGTATTGTAATAAGTCTGTGTGTGTGTGTGACTGACGAGCGCTGTGTATTGTAATAAGTCTGTGTGTGTGTGTGACTGACGAGCGCTGTGTATTGTAGTAAGTCTGTGTGTGTGTGTGACTGACGAACGCTGTGTATTGTAATAAGTCTGTGTGTGTTACTGACGAGCGCTGTGTATTGTAATAAGTCTGTGTGTGTGTGTGTGTGTGACTGACGAGCGCTGTGTATTGTAATAAGTCTGTGTGTGTGTGTCACTGACGAGCGCTGTGTATTGTAATAAGTCTGTGTGTGTGTGTGACTGACGAACGCTGTGTATTGTAATAAGTCTGTGTGTGTGTCACTGACGAGCGCTGTGTATTGTAATAAGTCTGTGTGTGTGTGTCACTGACGAACGCTGTGTATTGTAATAAGTCTGTCTGTGTGTGTCACAGACGAGCGCTGTGTATTGTAATAAGTCTGTGTGTGTGTCACTGACGAACGCTGTGTATTGTAATAAGTGTGTGTGTGCGTCACTGACGAACGCTGTGTATTGTAATAAGTCTGTCTGTGTGTGTCACTGACGAACGCTGTGTATTGTAATAAGTCTGTCTGTGTGTGTGTCACTGACGAACGCTGTGTATTGTAATAAGTCTGTGTGTGTGTCACTGACGAACGCTGTGTATTGTAATAAGTCTGTGTGTGTGTGTCACTGACGAACGCTGTGTATTGTAATAAGTGTGTGTGTGCGTCACTGACGAACGCTGTGTATTGTAATAAGTCTGTCTGTGTGTGTCACTGACGAACGCTGTGTATTGTAATAAGTCTGTCTGTGTGTGTCACTGACGAACGCTGTGTATTGTAATAAGTCTGTGTGTGTGTGTCACTGACGAACGCTGTGTATTGTAATAAGTCTGTGTGTGTGTGTCACTGACGAACGCTGTGTATTGTAATAAGTCTGTCTGTGTGTCACTGACGAACGCTGTGTATTGTAATAAGTCTGTCTGTGTGTGTCACTGACGAACGCTGTGTATTGTAATAAGTCTGTCTGTGTGTGTCACTGACGAACGCTTTGTATTGTAATAAGTCTGTCTGTGTGTGTCACTGACGAACGCTGTGTATTGTAATAAGTCTGTGTGTGTGTGTCACTGACGAACGCTGTGTATTGTAATAAGTCTGTGTGTGTGTGTCACTGACGAACGCTGTGTATTGTAATAAGTCTGTGTGTGTGTGTCACTGACGAACGCTGTGTATTGTAATAAGTCTGTGTGTGTGTGTCACTGACGAACGCTGTGTATTGTAATAAGTCTGTCTCTGTGTGTCACTGACGAACGCTGTGTATTGTAATAAGTCTGTGTGTGTGTGTCACTGACGAACGCTGTGTATTGTAATAAGTCTGTCTGTGTGTGTCACTGACGAACGCTGTGTATTGTAATAAGTCTGTCTGTGTGTGTCAATGACGAACGCTGTGTATTGTAATAAGTCTGTCTGTGTCTGTCCCGTTCGATGGAGACAATTTAGCCCTTCTGTACAGGTGACGGTCTGTGCATTATATTCTAGACTCGATCAGACAATTTTAGAAGTTTAAGGGGAGATCTCCACTTGAGGGAATTTTTTCTTGACCCCTTTCTCCCTCATGTTTAGCCCCATTGCTTTTGATATTATAAAACGTTTGCCCCATTAGTTTAGCGATTTTAAGAACTTTCACCCCATATTAAGACCTTTCGTGCAATTCAGGTGTCTATTTTATCCTGGCGAGCGATAGCGAGCCTGTAATTTAAGAGGAATCGGCCTTCGGCCGGGACATTTTTCTACCGAAAAATGTACAAATTGATCTTGAAAGGGACTAGAGGGGGTGTAATTTTAAGGTTGATGGAGGTCTAGGGAACAAACTAAATACCTCCCCTTAAGGGGAGGTTTTTAGTGTGTTTCCTAGACTTCCATCAAGCTTGAAATTACACTCCCTTGTCCCCCTTTCAAGATAAATTTGTACATTTTTCGGTAGAAAAATGTCCCGGCTGAATGCCGGTTCCTCTTAAATTACAGGCTCGCTATCGCTCGCCAGGAAAAATTCGACACCTAAATGGCACGAAAAGTCTTATAATTGACAGAAATGGGGCGAAAGTTCTTAAAATCGCCAAACTAATGGGGCGAACGTCTTATAATATCAAAAGCAATGGGGCTAACCATGAGGGAGAAAGGGGTCAAGAAAAAAATCCCTCAAGTGGAGATCTCCCCTTAATTATTGAAGTGAATAACATCGTCTAATAGTAGCCAGAATAAAGTTAAAAGACTGCGCCGGTACTGAAGGGGTTTAAGGGGAGATTTCCACTTGAGGGACTTTTTTCTTTACCCCTTCCTCCCTCATGTTTAGCCCCATTGCTTTTGAGATTTTAAGACCTTCGCCCTAGTAGTTTGGATATTTTAAGACATTTTGCCCCATTTCTGTCAATTTTAAGATCTTTCGTGCCGTTAAGGTGTCGATTATTTCCTGGCGAGCGATAGCGAGCCTGTAATTTAAGAGCAACCGGCCTCCGGCCGGGACATTTTTCTACCGAAAAATGTACAAATTCATCTTGAAAGGGGGTCTAGGGGGTGTAATTTTAAGCTTGATGAAAACGTAGGGAACAAACTAAATACCTCCGCTTAACCCTCTCCGACATATGACGCGATTTTGAGCCTATTGGGGATACTTTAAAGCCTTTGTTACCATCAGGGGTATTTAGAAACCTTTAGTTTAGTTACTTCAACCTCTGCAGTTGTCTTTGAGTTAGCTGTGTTGAGCCTATTGGGGATACTTTAAAGCCTTTGTTACCATCAGGGGTATTTAGAAACCTTTAGTTTAGTTACTTCAACCTCTGCAGTTGTCTTTGAGTTAGCTGTGTTGAGCCTATTGGGGATACTTTAAAGCCTTTGTTACCATCAGGGGTATTTAGAAACCTTTAGTTTAGTTACTTCAACCTCTGCAGTTGTCTTTGAGTTAGCTGTGTTGAGCCTATTGGGGATACTTTAAAGCCTTTGTTACCATCAGGGGTATTTAGAAACCTTTAGTTTAGTTACTTCAACCTCTGCAGTTGTCTTTGAGTTAGCTGTGTTGAGCCTATTGGGGATACTTTAAAGCCTTTGTTACCATCAGGGGTATTTAGAAACCTTTAGTTTAGTTACTTCAACCTCTGCAGTTGTCTTTGAGTTAGCTGTGTTGAGCCTATTGGGGATACTTTAAAGCCTTTGTTACCATCAGGGGTATTTAGAAACCTTTAGTTTAGTTACTTCAACCTCTGCAGTTGTCTTTGAGTTAGCTGTGGGCAGAAAACTAATTTTGGAGAGGTAATTATAGGAGTGAGAGAACTCTATTTCTTATTGCTAATCTGGCAACCTCTGCGTCATATGAGCGTGAAAGGGTTAATAGCTTTACTCTCCGTGTCTCTCTTCATCCATCGAACCCTGCAATTCCCTCGATTTCCTCGGCTATTTCCTGGGCCTTTATCTTCATTTACCTTGTGAATGTGCTCATCTCTCTTGCTGGCTCTCTCGTTCAATCTCTCTCTCTCTTTACTATCCTTTTCTTCCACTGTCCCTTATTCTCGGGTTAGCTATCTCTACTATAGAATTAAGTCCTGACCCCCTCGCTGGGATCGTAAGGTCTGGGTGGCCAGTGTTTGTTTTTTGTTTGTTTTTCTATGTGATTGAGGGAGGCAAAAGGCATAACTGCCTATAGTGAGTGCCTCCCCCATAGTTGAAAGAGTGACAGGGCCAAAATCAAGGGACGTTCGAGCCAAAATGCCTGGACACACGGAGTTTGAAGCAATTTAAGTCATAGGAAGAGGGAAAGACTGATTCTGGGAGAGAGTTCCAGAGCTCAGCTGTTGAGTAGAAGAAAGTTTGAGAGTAACGTTTCACTCTTGGGTTGGAGAGTTGCACAGAGTAGGGGTGGGATTGAGTTGCAAGACGGGTACCACGTGTCCTACGTAAAGGAGGTGGTATGCACTGGGATAGCTCTGAGGAACACTGATTATTATAGTAGCGATAGAATAGCGAGAGAGATGCAACATTGCGGCGGAGAGAGAGAGATTGCAGAGAGTTGGTGAGTGGACGGGAGTTAATGATACGAAAGGCCTTCCTTTCAACTTTGTCTAGGAGAGCGGTGTGAGAGGAACCTCCCCACACATGTGAACAATACTCAATACAAGGGTGCACTATGCCCCTGTACAGAGCAAGAAGCTGTGCAGGGGAAAAGAACCCCATAAGGCGGTTGAGCACACCCAGCTTCTGGAGGCTGCCTTAGCAAGACTGGTAATATGGTCCTTCCAAATGAGAGCAGAAGAAAAAGAGACACCAAGAATATTGAGAGAAGATGAAGGGTTGATTTTTGTATTGTTGAAGAATAAGGGATAGTCCGCTGGGAGATCCTGACGGGTAGATAGATGGAGAAATTGGGTTTTGGAAGCATTAAAGTTAACAAGGTTTTCTCTGCCCCAATTGGAAATAGTGTTTAGATCAGAATTTAAGAGTTCTATGGCTTCATTACGTTTGTCATTGAGGGATTGCTGGCTGGGGCGTTCTGAAAAGCTAATGGAGTAGTGTAAGGTTGAGTCGTCTGCGTATGAATGGATGGGAATTAAGGTACAGTTAAGGAGATCATTTATAACAATTAGAAAGAGAATAGGAGATAGGACAGAGCCCTGAGGAACACCGGAGTTTATAGGGTGAGGAAGTGAACAATGGCCGTCCACAACCGCGGCTATGGAACGGCCGGAAAGGAAATTAGAGACAAAGGCACAGATGGAGGGATAGAAACCGAAGGAGGGTAGTTTAGAAATTAAAGATTTATGCCAGACTCTATCGAAGGCTTTCGATATGTCTAGTGCAATAGAAAAAGTCTCACCGAAGTCCCGAAAGGAGGATGACCAAGAGTTAGTAAGATATGAAAGAAGATCACCAGTAGAGCGACCCTTAAGGAAGCCATACTGGCGATCTGAGAGCAGATTATGAGAAGAGAAATGCTTAAGAAATTTGGAAGCAAGAATAGTTTCAAAAACTTTAGAAAGACAAGAGATTAGAGCAATTGGACGATAGTTGGAGGGTTGAGAGCGGTCACCCTTCTTTGGGACAGGTTAAATGTGAGCAAACTTCCAGCATGAAGGGAAGACGTTAGAGGATAGACAGAGACGAAAGAGTTTGCCTAGGCAGGGAGTCAGCACGGAAGCACAGTTTTTGAGAACAACAGGAGGAACACCGTCCGGACCGTACGCCTTATTAGTGTTAAGCCCAGAGAGGGTAGAAAGTACATCTTTAGAAGAGATTAGGATATTAGGCATAAGTAAGAGAGAGGAGGGCGGAGAGGGAGGAATAGCACCGGAATCATCCAAGGTGGAGTTTCTAGCAAAAGTTTGAGCGAAGAGTTTAGCTTTGTCAGAGGAAGAAGTGATGGTTGTGCCATCAGAGTGGGAATGGGGAGGGAAAGACGAGGAAGAGAAATTGTTGGAGAGGTTTTTGGCTAGATGCCAGAAAGCTTGGGAAGAGCTAGAGTTGGATAGTTCAGTGCATTTATTATTGATGAAAGAGTGTTTGGCAAGTCGAAGAACAGATTTGGCTTGATTCCGGGCAGAAACATATGAAGAATGAGAATCTTGAGTTTTAAGGCATCGGTACCGGTTGAATGCTTCCTCCTTATTGCGGACAGCAGTAGAACAGGCGTGAGTAAACCAAGATTTTTTAGCATTAGTCTGAGAGAAAGAGAATGGAATGTATGCTTCCATGCCCGATAGGATTACCTCGGTAATGCGTTCAGCACTCTCCGAGGGTCCTCGGCCATGGAAGCAGAAATCATTCCATGGGAAATCAAAGAAGTACTGCCGAAGAGCCTCCCAGTCGGCAGCGCCAAAGTGCCACAAGCGCCGCCGGCTAGGAGGATCGGGTGGCCGTACTGGAGAAATAGGATAGGTGACAGAGATAAGTTTATGGTCGGAGGAGCCCAAAGGAGAGAAAAGATCGACAGTATAAGAAGAAGGGTTAGAAGTTAGAAACAGGTCAAGAATGTTGGGCCGATCTCCGATGCGATCCGGGATACGGGTGGGTTGCTGAACTAACTGCTCTAGGTCATTTAGGATACAAAAGACGTAGGCTTGTTCACCAGGTGGATCAGTAGTGTGAGAGGAGAGCCATTGGCGGTAGTGAACGTTGAAATCTCCTAAGATGGAGATTTCTGAGAAAGAAGTGTTCCACTGTAGAGTTTAGATAGTCAAAGAATTTGGGAAAGTTGGTAGAGTTAGGGGAAAGATAGACAGCACAGAAATATTTAGTAAGAGAATGACAGGAAAGTTTGAGCCATAAAGTTGAGAATTCAGAGGAGTCGAAATCGGGAACACGAGAGCAAGTGAGTTTGTTGTGCACATATGCACAACATCCGCCTTTGGCTTTGAAACTAGGATAGAGAAAGTAGGAGGATACAGAGAAGGGGTTGCTGGATGTTGCTACAGACACCTGAGTTTCGGTGAGGAAGAGAAGATCAGGTTTGTAGGAGGAGAGATGGTGCTCAACAGAGTGAAAGTGTATCTATGTAAATCTATGTAAACCTCTCTCTCACTCTTTACTATCCTTTTCTTCCACTATCCCTTATTCTCGGGTTAGCTATCTCTACTAGAGAATTAAGTCCTGACCCCCTCGCTGGGATCGTAAGGTCTGGGGGTGGCCAGTGTATCTATGTAAATCAATGTAAACCCCTCTCTCTCTCTTTCTCCGTGTCTCTATCCAACCACCACCACCAGCCCCACTGTTCATTGTTCTATCTATCCACGTATCTCTCTCTCTCTCTCTGTCTATCCAACCACCGCCCATTGTTCACTGTTCATTGTTCTACATATCCACGTATCTCTCTCTCTCTCTCTGTCTATCCATTGTTCACTGTTCATTGTTCTATCTATATATATCCACGTGGTGTTCACTTTGTTCTGCACCCTTGAACATAACAACAACCCGTATTTGTGTGTGGGGGGTGGTATGCGGTTTGGGGTCTGGTGTTCAGCAGCTTCCTTTCCGCCAGACCATATATTTGTTGTTTTCCTTAATAAGGGGAGGTCTCCACTTGAGGGATTTTTTACTCGACCCCTTTCTCCCTCATGGTTAGCCCCATTGTTTTTGAGATTTTAAGACGTTTGGTGATTTTAAGGATTTCCGCCCCATTCTGTCAAATTTAAGACCTTTCGTGCAATTTAGGTGTCGATTTTATCCTGGCGAGCGATAGCGAGCCTGTAATTTAAGAGTAACCGGCCTTCGGCCGGGACATTTTTCTACCGAAAATGTACAAATTTATCTTGAAAGGGGGTCAAGGGGGTGACATTTTAAGATTGCTGGAGGAATAGGAAACAAAGTAGAAACCTCCCCTTAAGTATCGAGGAATTAACTGCCAAGGGATTCAATTTATCGCCAGTTGAACAGAAACCGAGCATAGTTTATATTCAATGTCCTTCTTTATAGAATGGCGACCACAACTGGACACGCTATGGTTATTTAGTTAAGGGGAGATTTCCACTTGAGGGATTTTTTTCTTGACCCCTTTTTCCCTCATGGTTAGCCCCATTGATTTTGATATTTTAAGACGTTCTCCCCATTAGTTTGGCGATTTTAAGAACCTTCGCTCCATTTGTCAGTTTTAAGACTTTTCGTGCCATTTAGGCGTCTATTTTATCCTGGCGAGCGATAGCGAGCCTGTAATTTAAGAGGAACCGGCCTTCGGCCGGGACATTTTTCTACCGAAAAATGTACAGATTTATCTTGAAAGGGGTTCTAGGGGCTGTAATGTTAAGCTTGATGGAAGTCTAGGGAACTAACTAGAAACCTCCCCTTAACCCGTCCAGCCCCGGCTAGTTTTGTAATGTTTGTTCACCAGAACCCGGCCGGTTTTCAAAAAATGGTTTTATTCCAGAAACAATAGCGAATGGGTTAGGAATGAAGGAAAAACCACGAAAAACCGCTCAAAAAGCTTAAAGAATGGTCCTACAGAGCCCCCGAAAACGTATTTTACAAGAGTAAAAAATTGAAGGCAATTACCCAAAAAAAACAGGTTATTGCATGCTCACGCGCACGCACGTGAACTTTGAGAGTTTTCAACCATCGGCATGGTTGCGTGGGATACGTACACAGTTCCCATACAAATCTGAGCCCTCTTGAGTGGCTACACCTGAGGTTACGGTCGGCGCAATTAGGGTGACGCGCCAGGCGCGTCTCTGGGGCTGTGCGTTACATACATCGCCGACGCGTCAGGCGCGTCGCTGGGGCTGTACGGGTTAAGAATATTCCATTTTATAAGGATTTGACTTCTATTTTAATATTACTTTTTATAATTGTATATTTCTTTTCACTTTTTAATTAATATGGTGTTCTTTTATGTCATTAATTATAATTTAGTAAGCGTGGTTTCCATTTTTTTTTTTTTTTTTTTTTTTTATCGATTTTGATTAGTTAGTTTGCCTTTATATTGTCTGTGTCCGAATTTGGGGTTGTTTAGTTTGCCAGTTTAATTTATTTTATTAATATTGGTATAATTATATGTATCATACTTCATCGACTTTTATTGTTACTACTCCCCATTTCTTGTTATTGTCCTTTCTTCTTCTTCTGTTTGGTCTTCATCTTTTATCTTTGTCCATTTTCTTTGTTTACTTTGTTTCACCGACGCTTGATTTGAACCACTTTTTTGTGTATTCTCTTATTTATGTTATTTGTCCAACTTTTCTTTTCTTTTTGTCTATTTTCGATTGTCTTTGTTGCTTTCGTTTTTACTTGTTTGTTATGTTCTCTCTCGCCACGTTTACTTTGTTGTATATGTCCAGATTTTCTCTAGGCGATTAATTACGGGGCAGGTAGTTCTTGCTTTTTCTGGACCCCCTTCTTCATGTTTAGCCCCATTAACTTTGAGATTTTAAGACGTTCATTCAATTAGTTTGGCGATTTTGAGATTTGTTGCCCCATTTTTTTGTCAATATTAAGACCTTTCGTGCCATTTAGGTGTCTATTTTTTCCTGGCAAGCGATAGCAAGCCTGTAATATTAGGAGGAATTGGCCTTCGGCCGAGACATTAGTCTACCGAAAAATTTACAAATTTATCATGAAAGGGGGGGGGGGGGGAGGGGGGGGGGGGTTAAGCTTGATGGAGGTCTAGCGAGGAACGTTAAGAGTGAATTAAATATGAATTAATAAACCAATAAAACAACCAATAAACAACCCCGAGACGTTATAGACTGCATCACCGTTGATTCATTTAAACTCCGCCTAGACAAATATCTCGCATCAAACCCGCGACTGACTGCGTTTGTAAATGAATAACTTTATTTTATCCTCCCCTCAGTTACTAACCCATCTGTCCCCTACTAACTTCCTAATCCTGCCACGGACATTAGTTCCCTTTCCAATGTTCCCTTACCCATTCTAAACCACTGTTTGGACACTTGATCCTCAGTGTTTTGGAGGACAAGCAGCCTAGAAGGGTCACTAGACCTATTGTTGCTTGATTTCCTTTGTACTCCTTTGCACACACACACACAACACATTTCAAACAACACAAGCAAGCTACACTCAACATACATACACAGACACACACACAACACAGACACACACACAACACAAGCAAGCTACACTCAACATACACACACACACACAACACATTTCAAACAACACAAGCAAGCTACACTCAACATACATACACAGACACACACACACACACAACACAAGCAAGCTACACTCAACATACATACACAGACACACACACACACACAACACAAGCAAGCTACACTCAACATACATACACAGACACACACACACACACACACAACACAACACAAGCAAGCTACACTCAACATACATACACACACACACACACAACACAAGCAAGCTACACTCAACATACACACACACAACACAAGCAAGCTACACTCAACATACATACACAGACACACACACACACAACACAAGCAAGCTACACTCAACATACACACACACACACACAACACAAGCAAGCTACACTCAACATACATACACAGACACACACACAACACAAGCAAGCTACACTCAACATACACACACACACACACAACACAACACACTCAACACAAGCAAGGTACACTCAACATACATACATTATTTTTCGTTTTACTTCATAATTATCAAACCATATGTGCAATGGGACCAATTAAGGGGAGATTTCCACTTGAGGGATTTTTTTTACCCCTTTCTCCCTCATGGTTAGCCCTATTGCTTTTTGATATTATAAGACGTTCGCCCCATTAGTTTGGCGATTTTAGGAACTTTCGCCCCATTTCTGTCAATTTTAAGACTTTTCGTGCCATTTAGGTGTCAATTTTTTCCTGGTGAGCGATAGCGAGCCTGTAATTTAAGAGGAACCGGGACATTTTTCTACCGAAAAATGTACAAATTTATCTTGAAAGGGGGTCAAGGGGGTGTAATGTTAAGCTTGATGGAAGTCTAGCGAACTAAATAAAAACCTCCCCTTAAGCATATATGGATCTTCGAGATACTTAATTTTGTTTCAATATCATATGCTATAGTCTCTTCGCTGTAAGTAGGCGAGAAATCATGACCTCTAACCTCTGTAACTCAAAAACGACTAGGGTAATCGAGCTAATATTTCTACCAATTGGGGAAGAGTCAACCAGGGAATAGATATGGAAATTTACAGCCAATTTGTTGTAGCCTTTTTTGAGTTACAGAGGGTAGAGATCATGATTTATCGCCTACTTACAGCGAATAGAATTGTATGAACTACTCTGTTATTGACATACGCATATATTTGAACACAACACCATGTACAGTCGCGCTAACAAGCGATGTCTCGGCACCAAGTATATTTTGATCAATAATTGGTATCAGCAATATCTAAGCTTCATTTCTTCATATCGAGTGAACTATACAAAACATGTCCCTACACTTACCCGCCCTATTCAACATCTGACAGACATTAATACAGCACAGAGCAAACTAAACATAATGACAGCTGGGCAATGACTTATTAACGCGACCGTACAGGGTATGAGATGATGACGCTAGGAGACACTTTACCTTACTTTGCTTTAAGGGGAGGTTTCTAGTTTGTTTCTTACTCCTCCAGCAATCTTAAAATTTCACCCCCTTGACCCCCTTTCAAGATAAATTTGTACATTTTTTGGTAGAAAAATGTCCCGGCCGAAGGCCGATTACCCTTAAATTACAGGCTCGCTATCGCTCGCCAGGATAAAATCGACACCTAAATGGCACGAAAGGTCTTAAAATTGACAGAATGGGGCGGAAATTTTTAAAAATCACCAAACTAATGGGGCAAACGTCTTAAAATCTCAAAAGCAATGGAGCTAGACATGAGGGAGAAAGGGGTCAAGAAAAAAGTCCCTCAAGTGGAAATCTTCCCTTAATAAAAACATGAAAAAGGCACAGGTGCTGTCGAGAACATCCAAAATCATATATAAGAACAGCAGGTAGAACAGCAGGTAGAACACCAGGTAGAACACCAGGTAGAACAGCAGGTAGAACAGCAGGTAGAACAGCAGGTAGAACACCAGGTAGAACACCAGGTAGAACACCAGGTAGAACAGCAGGTAGAACAGCAGGTAGAACACCAGGTAGAACAGCAGGTAGAACACCAGGTAGAACAGCAGGTAGAACACATGGATTTCAAACAACATTGTTCTTGTTTGAAAAGGGTCTCCAGCAATTACCATGCTTCGAACTATCTCAATTACTATGCTTCGAACTATCTCAATTACCATGCTTCGAACTATCTCAATTACCATGCTTCGAACTGTCTCAATTACCATGCTTCGAACTATCTCAATTACCATGCTTCGAACGATCTCAATTACCATGCTTCGAACTATCTCAATGAACACTCTTTACTACCACAAATCCTTCTTAAATTGATGAACGTATGTGATCCTTCCCAAATTCAAACCTGTTTTCGGGTGTATAGCGACACTTGTTATAGAGAACAAATATGAATCACAAAATATACTATTATGTAAAAGCTCGGTTCGAAATTCTCCATAGGGTCTCCTTCTCAGACGTGTGCACTCGGCCAAATAAGTGATGTCTCGGCACCAAGTATATTTTGATCAATAATTGGTATCAGCAATATCTAAGCTTCATTTCTTCATATCGAGTGCAATATGCAAACATGTTCCTACACTTACCCACCCTATTCAACATCTGACAGACATTAATACAGCACAGAGCAAGCCAAAGGTAATGACATATGGGTCATGACTTATTAGCGCGACCGTACAATCGGCCAAATAAGTGATGTCTCGGCACCAAGTATATTTTGATCAATAATTGGTATGATCACTATCTAAGCTGTAATTCATCGTTTCGAGTGAGATGTACAATCATATTCCTATTTGTACACACCCTATTTGTACACACCCTATTTGTACACACCCTATTCAACATCTGGCAGACACTAATACAGAATACAGCGAACAAAACTTAAGGGGAGGTTTTTAGTGTGTTTCCTAGACTTCCATCAAGCTTGAAATTACACCCCCTTGACCCCCTTTCAAGATAAATTTGTACATTTTTCGGTAGAAAAATTTCCCGGCCGAAGGCCGATTCCTCTTAAATTGCAGGCTCGCTATCGCTCGCCAGGAAAAAATCGACACCTAAATGGGACGAAAGGTCTTAAAAGTGACATAAACTGGGTGAAAGTTCTTAAAATCGCCAAACTAATGGGGCGAACGTCTTAAAATCTCAAAAGCAATGGGGCTAAACATGAGGGAGAAGGGGGTAAAGAAAAAATCCCTTAAGTGGAAATCTCCCCCTAATGCCAGCGGAGACGAGACATTTGGCCAACCGTAATTATATAAGCTTACTTTGGCACGTAGACTCTCACAGATGCTATTACAAACATACACACACACCCACCCCTCACCACACCCCACAGCCACACACAGCCATGCACGTACATGTAAATATAAGCACGTTCAGAGCATAAACATAAGAGAATACATAATGGCAAACATTAGCAATCCGAAACAGCAGACTTACGTACACACACACACGAACATTAACTTACTCACTATTACTCATTCTCTCTCTCACACACACACACACACTCACAATCCAAAACACAAACACATGCAAACACACACACTCAAACCCCCTCCCAAAACTCACACACATTCACCCATCCTCCTTAAACACCCACACTCACACATATACCCACCCACATCCACATCCACATCGACACACACCCACACCCACCCCAGGCTATATATATTGATGGGTTGGGTGTCGACGGGTACCTCACTCACCAGGGCCCGGGGCAATAACACCACCAGAGAGGGAACACTGAGAGATAGAGACGGAGGGTGGAGAGTGGGGGAGATGGGAGGGTGGAGAGAAGGAGAGATGGGAGGGTGGAGAAATGTGAGAAGACTAGTGGGAGAGATGGGAGGGTGGTGAGAAGACTAGTGGGAGAGATGGGAGTGTGGTGAGAAGACTAGTGGGAGAGATGGGAGGGTGGAGATACTATTGAAAGATTCAGGCCTATGCAAGCTTATTCTCTTGAGATAACTTTCAAGATAATTTAAATTCACACCTGTTAAGAATAATTACTTAACTAGATAACGCCCATTTATTATATCCCGGACTAACTACAAGTTATAATATTGAACGGAGCTATAATTATTCTACCACAATACCACTCTGTATAACAGTTTCGTGTATAACCAAATAATCTCATTATACCTTTATTATAGAAGTGTGTATTTCTACCCCTCATACCTGGTATATCCATAAACACTATACAGAAATTAACCCTACTAATAAAGCTAGTAATTAGAGCTTCAGGTTAGGTTTTGTTAATTTCATATTTGTAATGTGCAGGAGATGGTGGTCGAGAGATGCGTGTGAAATACTTCATTCCTTCATCAGGTGTTCAGCATAAATGTAATCGATGAGGTGCCAGAAGTAGCTCCTAGCTGGGTAAGAGCGAGAGAAGGGAGGGTGGGTGTAGTTCTGGGGTCGGAGAGAAAATGGGGCCCCCCCCCATTTTCTCTCCGACCCCAGAACTACACCCACCCTCCCTCCCGGCTTAGGTGGGGGTATGGAACCAACAAGGAAAGGGGGTAGAGGAGATACTCTGCCGTGCAGTGCTACTAACAGGGAAAATGAAACCAATTAATCCTGACGACTGTACCTCAATGATTGTCATATACAATCTTTATGACCCATACATCACTTATAATAATCAACCAATGGTATTTGAATTCCCTGGATGAAGTCCCACCTATTTAAACCAATCACCTGTCCCACACAGCTGCGCATATCCCACAACTCATGTATTGGAGAAGGAAGGTTATGGCGAGGCACCGCAAGAATTGAAACTTTGGTCTCTGTCTCAAGTCAGCCACCCCCAGCAGTGGGGTATGTGCCATATATTTAGAACAAGTTAGTAGTCTCTAGTAAGTACCACCCCCAGCCCCACCTATATCATCTATGTGGAAGTGAGATTGAACAGTTTTCAGCATTTAGGATTATCTGATTGCGAGAAGGTTAATTTAGTACCATAGTTATTTTTACTATTTACAGTATTACCATTAGAAAACTCAAACACCCAAGGAAAACAAAATGGAAACAAATGCAGTTGTATAGTATATTCACATGTAAAAAGCTTTAAATTAAAGGATATACAGATACAGTACATTAAGTTAACATTTTATCATCACAACTGGTCACACAGAAGTATTCAGTTACCAAGTTCTCGATATCAACACACTTCAAGGCACATACTCTATATCCACACGTTGCCAAGTAGTCGCCAACACTTCCAAGTTCTCGTAGTCTTCATTATATCCGCACGCCCTCACACTTTGCCAAGTTGGCAATAAGTCTATGTCCTCTTGATATCCACACCCGTTGCCAAGTAGTCCAACACGTCAACATACTCTCCTCGATATTCACACGCCCAAGAAGTCTCCAACACGTCAACACGCACATGTCCTTACAGTTCTTGAAGTTTGCCATAGATCCTCCACGATTCACCACCACACCGTCTTCTTTATTTAGTGTTGCAGGCAAGGCTCACCAAGTCGCCGACATCACATCAAATGGCCTTACAAAATGCTCAGCACGCCTTCGCTGAAAATCTTTAACGGTCCTGTAATGGGAAAAAAAAAAAAAAAATTACCCCTGGGACAGCAGCAATTAAAGAGAGATTTCCACTTCAGTGATTATTTTCTGGAACCCTTTCTTTCCTCAGGTTTAGCCTCATTGCTAAAATTATTTTAAGAAGTCAGCCCATTACTTTGGCGATTATAAGAACTTTCCCACCATTTCTCTCAATTTTTAAACTTTTCATGCCATTTAAGAGTATTTTTGCCCTGCAGAGTTGCCGGGAAAAATAAGTACCTAAATGGTACAAAATTTAAAGATTAATAAAATATGGCAAAAGTGTTTATAACTACCAAACTAATGGGGGCAAAAGTCTTAAACTTTAAAGCAATGGGGTTAAACATGAGAGAGAAAGGGTTCCAGAAAATAATTGCTGAAGTGGATACCTCTTCTTAAGGCACTGGTAGCTTACTCTTGTCTCTCTGGTGTCCAGGTTTGAACTGCCTACCGGTTGCGATTCTCTCCATATGTATAACCTCTGCCACCACCGCAATTGAACGATAAGTGTCCGTACATACTGAAACAAAACGAATACTAAACAAAAATAAAAAGATATGAGAAATCTCGAATCCCCAAAATACTCATGAACTCGTTGAAGCTCTGCCGCGTTTTTGCAGTTTATTTTGGCTATCATTACACGATTTTATGCAGCTTAGGAAGGATCTGTAGGCATTGAAAGGGTAAAAACTATCTCGATCAACCCTCTGACTTCCACATATCCTTCCTAAACTGAATAAAATCGACTGAAATACACCATAAAACAGAAATGAAATGCGTATTGGATCTTGAAAGAGTTGGAACTTGGAAACAAAACGATGACTCTTAAAGCATTATCACTTCGAATCACCATCCAGCAGTTAACTTTGCTTACAATTAATAAGTTTAATCACCAGTTATTACCATATATTAATTGTCTTCCGTATTTTGGCATTCAATTGTCCTATAGCGGCTTTGAATTATCGTAAATTAATCTCCAAACCACCTCTTCAATGTTAAATGAATCACCAACTAATTGTAGTAATTGCCGACTTGCGAGTTTCGTTCTATAAGGAAGTTGGAGCTGTAGACATCGATATTTAACCGAATGACCAGCTAAAATACGATCGTAGTGCATTTACATAATACCTAAAATCCAATTCAACTTACTTTCTATCCATCAGAAACCTATTTTACTATTGTATTCCTGTTTATTATCGACTTATAAGGCTCCAACTTCCTTATAGCCTGAAACTCGCAACCATATAATAAACCGAAGGGAATCCCTGAATTAATAATTAAGCAATTAATAAACAACAACAACATTAATAATTAATCACTCAAACTGTCATAATTTCCACACATGACAATAATGTAATAAATTATAAATGAAACTAAAATAACAGGCTTCGAACCATCTCACTAAACCCTTCTTACTCCACACGTAATTCTTAAGCTGCACAAAATCGTCTAAATATACCTATAATAATATACAAAAAAATACGTCACCGGTACAGAAGGGGTTAAATGATTATACTCGATGATATAACATTTGACTAATTAAAGCTATGATGATGAATAATTAAAGCTATGATGATGAATAATTAAAGCTATGATGATGAATAATTTGGGTACATTTTGGGAACACCGATATGTTCGAGGTTCGTGAAGCATTTACGGGCTTCACCAAACAGTTTGTGTAGGCTACTGGCTCACAAATCCTCTACTAACATATATTAAGGGGAGGTATTTAGTTTGTTCCCTACTTTTCATCAAGCTTAAGATTACACCCCCTAGACCCCCTTTCAAGATAAATTTGTAAATTTTTCGGTAGAAAAAATTCCCGGCCAAAGGCCGGTTGCTCTTAAATAACAGGCTCGCTATCGCTCGCCAGGAAAAAATCGACACCTTAACGGCACGAAAGGTCTTAAAATTTACATAAATGGGGCAAAATGTCTTAAAATATCCAAACTACGAGGGCGAAGGTCTTAAAATCTCAAAAGCAATGGGGCTAAACATGAGGGAGGAAGGGGTAAAGAAAAAAGTCCCTCAAGTGGAAATCTCCCCTTAATTAATAGTTCACATTATCCTAATTATTTAATGTAGATACAGAAATATATAGTATATCATATACCGTAACTAAATCATGATAACATAAAAACAAAAATGTTCCACTCGAGGATTGCGAAGCATTGGAATCACTTTTTTAGTAGGAGATAACGGTCATCTAGTTCTTCAGGCGCCATTTTGGTACCCTAGTACAGCCGCGATGAATTATATTATCTTTTATCATGGACAATTGATATGTAAAAATCAAAGTATATATATTCAGTGCTATAATTACCGAATGTATGTTATAGGTATGGACATATTTAAGTGTAAAGAAGGCTAATATGGCGCATCAAGTGAACCAATATGGCGGAGGTTGGCCGATATTTGTCATCGATGATCTCTCGAATGTTCACTGATTAGCTCTCTACCTTATTACATTAACCTAATGAAACTTTAATCCCTTCACCACCATGACGTAATGTTCATCATATTCTGGTTACCATTAGACGATTTTGTATATTTTGCATCTACCTTTATCTTCACATTTCCTAATATTCCGGCATTCCTTCGCATCACATGGTATATTTTATGTATTTTTTGTTTCACTTTCTTCGTACATTTTTCTTTTTTGTTGGTGGTTACTGGGATCGAGACTGATTTGACTCGAAGCAAGTGATTCGTTCAGTGACTCGCTTGACTGCGAGGTTCAGAGCCGAAGACGAAGTGCTGAACACTTCGTTCTGCCATTCTGTTGCTGGTCTCCACAAGGTAAGGAACTCGTGTGCGGTGTCTCGTGTTGTCGATGTATTTAGGCTAATTAGATTTTGACTACAACGGTTTATTTTAATTTAAATATGGACTATCATTTGTTAGAGGAGTGTTATGTTTAATATAGGCATTTAGTTTACCCGCTTGCTTGATAACTGTATGGCAAACTAGGCCATGCTGTGTACCGGCTGGCAAACGAGGCCATGCTGTATCCCGGGTATTCAGTGATCGTCTGCTAAGGTGAAGTTACGCTTTATAGTTTCCATCAACGCTTTATAGTTTCCATCATAGGCTAACACGAGGTGATTAAGTTCAAAATTACGCAACTACATGAAAGTTTTCCTGCATTTTAATTAATTTTATTTTATTAATTTTTATTAGAAATGGACAATATACAAATTACGCCCCCTCAGCTTATTCTATCAGACGGTAATGGCCAAATAGTTTATTATACAAAGGAAACTGGCCACATATTCTTTACTATTATCTAGTTTTCATAAAATAAATTTAGTGATTGTAGGGTAATTAGTAACACTCCTCTGAAATATCTTTGGTATTGCTGACTTTTAGGTACCATCGTGATTTTAGCACTTTTTTTCAGTTTTGTAATCTTCAGAGTGCAACAGTGCCCAGTTGTCTTTTATTGGGAGCGTTACAGCCAAGACTTAACATCGTGGACACCCCATAGCCTACATACAAAGATAAGTAGCCTATAGGTCCGTTCAGATGTAAGGTATTGACCATTTTGAGTTCGGTTCTATTAGGAAGTTGGAGCTGTAGCCATCTATGTTTAGAAGAATTACCTGTATAAATGGAAGAGCCGCCGGACAGCAGTTTTATTTTTTATTTTTTTATTTTTTTATTTTTTTTCGATATAGGCCTACAGTGCGTAATACTAGGGTAGGCTAGGTTAGGGTTAAAAAGGCTGTCTGGGGTTCCATTTTTTACCGAATTACCAGCTATAATACGGGTTTAGCACATTCATATAATACGGGTTTAGCACATTCATATAATACGGGTTTAGCACATTCATATAATACGGGTTTAGCACATTCATATAATACGGGTTTAGCACATTCATATAATACGGGTTTAGCACATTCATATAATACGGGTTTAGCACATTCATATAATACGGGTTTAGCACATTCATATAATACGGGTTTAGCACATTCATATTATACGGGTTTAGCACATTCATATAATACGGGTTTAGCACATTCATATAATACGGGTTTAGCACATTCATATAATACGGGTTTAGCACATTCATATAATACGGGTTTAGCACATTCATATAATACGGGTTTAGCACATTCATATATAGCTCACATAAAACCCAAGTAGACTTGCTATTTAGCCACAAGGAACTTACAGTACGCTATTATTATTTTTTATTAAATATCAATGTCTACAGCTCCAACTTCCTTAGACAAACTCGCGAGTGGTTGATGAGGAATAAGCAGTTTAGGGTGTCAAACTAAGGTAGTAAATCATATATACTGTATATATAATTATATATATATATATATATATTTTTTTTTTTCATTGCTAAAATTAGGCCTATAGTTTTATAGTTCAAATTGTCTCTGGAGGGGATAAAATAGCCCCACAACCATGCTATTTTACGTAAATTTGTATGTATTCCTTCTCATGTTCATTAGTCTTCAAAGTTCCGGTTTGACATCCTGAGCAGTTACTTTTTTTTTTTTTTTTTTTATTTTCGAAGTGTTGAGAAGAGTTTAATAGAAAGCTGTTGGAGTGGCTTTGAGTTATTATTCTGTAACTTAACCAACAAATCCATGCTTAAGCAGGGGTCTGGGGGCAGCAGCCCCCAGGTTAGGTTGTTAGGTTAAGTTAATGACCTAATATTGTGTTCGGGGGCATGTTTTAATATTGCTGAATAATGGGTAAATATGCATTTGCAGAAGGAAGCGAGCCTTAAAACTCAATCAATGAAGGAACTGATGAGAACAAAAGATTAGAATACATAAAACACAAGTTACTTTAAATATATGTACCAAAACACATTAAACATGGCTAGTAGGCCTATCCTGTATCCTATATTTAAGTTTATATATTCCTTTGACAATCTTATTTGTAATTGCCTGTGACGAGTGCTATTATTTAACTTCTATTTCACATATTAAGGTTTAGGCGAACTATTTATCTTAACAAACCTGGAGATTAGTTAGTCATAGATAGGAACAGGAGAGATGGTATTTTTTTCTTCTGCTTCCCGTTTCTCCCCAGTAGTTTTCAGTTTTAAAGAAGTTCGCTGCATTAGCCTAGTTTTGCTATTTTAAGACTTTTAGCGCCATTTAGATGTCTATTTTTTTTTCTGGCGAGCAATAGATCCTGTAGCTTTTGGAGGAAGCGGCCTTCGGCCGGGACATAATGTACACCTTTATTTTTAACGCTAGACCGATCTAGCGAGTAAACTAATAAATCTACCAAAAAATACTAAAGTGAACTGAGGGTTCCATATCCACTCCCTGGTCAGGTCAACCCCACATCCTAACTCGCTGTATACTACTAACCTGGGTATCCTAACCTATACAACCGGTCATAACTATATCTTGTACTGTATAGCCCTAGGTTGTATACTAACATGGGTATCCTAACCTATACAACCGGTCATAACTATATCTTGTACTGTATAGCCCTAGGTTGTATACTAACATGGGTATCCTAACTTATTTAACCGGTCATAACTATATCTTGTACTGTATAGCCCTAGGTTGTATACTAACATGGGTATCCTAACTTATTTAACCGGTCATAACTTTATGTTGTAGCCTATACAGTAGTCTTGGGCTTTATATGATAACCTGGGTGTCTTAACCTATAAAACCTGTTAACTTTATCTGTTAGTCGTGGTCTGTATCCTAACCTATACAACTGGTCATAACTTTATCTTGTATAGTCGTGGGTTGTATTCTAACCTGGGTAACCTAACCTATACAACCTGTCTTAACTTTATCTTGTATAGTAGTGGGCATTATATTAACTTGGGGTATCCTAACCTATACAACCGGTCATTACTTTATTTGGTCAATATTTACGAGTCACACCACAGCTGGAATCTCCTTTCTAAGGGTAGTTTTGGGTTCCTATCATTCTATGCTTCATTGCTATATACTTTTTATCCACCGGAAAATATATATATATATATATATATATATGTAATTTTTTTTTTTTTTTTTAGCATTAACCTAACCTAAAAACCTAACTTAAATGTATTTGGGGGCTATTAGGTTAGGTTCGGTTTTTTGGTTAGGTTAATGCTAGCCTAGCCTAAAAAAAAAAAAAAAAAATTTCCGGTGGATAAAAAGTATATAGCAATGAAGCATAGAATGATAGGAACCCAAAACTACCGTTAAAAATGAGATCCCAGCTGTGGTGTGACTCGTAAATATTGACCCTTTATTTTGTATAGTAGTGGGTATAACATTGGTATCCTAACCTATAACTTTATCTTTTATAGTGTTTATATACTAACCTATACAGCTGGTCGTAACTTTTATCTTAGAGTCGTAGGATGTACAGTATTCTAACATGGGTAACCTAACTTATATAACTGATCATAACTTTATCTTTTATAGTCGTGGGTTGTATACTAACATGGGCATCTTAATTTATACAGGTTGATTATAAGGTTAAGAAAATAGTCTAATGGTAACCAGAATATAACTATAGTGGTGCTGAAGGTTTAACTTATCACTAACCAAATCTAACTAAAGTTTAACAAGGGTTTGATATGACCAGGGGTAATTTAATTAGTGTAAGTTTTCATGTGGTTATTACTTCCTCTATGGAATGTACTCTCAATTTCATATGGGAGGGAAATAAAGTTTACGTAATTATGAATATAGCACTTGTAAGGTCCCCTGAATAAGTTAAGAGCAAAGTACTTGCACATGTGAGGCTTTTCCAGACAGTACATGGGTTTTCCCTACTGTTTTTAATGCGATTCATGCCATTTATCATGAATTGTGGAATGAGTTGATACCGGGCGTACGTCGTGTAAAAACGCAAGTTTATGTCAAAGAAGCGGGGGTGTGGGGGCAGCAGCCCCCACCCATTAATACCAAGATAGGTTAGGCTAATGTCCTTTCAAAGGGGTATAGGTTTAACACCCGATAACACAAATCTTGCCTAAATTTTTGTGGAAATTGATGCGCACTCACTCTAATTAGTCTCCACAGGTTTAAGAGGCCTGTAAATTGCTTTAAATTGCCAGAACTTTCTGAACGGGTCCCGCAGCCAAAGGGTTAATGATTAAATACATATTTAATTCATAGCTCTGAGCAAAGAAACTTTAATAAACTTGGAGACAAATAAATTTATGTACTGTATATACTGAGGCACATACCCCATTGCTGGGGGTGGCAGACTCGAGACAAAGCCCGAACCAAAAAAAAAAAAAAACTTAAAGGGTTCAAATTCTCAGGGTCCGGGACCACTTACGCATTCCCTCGCCCCTTACTGTTGCGATGTAGGAGAATTTTACAAGGGGAGGATTCCTAGCCTCCTGCCCCCAGAAGGAAAAGTAAGACAGTAAAAGACAGAAAATTACATGGTGAAAAGCATTAATGAATAAATTTTGTCCACAGATGGCGATGGTGATCTCCTGGAGTTGAAACCAGACAGGGAGGACTTTTTGTCTCCACCTCGGGACTGTAGGCTATGTAGTAGCCTGTGACTCTTGCGAGGCCCTGAGATTATCGATTGAAGCTTAGAGATGTTGGGTGCTTTGTCGCTCTAGATGGTCATTTAATCACTGTTGTAAATATTTAATTTTCTTAAGCTTTACACTTCATATTTTAATCTTACAGGATGAACAGCTTGGTTGTAATCTGTAATATGTCAAATTGCCATTTTATTAACTGCCATACGTTAGTGATATTTGAGATGTTTAAACAATAACAAACTTTATAAAAGTACTTTAAGTAAATACTTATTCAAAATAATTAATTAATAAATGTTGTCCACAGATGGATGTCTTTGAGTTGGAACCAGACTGGGGACGACACACCTCGGTACCTTACTACAGTATACACTTCCCTTCCAAATACAGATAAGTAATTGTATTTACCTAATTGTAGTTTACAAGAGTTGAGCTAAGCTAGTTTTGTTCAGTCTGTCTACTTTCATCCAATTTTTTCTTTAAAATATGAATGTTCCTTGCCCCTACTACCTCCTCCTCCAGCCTATTCCATGCAGAAACAAAAACATCCCCCCCCCCCCCTTACGTATTTTGGCTCTAACGTCCCTTGACTTTGGCCCTATCACACTTTCAACTCTGGGGGAGGCACTCGATACCGGCAGTTCTACCTTTTGTCTCCCTCACTCTCATAGAAAAAAAAAAAAAAAAAAATCCGTCCCGAGAACAGGACCAAGGTAGAAATAATGTAATGGTTGCTTCGTCCTATGGAAACTTATCCAGGCGGTTCATTTGTGGCCATCCCCTTGGGCATTAAGGCTGGCTGGCTGGCTTTTTCTGGACCCCCCTTCTTCATGTTTAGCCCCATTAGTTCTGAAATTTTATAACCTTTGGCAATTTTAACATCTTTAACCCACTTTCTTTGAGCAATATTCAGACCTTTCATGCAATTGAGGTAAATTTTTTATACTATTAATATTTTGTCATGCCCCGAACCCAGGCCAGTAGTGCAGCACTCAAACACCCAAACCAGTAGGCCACCGAAGAGCTTAAAAGAAGTGGCTTAATTTGAAATTACTGTATATCCCATCCATCACCACCCGCTCAGACTTGTGATTCCCATTAAAGATAAATTTATACATTTTTTGGTAGAATAGATATCCTGGCTGAAAGGCGATTATTTCTAAAACTACACCGCTCTGTCGGCAGGAAAAAATTACACCTTAATGGCGTGAAAGGCCCTAATATTGACAAAAAAAAGGTTTATAGTTATTAAAATCGCTAAACCAGTTGGCATAGACCGAAGATTTCTAAACTAATGGGGCTAAACATGAGTGAGATGGGGGCCCAGGAAAAAACAACCATCCCCCCTTTAGCATTTTGGCTCTAACGTCCCTTGATTTTGGCCCTGTCGCTCTTTCAACTCTGGGGAGGCACTTGATACTGGCAGTTCTACCTTTTGTCTCTTTCACTCGCATAGTAGTTTTGCCAACCTCAATACCAATGAAACTTAATTATAAGGTTTACAGTTGTCCCATGGCAATGCCACACCAACGGTCTTTCACAGTTTGGGATATTGTATAGATTGGGCCATTCATTTGCTATGTACCGGACTTTACTTAGTAACCCTGCATTAAAGTGTGGTTTGAATAGGTACCTTTTTATATTCTATTACTGGTACAAATGTTAGTTTGCTCCCTAGATGTCTACAGTTTAAAAAAATGCCCCCTAGACCCCCATCAAAATATATGTTTAAAGATTGTAATTTTCTAATTGGATGCATTTCAAAACTTATTGAATGTACTGTATATTAAAATTGCTTTCATTGATTAAAAATGTATTTCATATATGCAGCATTTTAAGTTCAATCTGCTGAGAATTTGAATGAAAAATCAAACTATTTTCTTAATGACCAACCCTGACCGTAAGCATTTTACTCACCAGACTGCTGACAAGGGTGGCTGCGGATGTCGGGGGCATCGGCCCAGGGGCTGATTTCCCTCCCCCTCTCATCGTCCTGGGTCAAAGCAACTAGAGCGGCTTTGGTCTACCGTACTCAAGACTGTTCAGCCAGTCTGGGAAACTACAAGAACACGAACCAGCCAGACCACAAACCTTCATAAAAGATAAGTACTGTAGTCTTACAGAAAGTAATTGTATATTGTATTTTAACCCTGGAGGATACAAGCCTTTGCTTTCTGTGGCAGACTACAGAAACCATATTTCCCTATTTCCAAAGTAATGATTATCATAACTGCTTCATATTAGATGGTACTTTGCAATAAAATTAACCTTAAATTAACTTTATTATATAAAGTTTAAATATAACTTGGCCTGCAATAATGAAGTACGAAGCATTTAGTGTTTCACTAAAATTGACTAAATTATAGTAACTTTTACAGAAATTTAGCTTTCAAAATACTGAAATTTACAGTAATTTTGTTAATATATTTTTGCATTTATTTTAGTGATATGAAGTATAGTATGTATTTATATACTCAGGCACATACCCCATTGCTGGGGGTGGCCGACTCGAGACGGAGCCTGAACAGAAACATTTAAAGTTACTATTCTCAGTCCGGGACCACTTCCGCGTTCCCTCGCACCTTTGTCTCGTCTAGTAGGAGGATTCTTAGCTCTCTGCCCCCGAAGTTTTAGTTATAATCGCTTACAATAATGAGAAGTGTTGTTTGGGAAAGAGTTATGTTCCTAGGGTTGTTCTCGGGCAGCATGTGTGGGGTCGGTTGGATATATCTGAACAGAATACAGTAGTTAGAAAGATTGTACTGTACCTTAACCCTGTGAGGATAATTTTGAGTTCTGGATATTAGTCTATTTTACTTTTAACCGTCTTGTGGTAGAATTTTGTTATTTAAATTTAATTAAGTATTTTCCACATAGCGATTTTGAGAAGTTCTTTTGAGTTTATCGTGTCCCCGTTTTGGTTTGTATATCTTTAAAGTTTTATGATATAATTGATAACGTAATGGTGCACAGAATTTTGGCGTGATTATCTTAAGTTCAAATCCTTGGTGTACCACATGTATTAAACGGTTTCACTGATTTCGTTAATTAGGTTTATTTTAGAGTTAATTGGTGGATTGGCGATATGAATTCAGGTTAGGGTAAACTTGCGGGAGCTAAAAAGTTCATGGGATGAGTTTTTACCTCTTTGATTCCCAGACATCCTTTCTAAATTGCATGAAGTAGTCTAATGATAAAGAATAGTGTAAAAATGAAAGTTAGATCCTCAAGGGGTTAATTAAGTAATTACTATATAGGCCAAGTGTAATTAGTGTTTAAAAATCTGTCTTCATTGCATAGTGCGCAGAATTTCTATGAGTATCCTGAGTGAGTCCTCGGAGTGCCACATGTATTTGTCGATTCCATTAATTGAGTTTAGATGTGAAGTTGGTTGGTGTAAAAAACATAATTCATTTGAGTTCATTGGAGGTTATTTGTGTTGGGGTGAAATTAATAAAAATAGAATACAGTATCACTTCCACTCCCAGGTCAACCCCAGCTCCTAACCTACCACAAACTAACAAACTAACATTCCTAACTTAACCATAAATGCACATAAACTGACTAATCTACTTCTGTACGGTAAAAATCAATAGTTCAACAATAAACTTGCTCATGAATGGTTTCTAATAGCTTTTGACTAAGCTAGTACTTTTATCACGGTATTGAGTTAATGCAACTCTGACTTTTGCACAAATGGTAGATACCCGTGTGAACTATTGATTTTGGCTGGATAAAGTACACTAAACCTGGACAAGGGAGGAGTTGACCGGAAGTGTAATTGCTCCTTAAGAGTCATTACCCTAAGGAATTATATAATCTTGGACTAAAAATGTTTTATGTATATACACTCGGTATAACTTTATGTATTTATGCAAAATATATTCAATCTTTCTGAAGGCTTGTGTAGTGATTAAAAGTATTATATAATGGTTAGACCCTGAGTATTATAACTGCCCCCGCACATCATGCTACCCGCGAACAGCCCTAGTGACAGATCTCTCACTTGAGGCAGCCCATGACAGGGCCGCCTAGAAAGCAGCCATTTAAGACTTGAAACTGTAACTACATTCCCTGTGGACAAAATTCTTTAAACTGTTTTGTACTGTATATGTATTTCCAAAGATTTGTCATGAATTACAAATGATAAATCCACTTTCTCTATTGACCAACCCTGACGGAACCCATTTCCTTAACCCGGCAAGCGCGATAGGCCTCACGGAAGGCTTCCTATAGGGAACGCGATGGGCCTCACGGAAGCAAGACCATAAAAAAAAACTTCCAAAAACAAAAAAGGGCCTATCAAAACAAAGGAATTTGTCTCTAGGGGAGATAATTCCCCTCCAGTACTCCATCATTTAAATCTCACCCACCCCCCTCCCCTCCTTCCCCACCTTATTTCCCCCTCCCTCCCCTCTTCAATTATCACCTATTTTTCCTCTTATCATTCTCTCCCGCGATAATGTAGCACAAGTGGGTTGCAGAAAAGATCGTTATGTAACACCCAGACACCGGCCCACACCGCCCCGCTCGTCTCGGTTACCTCAGACAGCGAGAGAGGAGGGTTGCCTGTGGCTCTCTCTCGCCTGAGATTATGACCGGGTGGCCAATATCTTCGTTTTTCACCACCTAAATGCTTTTCCCACTTATTTTGGCACTCTTGAAGGTTCATATATACATCATATATGTAAAATAAAAGCATACCGAAAACAAATAATGCTCTATATTGTAAATATAACTAATTCTGTCAGAATCCAAGGCTAGAAATGCACAAATAACTACCCTAGCCCCTAGGTCTATTTCGCGCTTGTCAGGTTAACAGGTGGTGCGGCCTACACTAACCAACCAGACACACTGATGATCCCTTCCCCTGCTGCCCTATCGGATGGATCTCTTCCGGGGAGTCCAAACTAAAGCGGAGTCCTTTCATTGTCTTTTATTGTATATACAAAGATGAAATTGTGGTTTATAGTTCAATTTGTGTTCGGTGATCTGGCCAAAACAATACTATTTCATTATCATTTTCTTGTAATCTTTGTCATACTAATTTTTCAAACAAAATTTCTCCAGTTTGACACCCTTATCTCTTCTCCCCCTGGCTTCTTCGGGGGCCGAACATCTGGGGCAGCTTTGGTCTACCGGACTCGGGACGGTTTGGGGAACTAAAACGACCGGACCACACTCCTTCATCAAAGATAAGTAGACTTTTAGTACGGTCGCGCTAATAAGTCATGTCCCAGCTGTCATTACGTTTGGCTTGCTCTGTGCTGTATTAATGTCTGTCAGATATCCTTCAGGGGAGGTTTTATTCATTTGTTAATAAATATATTTTCTTTAATTTCCTGAAGACTTCAATTGAGCTTAGAAACAATCCCTAAACCCCTCTTAGAGATATACAGTACTTGTAAATTTTTCGGTAAAAGAATGTCCTGGCCGAAGGCCACTTCCTAAAATAAAAGCTTGCTATTGCTTGCCAGGAAAAACTACACATACGGCAGTCTTAAAATCGCCGAAGTAATAGGGCGAATGTCTTCAATCAAAACTATATGTATTTATTATGTCAACTGTTGGTGGTGTAATGGTTTAATGTTTATGTTCTGGGTGTAGTGTCCGGAGTTCGAATCCCTGGAGGACCATATGCTTTAATTATTTTATTAAAAGTACATTGGGATTTGTAATGGATTTAGTGTTGGGAACGGGGTGTTGCTTAAACTGAAATAGTGGAAATGGTAATTTTATAAAAGTAATTTAGATCTAGTCTATTTAGTTTTGCACAATCTCGTAATGTATGTATATACTGAGGCACATACCCCATTGCTGTGGGGTGGCCGACACGAGACAGAGCCCGAAGAGAATCCACATTTAAAGTTCCTATTTTCAGGGTTTCGCATTCACTCTATAGTTAGTCATTATAATCAAATTTATCGCTACTAAAACAATCTGCGACCGGATTTAGGAGTTTTGTATGATTAGTAGATGCATATATTTAAGTACTGTACTCTATATATTTTAATTTGGTTGTTCCTCAGGCTGCCTGGCCGAACAGCCCCAAGGCCATAACCGAGCGCCCCCGCAGGACCCTCCCTGCCTACCACAATAAAGCCTGGGTGACCGAAGCCACTCCATTGCGGGGAGCTGAGGAGGGTGCGGAAACGTCCGGGAAACCAAAGCTCCGCCCTGTGCCCCTCTGCAATTATAAGAGAAAGTTGGTTGCTATAACTTTTTTTCTATTTTATCTATATACTAGGGCACATACCCCATAAATGGGGGTGGTCAAATAGACAGGTTAAAGAAATTTATATGCTACTTAAAAAATTTAATTATTTTTTACAGATTTGAAGTGCATTACAAATGCAAAATCCATTTTTTTCTATTGACCAACCCTGACTGAACCCATTTCCTTAACAGGTGGTGCGGCCTACACTAACTGACCGCACCGCACTGATGATCCCTTCTGCCCTCTCGGATGGATCTCTTCCAGGGAGTCAAAACTAAAGCAGAGTCCTTTCATTGTCTTTTTTTATTGTATATACAAAGATGAAATTGTGGTTTATAGTTCAATTTGTGTTCGGTGATATGGCCAAAACAATACTATTTAATGATAATTTTGTATTTCATGATCATTTTGTATTTCATGATAATATTCTTGTCATCTTTGTCCTAATTTTTCAAACTAAATTGCTCCAGTTTGACACTTATCTCTTCTCCCCCTGTGGCAGAGCATCTGGGGCAGCTTTGGTCTACCGGACTCTGGACGGTTTGGGGAACTAAAACGACCGGACCACACTCCATCATCAAAGATAAGTAAACCTTTAGTACGGTCGCGCTAATAAGTCATGTCCCAGCTGTCATTACATTTGGCTTGCTCTGTGCTGTATTAATGTCAGTCCGATGTCCTTCAGGGGAGGGTTTTATGCATTTGTTAATAAATATATTTTAATTTCCTCCGACTTCAATCGAGCTTAGAAAAAATCAAGACCCCTCGTAGAGATATACTTGTACATTTTTCGGTAGAAGAATGTCCTGGCCAAAGGCCACTTTCTAAAATACAGGCTTGCTATTGCTTGTCAGGAAAAAATACACATACGGCAGTCCTAAAATTGCCGAAGTAATGGGGCGAATGTCCCTTCTTTGGCGGCGCGCATCATGTCTAGTGAAAGAAATTTGGACTGTGGCGGCTCACAACATGAGTCTTGTGGCATTTTCAGCACTTAATGTTGCTGAGAGAGCGAGACAAGTGGTGGCAGGAGAGTACAAAGGAGTAAAAAGGAAATCGAGCAACAGATCTAGTGACTCTTCTAGGCTGCTTGTCCTCCAAAACACGGAGGATCAAGTGTCCAAACAGTGGTTTAGAGTGGGTAAGGGAACATTGGAAAGGGAACTACTGCCCTGCCACTAACGTGGCAGGACTAGGAAGTTAGTAGGGGACATATGAGTTAGTAACTGAGGGAGGATAAAATAAAGTTATTCATTTACAAACGCAGTCTGTCGCGGGTTTGATGAGGGATATTTGTCTAGGCAGAATTTAAATGAATCAACGGTGCTGCAGTATATAACGTCTCGGGGAAGCCCATTCCACAAGTTGACAACTCGATTGAAGAAATTCTTAGATTAGTGTGAGTTAAAAGATTTACCAATAATTTTGCAACCGTTTCCCAGTGTGTAATTAGATTGGTCGATAGTGAAGTACTTACTACAGTTCATATTGTCGATGCCTTTGATGATTTTGAACACTTTAATTAAGTCTCCTCTTAATCTGCGCTGGGTTAAAGGAAATTGATTTAATTCTCTAAGACGCTCGTCGTATGGTTTGTTCTTTGGGCTAGGTATCATTTTGGTAAATCTACGTTGAACTCGTTCTAGCTTGTTTGTCTTTTTGGTAATAAGGGCACCAGCATTGAACGCAGTATTCAAGAAGAGGGCGGACCAAGGAATTTTAAAGGATTAGGATTAAGTCTTTGGATTTATGCTCAAATGATCTGCCTATAAAGCCAATTATTTTGTTTGCCTTAACAACTTCTGAACATTGTTGACTCGGGGTTTTAGGTTACTCGATATTGTTACTCCCAGATCGGTTTCTCTGTTTACATTCTTAAGCTGAGTGCCATTCATCGAATAGTTTGCTTTCTCATTTAGGTATCCGATATGTAGTACTTTACATTTATCCGCATTGAAACTCCTTTGCCAAATTTGGGCCCAATGTGACCATTTATCTAGATTGTGTTGCATATCGTCAACTTGATCTTTTGAGAGTACGCCATTTGCAATTTTTGTATCGTCAGCAAATTTTGAGATTGTACAGGTGAGACCCTCATCTATGTCGTTTATGTATATTAGAAAGAGAATTGGTAGCGAGCGTATGACTGCTCCAGACCACCGCGGTGGACCAACTGACATGAATCCCACCCTCCTCCACACTCGCTACATAGTGAATTGTGTGGGGAAAGTACCGAATACATGGTTTTTGCACTAGTGTTGCGCGATTGTTGCAAGAAAACTAGTAGTCATAAAAGGATTGTTGGAGTGTCATTGGAAAGCTCTGTTTATGCCCTTTCAGGGATAGATACTTGTTTTATGCTCTGGGTCTTATTTAGGCATGAAAAAGATCACTTAAACAGCCCTATTTTGGGTAACAACACCCCGCTGGTGGCTACATATTATTTACCGCCTAGGCCGCTCGTTAGGTGTTAAATCAAAAATTATGTTATGTTAACTGTTGGTGGTGTAATGGTTTAAGTGCTTATGTTCTGGGTGTGTTATCCTGAGTTCGAATCCCGGGAGTACCAAATGCTTTAATTATGTCAATACATCCATTTAGATTGATATTCAGATCATATAGACTAGCCTTGATTGTGTAATAGTGTTTAAAATCTGTACTGTATGTGGTAACCCAGGTTCGAATCCCGGTGAATCACATGCTTGCTTTCAGTAATTTCATTGGGAAGTTTGGTGTTAGTGAGATTTTTTTTTAATATACAGTATGTAAATGTATTAATATACAGTATACTGTATATAGCAGATTTTGTTTGAACATAATTGTAAATTGGATTTTATTTATAAATTATTTTACTTAAGTGTTTCCACATAGCAATTTTGATTAGTTTTGTCTTTTTAGTGTTCGTATTATTTTTGGTGTTTATTTTGAAAGTTTTACATAATTAATCTATTTGCATAAGCTCGAAAGAGCTCACTAGTAGCTATGCCTTCTAATTAGATCAATTTATTAAGCTACCATCAATTCTAACCTCGGTCAGTTTAATCCCAGCTCCTAACCCAACACAAAGTAACAACTAATCTAACTATAATCCAACTTCTTTAGTCTATCCCATCTAATCTATCTTACGGTATCTAATCGGTTTCTAATCTAACTTACGGGATCTAATCTAACTTACGGGATCTAATCTAACTTACGGGATCTAATCTAATTTACGGGATCTAATCTAACTTACGGGATCTAATCTAATTTACGGGTATCTAATCTAACCTAACTTCTCTATTCTAACCTATCTAATGTAACCCTAGTGTACAGTCAAAATAAATAGTTAATGTAAAAGATGGCTCATAAACTTAAATGATCAGTTTTCCTTGCCAGAGAAATTTCAAATAGCTTCGGACGAGTACACTTTTGATAGCATATGTTGCAATATAAAGTTAATGCCTATTTTAAAGTTTATCAATCTGCCTTTAGAATACTATTTTATTTATAGAAATTAATTTGCTAAAGAAGCTTTCCAAAGGTGATTTTTATTAAGTTCTTTAGTCTTGATAACGTAATGTATAAATGCGCGGAATTTCTGTGAGCGTATCCTTGGTTCGAGTCCTTGGAGTGCCACACGTATTTGTTGATTTCATTGAGCTTAGAAGTAAAGTTGGTTGGATAAAAAAAATATTAATTCATATTAGTGTTCTCTTTTTGCATATTTTGAAAGTTTTAAAATATATTTTTCACAATTTATGGCTACTAAAGAACCGATTCTTTTGGCTGTACCAACTGTTCTTTAACTAATCTTGGGCAGAGTTGACCGAAATTGAAATTGATACAGCTAGTCTTTATCATAAATGGAGTTTTATAGTTTGTCCAAAAGGTATCCTAGTCTGCCCAAGTTTATGATTCAATAGTTTCTTTAAGAATTTGATTTAGCTAAAGGCCTCGCTTGTGAAGATCATGAAAATCGTATTAACCCGTGGAGCCCCGGCTAGTTTTGTAATGTTTGTTCACCAGAACCCGGCCGGTTTTCAAAAAATGGTTTTATTCCAGAAACAATAGCGAATGGGTTAGGAATGAAGGAAAAACCACGAAAAACCGCTCAAAAAGCTTGAAAAATGGTCCTACACCGCCCCCGAAAACGTATTTTACATGAGTAAAAAATTGAAGGCAATTACCCCAAAAAAACAGGTTATTGCGCGCTCACGCGCACGCACGTGGACTTTGAGAGTTTTCAACCATCGGCACGGTTGCGTGGGATACGTACAGTTCCCATACAAATCTGAGCCCTCTTGAGTGGCTACACCTGAGGTTACGGTCGGCGCAATTAGGGTGACGCGTCAGGCGCGTCTCTGGGGCTGTGCGTTACATACATCGCCGACGCGTCAGACGCGTCGCTGGGGCTGTACGGATTAAATAAGGATTTTGCTAAAGCGTTTTTTCCACCTAGCGATTTTGATTATTCTTTTGCCTTTATATGGTCTTTGTTAAAGTTTTAGGTAATTTTGCAAGTTTTACAAATTAATAACTCGCTCATTCAGATGTATTTTTTTAATTTATTGTACTATTTGTACTAGTAGATTTAAAGGTTATTTATATTTTTTGAATTACTATACGGTACTTGAAATTTGTGGGGGAGATTTGAACTTCGAAGTTATAAATGCAGTTTTATTTATTTTACTTAAGGGTTTTTCCACATAGCGATTTTGATTAGTTATTTTGTCTTTCTACCGAGCGATTTTGATTAGTTATTTTGTCTTTCTACCGAGCGATTTTGATTAGTTATTGTCTTTTTACAGTGTTCGTATAAGTTTTGGCTTGTTTATTTTGCAAGTTTTAAATTATAATTGCTAAATAGTTATTTCCATTTATTTTGATAAGTTCTCTTGTATTTATATTGTCGTCCCTGTTTTGGGTATATATTTAGCAAGCTATACATTATTTCATAAATTTTATTTTAGGAAGCGTTTCCATAGTTATTTTGAGAAGTTACTTTGACTTTATATTGTCTTTGTCCCAGTTTTGGTTATATATTTAGAGAGTTTTAAATTATAATGGACACTAACTTAAAATCTCAGTCAACAGATGGTGACTTACACTAACCAGCTGCCTTGTGTGGGCCAATCGGATTTCTGCTAGTGTTATCTTCTAATCTACCATAAAAGATAAGTCTTCTTAAAGTATTAGTTTAGTTCCCTTAACCCACTGAGCCCCAGCTAGTTATTAATAAATGTACCACCAGGGACCAGCAAGTTTTGACAAAAAAATAAAAAATCAGAAACTATAGCGAATGAGTTAGGAATGAAGGAAAAACCACAAAACTATCAAAAAGGTATAAAAGGGGTCCTACGGAGCCCCCGAAAGTCTATTTTACAAGAGTAAAAAATTGAAGGCAAGAACTCCAAAAAACCATGTTTTTGCGCGCTCACGCGCACGCTGTTGGACTTTGAGAGTTTTCAACCATCGGCATGGTTGCGTGGGATACTTAGTTCCCATACAAATCTGAGCCCTCTAGGTGCCGTAGGACTGGAGTAATTAACATTGACGACAACGTGTTGTCGCTGGGGTTTAGCGTTTCATACATTGCCGACGACACGTCGTTGCTGGAGTTCTGTGGGTTAAGAGTTTGTGTACACTCTGATGCTATAATATCTAGCCCACTCCTAAGAAGTCTTAGAGCCCTGAATTATATATACATAGAGTTATTTCCATATAGTGATGATAATATATTTTGTTTAGTCTGTTTTAATATCTTATATTGTGCTGTCCATCATTTCTAGTTTATATTGTGGCGTCGGTTATAATTTATTGTTTATATTGTGCTGTCCCTGTTTTAATCTTTTATATTGTGCCGTCCGTTTTAATTTTGTTTACATTGCGCCGTCCCTGTTTTGGTTTGTTTATTTTGCAAGTATTACATTATAATGGATACGAACCTAAAAATTTGTTCAACAGATGGCAACTACACTAACCAGCTGGGACTCGGGGATGTTTGGCCAGGCAGCCTAGGGAAAGAGAACTACAACCACCACCACAACAACAAACTCAACCAGCTGGGACATAATCCACCGTAATATAGTCTTACAGTATTAGTTTCGTTCCCTTAAGGGGGTACTGATTTTTTTTTTATCTATGTATATATTTTGTTTCCTCGCTATATATGTATATATTTTATATATTTTCTTTATGCAAATATAACTAGATTTTTTGGATATAACTCTTCATAATGGTTTTGTAGTAGATATGGCCAAATATAATCATAAATTTAATATTTCTATTTGTTTTAATCTACTCTACAATTAATTTACATATGAACTTGCCTAACTAATGAAATCTATGAATACATGTGGTACTCAAAGGACTAGATCGTTGTTTCCACATATCAATTTTGATTAGTTGTTTTTACTGTGTTCGTATAAGTTTTAGTTTGTTTATTTTGAATTTTTGTTTAAATTATAATCCTGTACTCTCACTGAAATTCCGTACACAAAGCGCAAACCGTTAAAGGTTTATGCAAAAGCCCAAGATATATTATGCATTCTTGAATACTGCATATAAATATAAATTTCACAACAGCAGTGAGGGTGAACTATGTACAGAGTTCATAGTGGGAGTTGGAGTCCACCAGGGCTGTTTTTCCCACATAGCGATTTTGATCAGTTATTTTGCCTTTATAGTCTTTGTCCCGGTTTTGGTTTTAGTTTTAAAGTTTTCAATTTTAATTAAGCGGTTCTGGAAAGTTTTTCCAGTCTAGGGAGTAAATCTGTTTGAAAATGTTAATAACTATGAAAACTATACATAAATTTGCAAACTACTTTGCTCCTAAAGATATTTTAATTAATGTAGTAGATTGTTTTAGAATTCTTATTTTGCTAAAGCGTAGTTTCCACATGGCGAGTTTGATCAGTTCTTATGTCTTTACTGTGTTAGTCCAAGTTTTGGTTTGTTTATTTTGCAAGTTATAAATTACAGTTCGAGAAGTTTTTTAGTGGAAATGGTCAAATATAATCATAAATTGGATATGCCTCGCAACGGCAGGGAGCGTGAACGATGTACCGAGAGAGTTTACAGTAAGAGTTTTAGTCCACGAGGGCTGTGTTAAGCCGTCTCCTTGATATGGTTCTGGAGGCACTAGTTTGAAGGGGTTCTGGAAAGTTTTTCCAGTCTAGGGAGTAAAGTAAAATATAATGTTTGAAAATGTTAATAACTATGGGGTAATACGGGTGGTGTAATGGCTTATGATCTGGTTGTGGTGTCCCGAGTTCGAATCCCGGGAGGATCATATGCTTTAGTTAATTTATTAAAGTGCATTGGGGTTTTTAATGGAGGATTAATGTTGATAACGGAGTGTTCCCTAATACTTTTATAGGTAGCAATATTCACCTTATAGGACACTTACTACATTGGCTCGGATTTTTTTTATTATTTTACTTGAGTGTTGTTTCCACATAGCGATTTTGATTAATTTTGTCTTTTTAGTGTTGGTTGGTTTATTTTGAAAGTTCTAAATTATAATTAATATTTTATCACAAACTTCACTTCTAAGCCTAGGATACTCCCCCCGAAATACTGACTTTAAAAATCCGCGCCAACCATTGAAGACTAATCTAGTACCTTGTAAATCTGAGAAAACACTAACCCTAGTATGTGGCATTAGTAACTAGTCGGTTTCTTTTCAAATGACTAAATTGCAGTTATTAAGAATTTATAGTTTTATTTAAATATATTATTTTGTTGAAGTGTAGTTTCCACATAGCAATTGTTATTAGTTCTTTTCTTTGTTTTTTCCTAGTTTTAGTTAAAAATTAGTTTTCTTCATATTGTCTTGTCCTCGTTAGTTTATTTTGCAAATTTAAAACTATTACTTTGATTTAGTGAAAGTGGTGGTAATTATATAAAGTTTGTCTAAATGTGATTAGATAGTTTCATATTTTTCCATAAAGTACAGAACCGATATAAATTATCGGCTGAAAAGAAACCGTATAGTAAGTGGCATACAAGACTAACCCTTACCTAACTGGTGCTAAGTGTCTCTAGTACAAATAAATGGGAATGTAGGTGGACTTTAACCTAACTTAACCTAGACCTGGTGTAAATAACTTAACCTGGACCTGATTTAGATGGACAACCTAACTTAGACTTCGTGTAGATAAAAAAACTAACTTAACTTAGATCTGATTTAGATTGACAACTTAACTAAACCTAACCTAACTTAGATCTGGTAAAAGACGAACTCTTAACTTCCATAAAGTATGTGTCCTATGATGTGAAAATTGCTACCTTTTACTGTGTTGGTGGTGTAATGGTTTAGGTGCTTGTTCTGAGTGTGGTGTCCCGAGTTCGAATCTTTGGAGGACCATATGCCTTCGTTAGTATATTAAAGTACATTGGGGTTTGTAAATTATTAATGTAAAGAACGGGGCATTACTCGTATATGTAGCGGTTTATTAGTTATTTTGCCTTTTTACTGTGTATAAGTTTTAGTTTGATTATTTTGAAAGTTTTAAATTATACCTTATATATTTTGTCTATTTGTCGTTACTATTTTAGTTTGTTTATTTTTGAAGTTTACTTTTATAATATCGGTTACATATCTCCCTCGTGAATGAAACCTATTGGCAGATAGTATACAATGTGGCTAATCTATTATGGTCGGTAAAAAGGAGTTTAATAAAACACGGACCTAAAAGAGTTTCGGGCAAGCTTTATATTTGGAGTATGTATTATAGGTCAAAATTGTTGTCTTTATAGCCTAGTGCTTAGTGTACGGAATTTCGGTGAGTATCCTAGGTTAGTCCTTGGAGTACCACATATATTAATAATTTTTATTGATTTCACTAGTTGGGTTTATTTGTAAATTAATTGGTGGGTTGGTGAAAACTATAATTTGATGTCTTTAATCCTTTCCTAGACTGAATATATAATTGGGTAAACTAATCTTTCGAAGGCCTTGACTGAAATTTATATCTTGCTCCACAGGTTTCGCTCTTCGTGCAAGAAAAACTGAAACCAGAAAGTTTCAGTTCACGCCTCAACCCTACGCTGGCTGGACCGACCTTTGGATTCCACCTCTGCCCTCACCATTGACCATCTCTGCCAGGAGTCTGCTCGACGCGCTATACTCTGTTCACATTAACTCTGTACTCCTAAGTTTCAGTTGCTCCCAATACATACATACACACATACATGCATAATAGTTTAAAGACTGCTTCATCCAGAGTGTAGTTTTTCTTTACTGTAGTACAATATAATCCACAACACCGCCCCATCAGGTCCTTGGAGTCAGATATCTTGCATTTAATCATTTTATTTTACTAAAGTTTTTTTTTGACATCGCGATTTTGATTAGTTCTTTTGCCTTTATATTGTCTTCGTCAAAAATTTGGTTTGTTTATTTTCAAAGTTTTACAATTTTATAGCGCTAACCGTGCATCAGCAGCTAACCGTGAATCAGCAAGACTCGACAAAGTCCCCCTGAAGCACTTGCACCTGGCAAATCCGCACCACACCAAATTATATAATCTTTGCTTAAGCGTATTTTCCACAGCGATTTCAATAAGTTCTAGTCTTTATATTGTCGTCCCAGTTTAGTTTTATTTTGCAAGTTTTACATAATATTCACATAATATTCACTTAAGCCCTCTACATTTAATTGCCAGAACTTGGTCTTCCATTTTATAAGACTCTTACACCTCTCTATTTCTTAGTAAATCTAGCCTGTTCACACTGGCTGACATCCGCTAGTGCTCTTAGTTTTGAGAGGCCCTCATCACTTACTGTCCATGTTGAAATTCCACAAGTATGTGTAGGAAACTCACCGTTCCTCGGAGACTATCACTTCTTCCCCTTGGTTTACAATGTTCTCAAAGCATCCTTCTCTCGCAGTTTAATCTCTCTACGTTACCTTATTCTCTAAACACCGCTCCCAAATAGTTGTAAAGTTTCTTGATCTAACCTAATTTCTGGGTATGTTTGGCATTCTTGATTATATTTAGTCCTAGTTTATAGTTGTTGCTGTTCCCCAGGCTGCCTGGCCAAACAGCCCCAAGGCCCCGAGTAAGACCAAGGCCATAACTATAGTTTATAGTTCCAAGAGTTACCTTAAACCCTATTGTCTTAAATTTCTTTCCGTTGACCTTTAAATCGGTGAACACTTTCTGAATTTTCCACATGCTACACAAACAACTGTACAAATATTTCCATTCCCTCCGATTTCAGTCGTACCTATGGCCTTTCATTTTACATTACTCAAGTCAGGATTATATCAGGATTATATGAAATAGCCACTCACTCCTGCCATGTTAAAGTGAACAGTACAGTATAGACATGTCAATGTTTTGAGTAATATTTATGCTACAACAATATGGCGCTTAGTGTACACCAGTATTGTTACCAGAAATGTTAAAAAGAGGGTTTGAGTTTGTATATGGTCAGTAACATTTTGATATCTGTAGTAGAGCCCCCATTAGATAAAGTAATTATCTGGCTTTGAGTTCACATGATTACTGTTGTTAATCATGTGTAGATCTATCTATGTATATACTCAGGCACATACCCCATAGCTGGGGTGGCCGACTCGAGACAGAGCCTAACTTAGATAAGCTAGTAAATTTAGAATTGCTTGTTAAAATGATAACTTGGACATTTAAAATTAATTTTGTTTAAGATTTCATATCTATGTAAACTAAGTTTAATAGGATTAAGCGCTTCAGTTCTGGTCACTGTTTTATATAGTAGAATATTAATTTATATATAAAGTGTTTGAACCAGTTATATAATCTGTTAATAAATTATAGAAGGGTAATTGTATTATATTAAACCTAGTATTTGGTACCATGTATAAAATTAAGTTTGAGTAAAGGTGGTGGTACTTAACAGGAAATAAAAATAGAGTAAATTATAATTTAAAACTTTCAAAATAAACTAACATTATGTTGTCAGTGACCAAGTTGTGAAAGTTTAGTGCTATTATCTTTATTGATTAATTTATGCAAACCGAACTTTAGTGAAAAATATCTGACTGTAAGGATTTTAATTAAGTTTGTTTATAATCGGTTAACTTCTGGAAAGATTGATCATTGGGTGGGAATAGACATAAAATAAACTTAACAAATTCTTAAAAGATTAGTAATACAAAGTTTAAACTAGATTTAAGAAGTACACCGTAAAGCAATCTAGTAATTAAATCAAATTTTATGCATGTATTAAAGACCATTGCAGAGTAATTAAAATCTAACATATATATATATATATATATATACCCATACTTTATTTTGAGAAAATTTTATTTGCAAATTGAGAAATTTATTCGTATATATTCATAACTTCCAAATAAGCCTAATGTAATGCAGAAGTCCTAGAGTGCTTAAGCTGTCAAAAAGTTCTGTTTGTATAAATATACAGTTTACTTAGCATTTTTTGTACCTCTTATAAATTTGTAGACTACTTTAAAATGCCTAAACATCCTAAAGTAAATAGTTTGAAAATATGTAAAGGTATGACCAGTAATTGTATTTTTTGCTAACACTATTTCAAAAAGTTTCTGGGTACAATAAGGTGTACACTACCCGACCTAACAGTCCTGACTCAATATGAAGTTTCCAACAGCTATACGAACTTCTGAAATTTAAATGTTTGGTAAAGGAATGTTCTAATTTAAATCACTTGAGGATAGGTTAGCAAATTTAGCCTTCTTTTAAGCTCCAGATTGTACAGTGATTGTCAGAAATATTTTATTATAATGTAGAACTTGCAAAATAAACCACTAAATATAGACTAACACAGTAAAAAGCACTTCTCAAAATTGCAATGTGGAAAAAAACTTTGGCAAAAGATAAAGAAAGCGGTCCATAAGCAGAGTAGAGTCTAAGTGCCATGATCCCCGAAGGGGTGGCCATGAATGAATTGCACCCAATTAGCAGATGCCCCTCTGTCTTAGTGGTGCAATGCAGAAGTGTGTTGATTTTCGGTGTGGGCATCCTAGGTTCGAATCCCCGGACTGCCACATGTGTTTGATAATTTCATTAACAGAGTTTAGGAGTAACGTTGGTTAGTGGAGAGAGAACATCATAAATATAGAATAGGTAATGATCCAGTAACCTTTGACAATTTTAAAAGAATTTTTTTCAGTTAACAGATTAAAAGGGAAATTACTTAAAACTAAGGGCTGCGAGGGAGCTTGAAGCATGGTCAAAATTGATTGAATTCATTAGTACTAAAATTTTCTTCATTTTATTTAATCTTTTGGATTTTTTAAACTAATTCTAAGCTTAGTTGATTTGATAAATTTGCATATTTTTTTAATCACTACAGTAGATAAAGCCAGCAATAACTAGCTTCATATGAAAGACATTTTATCTATAAAACATGAAAAAAGAACTAGGCAGTAAAGGTTATAAATTTCATAAATATTTGTGGTAAGTGTTAAAAATTCAGGATAATTTAATTGTTTACTTAATGAACATACTAATAAGAATATAAACTTTGATATTAAACTTTCTGATTAGAATAAATGCATTGCTAAATTATAAGTTACCCAAATTTCATTAACCCTTTTGCTGCGGGTACTTTCTGGATGTTTTGGCAAGTTACAGCAATTTCCAGGCTTTAATAGCCTGTAAAAAAAAAAAAAAAAGTGTCCGTGGGCGGGAGCATGAGGGGCCCACCTCCGACCCTCAGAGCACTGAGCTAGGCTGTCTCGCTCACCAGTGTAGCCAAGCGAGCGAGTGTTACATAATAGCGGGGTTCCCGCGTTTCACTGGCACCACTGCGGGTGAACCAGACCACTTACAGGGTCCGTTCTGGTGTCATTTTGAAGCTATATTAGCCTAGTTTTAGGCAGAATGCACTTCATTTAATGCAGATGCTTGATTTATCATTCAAGAGTGCCTGAATATTCCCTAAATAGCCCAAACATAGCCGCAACCAAAGGGTTAAAGACCTTATAAACATCGCTTTATTGCCGGAGCAAAATTTGCTACCACTAAAACTTTTGTCAAAACAGGTCGTACATTGCTTAAAATACATAGAAAGTACTAAACTATATTGATCCTATAAAGAATAGAACTGGTATTCACTATTATTGGAGTGTTGACAGTTCGTAGAAGTTATTGATAAACTTAATACCATGCAGAAAGTTACCTCCGTACATATCCAAGTTTTCAACTTTGTATGCCAATTTGCCTTTAGATTTAGTATTTTCAGAACTTTGCTTTATTATAGATTTGCATTTTGACAAGTTTGTTAGTCGTAATCGTTGCATAAATGTTAATTCATATTTTAATAAAGTCCCTTAGCTTTGATCCCACTAGTTCAGTATATTATGATGGAACTAAAATTAAAGATGCCTTTAAATTCCTCCTTCATCTTAAAGATGCCCTTAAATTCCTCCTTTTCAATACTAAAGTTAGATTCGGGCCCTACATTTATAAAGGTTAGGAATTCAGACTTATTCTTGCTATCTTTAGAATCAAATTTTATGAAAAACCTAGTTGACAGTAGCAATACAAATAATTTTTCAATCGAGCTTAGAAAAAATCAGACCCCTCTTAGAGATATACTTGTACATTTTTCGGTAGAATAATGTCCTGGCCGAAGGCCACTTCCTAATATACAGGCTCGCTATTGCATGCCAGGAAAAAATACACGTACGGCAGTCATAAAATCGCCGAAGTAATGGGGCAAATATCTTTAATCAAAACTATATGTATTTATTATGTTAACTGTTGGTGTAATGGTTTAGATGCTTATGTTCTGGGTGTGGTGTCCCGAGTTCGAATCCCGGGAGGACCATATGCTTTCATTATTTTATTAACTCCTTCAGACTCCTATGACGCAGAGGTTGCCAGATTAGCAATAAGAAATAGAGTTCTCTCTCTCTTATAATTACCTCTCTAAAATTAGTTTTCTGCCCACATCGAACTCAAAGACAACTGCAGAGGTTGAGGTAACTAAACTAAAAGTTTCTAAATACCCCTGATGGTAACAAAGGCTTTAAAGTATCCCTAATCGGCTCAAAAATTGCGTCACATGTCTGAGAGCTTCCCCTCTACCGGTATTCTTTTAGTAACTCTAGAATCTATTTATTTTTTTTGCTTACATAAGCTGCACTTTTGATTAATTTATTAATGCAGAATATATCGTAGGCTTGTGCATAAACCTTTAACGATCTTGATAGCCTAGTGCTTAGTCTACAAAGTGTTCTATTCAACCATCAACCTTGTCTATACTGTATATACTGTAATTAAATTTAGCTTGTGAACTTTTGGTTCAAATAATAGCAAGTAAATATTGTCCACAGATGGCGATGGTGGTGGTTTAGTGTAGCGCGTGATGGTGTTGGTGTTTGGACGGGACTGGTAATAACCCTTCATGGCAGCCAACTATACTTCTAAACCTTCACAAAGATAAGTACATTACTGGTTTGTTATAACTGTGTTGGTGGTGTAATGGTTTAAATGCTTATGTTCTGGGTGTGGTGTCCCGAGTTAGAAACCCAGAAGGACCATATGCTTTCAATAGTTTATTAAAGTACATTGCGGTTTGTAATTGATGAATGTTAAGAATGGGTGTTTCCTATCACCTGTGGTATATGGGCCTCTAGTCTACTGTGGGGTATAGTGTCCCTCATAAAGTCACACTGGCGACTAAAATGTTTGCCAAGGATGACTTGTCTATCTATTGCCTGACGCCATGATCCCCAAAGGGGTGGCCACGAACGAAACGCCCCCATGTACCTGTCTCCAGTCGGTAGACGCGCCTCCTCCCAACCAGCACCACCTTCATTCGTACTTCACTCCATCCTTCCACTTTTCTCTCGGTTTACCTCACTGTCCTTCCATCTTACTTTCGTACACCCTCTTAGTCATTCTCTCGCTTCATACACTCCATATGGCTAAACCATCTCAAGGTGTTCCTTTTCACACTTTCCAGTTTACTTACACACCACACCTCTTTACTTCCTCATTCGTCTGTCTATCCCTCCATGTAACTCCGCACGCACTTAAAACATATTTAAGTAAAAGCCCTCGCAAGTACAAAATGTTAACTACTTTTGCTGGATAAACTCGCTTGAAGGGGTCCACCTATTTTTTTCTCCCTCTGGGTTGTATCCATTCGGCCCCATTCAGCCTACTGTTTTAAGACTTTTACCCGATGGCACTATAGTTAGTGAGGTTTATGTATTTTGTACTATTCTTGTCAGGTTGCAAATTTGATTTTATTAGAATTTTTTTACAATAATTGTAGTGCTCATGTAGTAATGTACACCCTATGTGGTGGATAGTTCTTTTATTTATAAATTTTGCTTAAGCGTTGTTTCCACATAGCGATTTTGATTAGTAGTTTTGTCTTTACTGTGTTCGTATAAGGTTTGGTTTAGTTTGTTTATTTTGCAACTTTTACATTATAATCTCCATCCAGGTGTCAATTTTACCGCTATTGGTCGGCAGGAAAAAAAGTTACCTTAATGGCGTGAAAGGCCCTAATATTGAAGAAAAAAAAGGTTTAATGTTCTTAAAATCGCTAAACTAGTTGGCATAAACCGAAGATTTCTAAACTAATGGGGATAAACGTGAGGGAGACGGGGACCCAGAGAAAAACAGCCATCCCCCTTAAGCATTAAGGCGGGCTGGCGGGCTTTTTCTGGACCCCCTTCTCCTTCCATGTTTAGCCCCATTAGTTATGAAATTTTATAATATTTGGCAATTTTAACATCTTTAATCCAGTTTCTTTGGCAATATTTGGACCTTTCATGCAATTGAGGTAAATTTTTTAAGTATAAATAATGATAAAAACGATCTTCATCCGGAAAAAATGTATCAAAAAATATACAAATTTATCTTTTAGGTGGATCTTGGTGTTTTTTAAGCTTTATGGATGTCAAGGGAGGAAACTAAAGAAATAATACAAATTTATTTAATAAAGCAAATTAATATGTCCAAACCCCCTTAACCCTCTCAGACATATGACGCAATTTTGAGCCTATTAGGGATACGTTAAAGCCTTTATTACCATCAGGGGTATTTACAAACCTTTAGTTACTTCAACCTCTGCAGTTGTCTTTGAGTTAGAAAACTAATTTTGGAGAGGTAATTATAAGAGGGAGAGAACTCTATTTCTTATTGCTAATCTGGCAACCTCTGCATCACATGAGTCTGAAGGGGTTAAAGGCGTCTGGTAATGGGGGGAATTATTTTGTTAATTACAGTTTAATGTAATACTTTTAAAATAAACAAATCAAAACTTGGACGAACACGGTTAAGACTTAAGACGAAACTTATCAAAATCGCTATGTGGAAACAACACTTCAGCAGAAGATTTTAAGATTGGGAAGGACATGTACTGAAAGTACCGGTGATCTCTCTACAATTTTGCCATTTATTTATTGGTATTTTGACTTGCAGTAAAATTTTATTTACACTAAAAAAAAACTCCTAATAAATTTTGTTTTGACAGTTAGCTAGCAACTCCGATCTGATGGCTTTTAATATCAATTGGTGGTGTAATGGTTAAGGTGTCTAAAAATCTGTGATAACCCAGGTTCGAATCCCGGGGCTTTCATTAATTTAATTGGATGTGTTTGGTGGTGTGGTGAAATTAATCTAAATAGATTATAGATATAAGGTAAAACTTGCAAAATAAACAAACCAAAACGAGGAAAAGACAATTTAAAGGCAAAAGGACTAATCAAAATTGCTATCTGGAAATAATGCTTTAGCAAAATATTATGACCAGAGTCTTCCTTCATTCATCACTCGATGCCCCGTAGAGATTACATACATCCATCTTGCCATTACATAAAACATACATACACACACAGTGCTCCACACTTACGTGCAGTTTCAATCTCTTGTCCTAATGGCGGCGTTCTAGGCAACCCTGTTAAGGGCTGCTTCACTCGTCAAGTTTTTGGATTTGAGATCTGCACGTATACTGCGATCCCAGGTCTTCCTATGTCCACCCCTTGGTGCAGCTCCTTCCACAATCACAGACTTGCATTTTTACACAATTTTGTTCATCCTTTCTCTGTCCATACCATCCCAGTCTACTTGTACGCATCACCTCGCTAATACTCTTTACCTATAAACGTCCCCTCAGCTCATCATTTGTTATGCTATCCTGCATCCTTCGGGCCAGACCTATGAGAGTTCTGTATGGAGCTCAGTGGTCTGGTTAATCTGCTCTACTTAACGTTAACTAACTCTTCTCTTTGTGTTGCATTCTATTGATATCCTCTGCATTAACTGGCCACTTCTGAGGCCTAGGTAAAGATTGTAGCCTGTTAATACCGGCTTTTATAATTAAATAACTCGCTACATATCTGAAGTGGTATTTGTCTTTCAAAACTCAATGTGTTGTAAATGTTCCTTAGTGACTTATTCATGGTATAAATTTCTAATCTTCCATTCAGAATAATTTAAAGCTCTTCAATCACATTTTTCTATTGCATATTTTATATTTATTTTTACTGTTCTTGCACTGCAGTCTAAATCTCCCAAATACTTTCCACCTGTTCAAATTCCTCTCGTGCTAATTTGTCGTTTATATATAAAGTTAGTTTTAAGAAATAATTATTGGTAGATAATATTGATAATTGACTGGAAAAACTGGAAGGATACATAAGCTAAATCTATTGTTGTACTTGAACCATAATTAAGTTAATTTTTATTTGTTTTTGGGGGCAGGGGGCTAGGAATCCTCCTCCCATTGTAAAGTTCACCTACTAGATGAGACAGAGAAAGGGGCGAGGGAACACTAAAAGTGGTCCCGGACCCTAAAAGTTGGGGCTCGGTCACCCCCACCATGTGCCAGATTATATACATAAATCTGTTGCATTTGCAAATGTTGAAGGCAAATGTCAAGTCTCTACAACCTGGTTATGCCCTAACCTTGTGAATATAGTGCAGTGTTAACCCTTCTTTGGCGGCGCCCGACTATTGTCGAGTGAAATAAATGTGGCCGATTTGGCAGGGCCCGGCTATAGTCGCATGCAATTTTGAGCACGTAATGTGCTCTGAGAGAGAGCGGAGCGGTGGGAGTAGCGTAGGTTACCTCATGACCGCTCGCCACGGTGGCCGTGGAGCTACTGAGATGTACTCCGCCTTATTCCACCCTCTCACTCGTTTCACACGTTATAATGTAAGGAAATGGCCGTATTTTACCGATTTTGCCCTTCGGTTGCACGATCGTTGCAAGACAACCAGCCATCGTAGAAGGATGGTTCTGGTGTCATTGGAAATCTTATTTATCGCCCTTTCAGGGATACATACTTGTATTACGCTCTGGGTCTTGTTTATGCATGAAAACGAGCACGGAAACAAGCTCGTTTACGGTAAAAACCCCTGCTGGGCGGCACAGTCAAATATACTCCACCACCCGCTCTTTGAGTGTTAAGTGAATGTTTTAATCAATTTGCTTAGTTTTTAAAATTTGTTTATTCTGCTTGCATTTTTTAAAAAATATATTAGATTTTATGAGTCATGTGTAAATTATATTTTCATAATGACAAACCTTTTCCTTACCAGACACTGCCAACAACTCGGGACTGATCAGCCGGACAGTCTGGGGAACTAACTACCACCACCGGCCGGATCACAAACCTTCATACAAGATAAGTAGTTCTTCAGTAGCAGTTATTGTAAATTATCACTGGGGTATATGACGCAAATTGCTTCAAGCTCTGTGTCCAGGCATTTTGGCTCAAACGTTCCTTTATTTTGGCCATGCCACTCTTTCAATTTTGGCGGAGGCACTCGTCACAGGCAGTTCTGCCTTTTGTCTCTTTCGCTCACATAGAAAAAACAAATAAATATGAGCCTCTTGTGTTGTAGGGCAGACTGCAGAAACTATATTTCCACATATCCAAATTAGTTATAAGTGGCAACTGCAATGAGTTTGCCAGAGAAGGCCTCTGGCTGTGAAAAATTAATCCCGGCCACCAGTATACGGACTCTGTCCTTGAGAGTAGTGACTGTCCCTGGTGTATACTAATTAAAATTTAAAACTTTGCAAAATAAACAAACCAAAACTGGGAATACTTAGATTATCGCAAAGGAGCTAATCAAAATAGTTGTGGAAATAATTAAAGACTGAACCATGTTATCATTGATTTTTTTTAATTGATTTTTTTTATTTTGCCAATCAAACATACAATATATGTTAATTTTAAAATAAAATAATATCATGGCTATGCCTTTTGAGAACAATCTCTCTTAAAGGCACCTTGAATACAACTCGATGGTTATTTTACATACAGTAAGATTATTAAAACATGTCATATTATATAATTATATCTAATGAGGCACAGCCCCACCCCCGCAGCCACAGGAAGAAGGGATTCGGAACAGTGGCCAGGTATAATTACCTAGCCACCACCCCGAACCACCCCCCACCCAGACCGCTGTGGGTAGAGCAGACCTCAGCCTTATATACAGTACGGTACCTACATATTGATCAACACCAGAACAGAATCTTAATTTGTTTCCGATATAAAGGTGATTGTAATTTAGGGTTGTGGCAGTTTTATTGTCAAATGTTAAGTAAGATTAATATTTAGACATTAGTGAAAATTTGAGTGATATTTTGAAACTAGGCAGAGTGGGTTTATTTTGTAAGTCAGGAGACAACTGATTCCAAACTTTCGCACCACGGTATTTTATTGATTTCTGGGATTGTCTAGAGGTCATTAGGGGAATATTTAAAGAATTGATGTTTCTTAATGCATACCTTTCATTTTCACGATGTCTAAATAATTTCACATTGTTATGGCCGTTTAATGCTTTGTATACAAAGATAGCACTGTAAAATATGTTAATATCTTCAAATTTTAAGAGATTAAGTTGTCGAAATAGTTCATTGGTGTGAGCATATTTGGATCTAAATGTAATTGTTCGTATAACTTTTCTTTGTCCAGCTTCAACAGGTTGTAATTTACTTTTACCCGTCGCTCCCCATACTGTATCACCGTATAAGAGAAATGGATAAATTACTGAATAATATAAGTTTTAGGGCATTTAAGTCGAGACATTGGCGTGTTAAGTAGAGTATACCACATTGTTTATTTTGTTTATTTGTTACGTCCTTTATGTGTAAGTTATGGAGGTAAGTTATGTAATCATGGATGTGAAGTTATTCTTAGAGTGATACTGCCAAACACCCAAACTCCAAAAAAATTGCTTAAAGTTTCTAGAGGCCCTATGTTTGCCTTTTTTATGTATATTATTATATACTCAGGCACATACCCCATAGCTGGGGGTAGCCGACACGAACCATTGAAATTTACAGTAGAGTTTGGTGTTAAACCTGTAATGCAGTGTTATTATTATATGCTGATCTATTAGTCTCTACCTGTTGAGTGGTCTTGTTTTGCAATTGAGTGGTCTGGTTTTGCAATTGAGTTCAATGTTGAGTTTTCTGAATTTGATTATTAATTATATGAAATTCAGTTTAGTTTTGGATGCACTGACTTTACCAATATGGGTAAGCAGTCAAGGTCATAGGGTGGTGCTCTGGCATCATGGTATGTAGGGGCTGTTAGACTTGCATTGGGACAAGAATAGGATATTTATTGAGTTTCTAAGACATTCATGAAACTAAACAAAATACCCCCAAGGCCCCCTTTTGAGATTAATTTGTGCATTTTCTGGCAAAAAAAATGCCCCGGCCAAGGGCTGGGTTCTCTTAAATTGAAGGCTCGCTATTGCTTGCCAGGATCTATATCTATTGCCTGACGCCGTGATCCCCGAAGGGGTGGACACGAACGAACCGCCCCCATGCACCTCTGTCCCCAGTCAGTCGACGCCCCTCGCCCCAACCAGCACCGCCTTCGTTCATACTTCCTCACTCCATCCTTCCACCTCTCATTCGGTCTACCTCTCCCTCTGTCCCTCCACCTCGCTCTCGTACACCCTCTTAGTCATTCTCTCGCTTTCCATACATTCCATATGGCCAAACCATCTCAAGTTGTTCCTTTTCACACTTTCCAGCACATCTACCTCCACACCACACCTCCTTCTTACTTCCTCATTAGTCTGTCTATCCCTTCATGTAACTCCGCACGCACTCAAGTAATTCATTTCCACTGCTCTCACTCTTGGTCTGAGTCTCTCAACCAACGTCCATGCTTCGCTTCCGTAAGTCAGTGTCGGGATTACCACACTTGTTCATACAAGGACTTCTTCACTTCCATACTGACCACCCTATTTCTTGTTACTGCTTTTAGCGTTCCTACAACCCTCTCCCGCACTTCTTCATCCATAGTCCCATCTTTACTCAACACACTGCCCAGATACTTAAAAGAGTTTACTATCTCCATAGCCTGACCGTTCAGCTTCACCCCTTTCGAAGACCATAACCTTGCTCTTCCCCGCATTTACCTTCAAATTCTGTTTTTCGCACACTGTTCCAAACTCATTTACCAGACTCTGCAACTCCCATTCATTATCACTCATCAGAACTGTATCATCCGCAAACAGCTTGCCAGGATCAAATAAAAAATACATAGGGCGAAAAGTGTTAAAATTGCCTAACTAATGGGGCAAACGTCTAAACTAATGGGGCTAAATATGAGAAGGGGGTCCAGAACAAAACTACTTATTTCAATAACTGTACTGTAGGCTATAGAATTTAATGTGAATTCCACGGTCAGGTCAACCCCAGCTCCTAACCTAACTCAAACTAACCTGTGTAACTAACATACCTAGGATTAACCACAATATCTTCTAAACTGCCCTAATCTTCTAAACTGCCCTAATCTTCTAAACTGTCTTAATCTTCTAAACTGTCTTAATCTTATGTACAGTCAAAATCAATATTTTAATAATTTTGCTCTTAAACAGAAATTTTACTGGTTACTTTTGAGTTCGTTTTAAAGCTTTATATATTTTAACTTCCTAGAGTTTTGTTTTGAACGGCGATTAACTAGCCTAGTACTATTAATCTCAGCGTTGGAGAGTAGAGTTAATATCGGTTTATCTCGGTTTAGATGCTTATGTTCTGGGTGTGGTGTCCCGAGTTCGAATCCCGGGAGCACTATGATTTAATTAGTTTATTAAAATACATTGGCGTTTGTAATTGATGTAACATTAAGAACGGGGTGTTACTCAATCCTAGATAGCGGTGAAATACTGAATTTGACTGTACATGCACTTTTCCCTCGACAAGGGGTTGAGCTGACCGTAATAGAATGACCATAAAAAGATTTGCTACACTTATATTTATTGCATTGTTTAGTCTTTTTACTGGGTTCTTCCAAGCTTTTGTTTTAGTTTGAACATTTTAAATTATAATGTAGCGTATATATATATCTGAACTCTAAACATGTAAAGATTAAGAATATTTTTAGCAAGGGTTGATAGTCTGAGGAGCCCCCACAAAACATGGTGCCCAATAACAGCCTTTTTAACTGATCTTCCTCCCACGGCAAGTTTCCTAGATATAGTAGCTTTGTGCTGATGTGTTGGTGGTGTAATAGTTTAGATAATTGTGTTCTGGGTGTGGTGTCCCGAGTTCGAATCCTGGGAGGACCATATGCTTTCAATAGTTAATAAAAATACATTGGGGTTTGTTGTTGTTCCCTAAGCTGCCTGGCTGAACAGCCCGAGTCCTTAAGGAAGGCCATGGCCACGGTCGGGCTCTCCCACAGAGCTCTCAAATAGTGTAAATTGTGTTGTTGGCGTAAGTGGTTGTGTGAAATGCAGTCTTCTATGATGTATTTTATGGTATGGGGTGCTGTGTTACAACCCAGCCAGGTGTCGACGACAGTCATCCAGTCTCTTCTGATAGCTCAGAAGAGCTGGATGGTGTCCGCATCTCAGCCTGGCCAGGTGGACTCTGTCCTCGCGAGGAAGGGAGGATTCAGAAGGATGGATTTTGGGAGGTCGTGCTTGCAGCTGCGTGTTGTCTATGAGTGAGTGGATGGAACGGCGAGTGATATGAGTATGGATGTGCTTCCGGAAGTTGGTTTGGGGTGGGCAGGGAGGGAGAGAAGACAGTATTTGTGTGTGATAGCGTGTGCTGGGTGTTGTTTTGATATTTCTTGGTGTCTGTGGGTGTGTTGCCATGTAGTGTAGTGGGTGGTGTTGATTCGTGGAGGCTGCTGCCAGGAATTGAGTGCCTCTCATGGCTAGATGATCTTTGACTTTTAGGACTTTGGTTTCTTGATGTATGTGATCTGTGAGTGTAGTAGGTGTGCATCCTGTGATGATTTTAAGAGCTTTATTTTGAATAGTCTGTAAGGTCTTATGATGTGTTTCAGCTAGGTTAGAAGCCCAGGCCGGGCTTGCGTATTCCATAACTGATCTTATGTATTGTTTGTAGACTGTGGTGGTGGTTTCTTTGGTGTGTCCAAATTTTGTGTGGGCAAGTGATCTGAGGGTGTTGAGTCTAGGTGTCTGTTTCTTTTTCGTGTTTGTGGTGTGCTGTTTGAATGTCATTTGGGTGTCGTATGTTACTCCTAGGATTTTGGGTGTGTGTGTGTGTGTGTGTGTGTTAGGGATGTGTTGTTTATGTTGAGTCCCGGGACATAATCGTGCTCTCCTGTCCTGCTTGTGAGGAGGGTTGCAGTGGATTTAGCTGGGGCTAAATTGAGTCTGTTTGTAGTTCACCATTCATGTAATGTGTCGAGATAGTCTTGAAGGAGTCTTGTTTCTGCGTCTGGGTTTTGGTGCATGTTTGTGAGTGTTATGTCGTCTGCGTAGGAGGCTATGGTTATTTGGGGTGAATTTGGTGTATTTATATCATGCATGTACAGATTGAAGAGTGCGGGCGACAGGACGGATCCTTGCGGGACTCTGTTTGGAAAATTTCTAATGCTAGATGACTGACCGGCAAAAGATACGTGTGCACATCTGCCTGCTAAGAAGTTGGCCAGCCATCTTTTTGTGTTGTTGTGCATGTTTGTGTTGTAGATTTTGTTTGTGTTAGGTTGTGGCGGGGGATGGCATCGAAGGCTTTACTAATGTCAACTGTGGCAAGTACTGATCTGTGTGGTGGTCTAGCTGAGTTGATGCTGTCAAAAGCTCTTTGTGTAAGGTCTGTAAGAAAAGTGTTTGTGGAGTGCAATGGCCTGAAGCCGTGTTGTGTTGGGGTAAGTAATGTGTCATCAGTTGTAGTACAAGGCGCTCTATGACTTTGGAGGGGGTGCAAAGGAGTGTGATAGGGCGGTGTGAGGAGGGTAGCATGGGGTCTTAGTTAGGTTTGGGGAATGTGATGATACCATGCTTCCAGATGTCTGGTATTGTGTTGTGTGAGTAGCTGTAGTTTGATATGTTAGTGAGTGCTTGTATGCCTTGTGGTCCCAGGTGTCTGAGGTGAATGTTGCTTATGTTGTCTAGGCCACAGGCGGGTGAGGCCTCGAGATTGTTGATGATATGCTTTGTCTGGTTGTTGGTGAAGGGTGTATAGTCAGGGTCTGTGGGGAATTGTCTTTTGCGTTGGATGACACGTCGGTCGTCTTTGTGGGGTTTTAGGTGACTGACATGAGAGAAGTGATTGATGAGTGTTCGCTTGATGAGTGTTCGTGATGAGTGTTCGTGAAGGAGTAGTCTGTTGTTGTGATTGCAGCATGTGATTGTGTTGTGTTGCTGTTGGAAAGTGTGATGCTGTTTAGTGTTCTGTAGAGTTTTTTGGGGTTTGTTTTGTGATAGTGTTTGTAGGAAGTTATTCCAATTTAGTGTTTGTTGTTTTTGTATGTTGTTGTTAATCTGGATGTTGAGTGCTTGAATTTGTTGATTGATGTCTTGTGTGTGGGGTGCTGGGGAGTGTTTCAGTGTGTCGCGTTGTATGATGAGGTTTTGAATTTCTGGTGAGAAGTTGGGGTTTTGTTTTTTATGTTAACTCTTGGAATGTGTTTCTTGTCAGCGTTTTGGATAGTAGTGTTGAATGTGTGTACAGCATTGTTGATGTTAGTGATAGGTGTACTGTTTAAGGTTTCAAAGTGTTGTTGTTGTTGTTCCCCAAGCTGCCTGGAGCAAGGAATTGGGATCTGATCTGGGGTGACCGAAACGGCCGGGAAACGGGGCATGTGCATTATGAAGAGAAAGTTGAGGGGCAAAGGAAAAATGTGATGCTTTGGCTTCCAATCTTAGTAGATTGGGAGGTCAATCCACGGAAGAGACGCAGTCACTTGAGATCTAGAAAATATATAAGTAAAAGGAACAGTCAGAGTAAGCTATGGGTATGGCAGAGATCACTCAGTTCTCATTCTGATAGACCAGCCCATCATGTTGTTCCGTCTCATTTGTGAAAGCTTCCCAGTTAGCTCTTTTATAGTTAGTGTAAGTGGCTAGCTGGGGTGAGTCTTGTTTTGGTGGTGATAATGATTGGGAGGTGGTCTGAGCCTAAGGTTCTGACCACCCTCCAGGATGTTGCGGGGGCGAGTTAGGGGGAGCAAAAGGTGATATCAGGAGGTGATGGGGTGTAGAGGGCTTGGTGGGGAGTATGGGTATGCTGATGAATGTTATTGAGATTATTGGAGTTTGTAATTGAGGAATAATGTTAAGAATCGGGTGTTCCTTATTTATATTACAGTAATTGCCTTGATGTAATGGTTAGCGTTTACAATCTGTATTGGTAACCCAGGTTCGAATCCCAGTGGATCACATGCTTGCTTTCATTAATTTCTTGGGGAGGGGTTGGGTGTAATATAAAAATAGAATATATTTTTTTGCTTTGAAATTATAATTGTGCTGTAAAGTTTTTTTAGTGCAGTTGGAATTGGAAGAATATGCACTTTAGAGAGGTAAATTAAATATTTTTATCTTGATAGCGCTTAGTGCACCGAATTTAGGTGAGAGTATCATCCTAGGGTTAGAGTCCTTGGAGAACCACACTTATTCATTAGTTTCATTGATTTCATTAATTAGGTATATTTGTTAGTTAATTGGTTGGTTGGTGACTAAATATGAATTTATTAGATACTGTACTTCTTAAATGGGATACACTTATATTTTAATCCTGTATCGGTTTTCATATCCCAAACTATATGTAAGGGGTTATATTTTGAAGTTAATTAAGAATAAATGCTAAATAAAAGACAATTTTATCTTAATTATATATGTAATTGCACAAAATCAGATTAATATCACACTAATTTTCTGTTTTAGAAGATTTGCGACCTCTTAGCAAAATATTAAAGTTGATCATTGTCCTTCAATCTTAAGTAACTGGCTTGTTAGTTAGCTTAGGGGTAGAAAGTTTGTATGTATTTACTATGGCACATAGCTCCTTGCTGGGGGTGGCCGACTCAAGACAGAGCCAAAACAGAAACCAAATTCAAGGGTTATAATTCTCAGGGTCCGGGACCACTTTCATTGAGAAAGTTAGTTGTACTAAATAATTATTGCAAAGGTTTATACGCAGCATTAAAGTGTTCAACATTTAGTAGGCTATATATTTGTTTTAATAATTTCAAATTTATTTATATTCAATTTGCTTAGTTGATATTTTTAAGCATTTAATATAAGTCTTAATAAATATGCTTGCCATGCCAATGTTTCCAGCATTTTATAAAGATTTGATCAACTCTGACCGAACCCCTTTTCCTCAACAGATGATGCAGACTACACCAGCCTACCACAACCAAGACAAGCTAACCTACCAAGATGCCCCATCCAACCAGGACACACCAGCCAACCAGGACACACCAGGAACCCTTGACCCATCAGCCACATGTGCACACAAAGATAAGTAGATTTATACCACCTTTTTATATATATCCCGGAGGTGTAGCTGTAGGACAGCGTGGTAAAACCATATTTCCGTATATCCAAAGTCTTTTGGGTCACTAAAATAAACTTGCTAGGAAAGTTATAAAGAGTTATGAAACTCTGAACAGTGATTGTCCCTAGGGGGATGAGTCACAGACTGTACTATGCTCTCATAGATGTAAAGTTCTTCAAACTGGCACAGCTGTCTTAATAGCGTAATGCATAAGTGCGCGGAATTTTGGTGTGAGTATCCTAGGTTAGAGTCCTGGAGTGACACATGTATTTGTTTTTCATTGAGTTTAGAAGTAAAGATGGTTGGTGAAAAATATTATTTGTTATGTAACCTGGAGGCACGGCCTAGAACTTAAAATAATTGTACTACAATTATTCTGGAAGGGGGAATAGTTTCTTAATGTAAACAATTGAAGCTACTACACAACAGTAAATAGTATACATTCTTAGTGCATTGTAAAATAGGGTTAAATATTTAATGCAGAAATAGTCTAAAACTTGAACAATCTGTCTTTGCAGTAAATTGTCCATTGCAGTATATTAAGTTTGATTCAACATAAATTTCATTAGTATTTTTCTGGCCGTATACTTTTTCAAAGTCATACTAAGCTTGATCGGTCATATTTTGTAGGCCTAAATCCTAAATTTTCTACATTTATTTTATATGCCGGTTATGCATAAGTGCGCGGAATTTTTGTGCGAGTATCCTATGTTAGTCCTTGGAGTGCCACATGTATTTGATGATTCCATTGAGTTAGAAGTAAAGTTGGTTGGTGAAAAAATATGAATTGGTGTAATTAGATTAAAATATAGGACTTTAAAACTAACTCAAAAGTTACTGTTAAAATATTTAAAGATTTGAGTAACTAAAAACAAAATTGTGGAATTAAGAAAGTTCGCACAAAGGAAGTTTGGGTTGTGAAACATAGTAAATGCAAGATTCGAAACTGCATAATAATTCTTAGGCTTGTGTATATTTCTTTAAGTATCTTGATAGTGTAATGGATAATGCGCGGAATTTCGATGAGAGTATCCTGGGTTCGAGTCCTCGGAGTGCCACATATATTTGTTGATTTCATTGAGTTTAGATGTGAAGTTGGTTGGTGTAAAAAACATAAAATTTAGGAATTCTTGTGGTTAAATGTAAGGTATAGTTTAACTTTTAGGCACTTTGCATTGGAGTAACGGAACACGAATGATACGTGCATAGAAATCACCAATATGTGGAAGCTTGTGGGTAGGAGTTTAGATCGGAGGGTTGTTCTTGGGTAGGATGATGCGAGGGGGACTAGGGTATAGATTGGAACTGGATAATTAGAATTATTACAACTTTTTTTATTTTTCGAACAGTCTTCATAGCGTAATTCATAAATGCGCGGAGTTTTGATGTATCCTAGGTTCGAGTCCTTGGAGTGGCGTGTGTATTTGTTTTCGTAAAGTTTAAAAGTAAAGTTGGTTGGTGAAAAAATATGCCAGCCTCTGTCAATTTAACCCCAGCTCCTAACTTATCTTGTACTAACATAGCCAACTTAACCAAGCTTTTAACTTATCTCGTACTAACATAAAGCTCCTAACTTATCTCTTCTTAACATACCCCACTTAACCAAAACTAACCAAACTTTATAATCAAAACTAATCTAACTTCTCTAAACTGTATAGTCAAAAGCAAATATATATATACCCGGTACATGATATTGCTCATAACTTTTAATTTTATTAATATATTCCCTTACCAGACACAAGGTTTAAAGTCTTCTTTGTTAGCGTAATGCATAAATATGCGGAATATCGGTGTGGGAATCCTAGGTTAGAGTCCTTGGAGTGCCACATGTATTAGTTTAATTTATTGAGTTTAGAAGAAAGTTGGTTGGTGAAAAAGTATGAAATGACAGAATTGTAAAGTTAGTCTCGCTCTAGATTTTGCACAAGTTATGTTTACCAGTGATCGGTTGCTTTTGGCTGTACTAACTCTAATGTAGTATTCTTTAACAAAAAACTGGAGAAGGGGCTGAGTTGACCGGATAACTTGCTCATTTAGTAATGTACACCCTATGTGGTAGATTGTGTTCTTTTATTTCATAAATTTTATTTTAGTAAGAGTTGTTAAAACAGCGATTTTGATTAGTTATTTTGCCTTTATATTGTCTGTCAGACTTTTGGTTTGTTTCGTTTGCAAGTTTTAAATTTTAATAGATGACCTAATGCTTAATGTGCGGAATTTTGGTAATGAGTATCCTAGGTTCGAGTCCTAGGAGTACCACATGTATTAATTACTTTTATTGATTTTATTAGTTGGGTTACTTTTATAGATTTCATTAGTTAGGTTTATTTGTAAATTAATTGGTGGGTTGGTGAAAACAAATCTGAATTAAATCGATAGACCATAATTATTCTTTAACCATTTCACTGTGGGGTACTTAACCCCTTCAGCACAAAGATGTAATTTCCTACTTATTTTAATCTGTATTTATATCTGGATTTTATTTAAAATTTTAATTATTTAGGCGTAATTTCCACATAGCGATTTTGATTAGTTCCTTTGTGTTTATCTTGTCCCAGTTTTGGTTTGTTTTGCAAGTTTTAAATTATAATCCGGTTAATTTCCGATAAATTTAAACTAATATTTCCACTTAGATTTTGTGTAGTTGTCGTTTCGATAGGGTTTAATTTTAATGAGTTACATTAATTTGAACAGTAACTTTGGAGTTAATTTTAAATTTTTATATTTTAATTTTCTAATTATTTTGGCTACTATTAGATGCTTATAATCTTTATCTTATAAGCTACAGTATTAGAGACAGAGCTTGAATAGGAACAATAATATATATTTGGGCTACTATTATAATGTACAGTATTAGAGACAGAGCTTGAATAGGAACAATAATATATATTTGGGCTACTATTATAATGTACAGTATTAGAGACAGAGCTTGAATAGGAACAATAATATATATTTGGGCTACTATTATAATGTACAGTATTAGAGACAGCTTGAATAGGAACAATAATATATATTTGGGCTACTATTATAATGTACAGTATTAGAGACAGAGCTTGAATAGGAACAATAATATATATTTGGGCTACTATTATAATGTACAGTATTAGAGACAGAGCTTGAATAGGAACAATAATATATATTTGGGCTACTATTATAATGTACAGTATTAGAGACAGAGCTTGAATAGGAACTATAATATATATTTGGGCTACTATTATAATGTACAGTATTAGAGACTGAGCTTGAATAGGAACAATAATATATATTTGGGCTACTATTATAATGTACAGTATTAGAAACAGAGCTTGAATAGGAACAACAATATATATTTGGGCTACTAATATAATCTACAGTATATGACATTCAAACAGCACACCACAAACATTAAAAAGAAACTGACACCCAGACTTAACACCCTCAGGTCACTTGCTCACACAAAATTTGGACACAACAAAGAAACTACCTCCACAGTATATAAACAATACATAAGATCAGTGATGGAATACGCAAGCCCAGCCTAGGCTTCTAACCTAGCTGAAACACATCATAAGACCTTACAGACTATTCAAAACAAAGCCCTGAAGATCATTACAGGCTGCACAGCTACTTCACCCACAGATCACCTACATCAAGAAACCAAAATCCTCAAAGTCAAAGACCATCTGGACATGAGAGGCACTCAATTCATGGCAGCAGCCTCCACGAACCAAGACCACCCACTAAACTACATGGCAACACGCCCACAGACACCAAGAAATATAAAAACAACACCCAGCACACGGTATCACACACAATTATTGTCCTCTCTCCCTCCCTGCCCACCCCGAACCAACTTCCAAAAGCACATCCATACTCCTATCTCTCACCGATCCATCCACTCACTCAGACATCACGCAGCTGCATGCACGACCTCCCGAAATCCATCCTTCCGAATCCTCCCTTCCTCGCGAGGACAGAGTCCACCTGGCCAGGCTGAGATGCGGACACCATCCAGCTCTCCTGAGCTATCAGAAGAGACTGGATGACTCCGTTGTCGACGTCTGCCCGGGATGTAACACAGCACCCCATACCATTAAACACATCATAGAAGACTGCATTTCACACAACCACTTACGCCAACAACACAATCTACACTCAATGAGAGCTCTGTGGGAAAGCCCGATCGTGGCCATGGCCTTTCTCAGGGACTCAGGGCTGTTCGGCCAGGCAGCTTAGGGAACAACAACAGTATTAGAGACAGAGCTTGAATAGGAACAACAATATATATTTGGGCTACTAATATAATCTACAGTATTAGAGACTGAGCTTGAATAGGAACAACAGTATATATTTGGGCTACTATTAGATGCTTATAATCTTTATATTATAATCTACAGTATTAGAGACAGAGCTTGAATAGGAACGATATATATTTCATGGTTCTTACTATTTGTTTGCTAGCAGGGGGTAACTTAGCATGGTATTGTGACTATTCAGCCATTAGGAGAAATTTGTGGAGAAGTAAGCTTTAGAGTTAAATCTTTAAATTAGTTGTGATAACCCAGGTTCGAATCCCGGTGGATCACATAAATGCTTTAATTAATTTCATAGGTGTCTGGTGTTGGGGTGAAGTTAATAAAATATAGAATATTAGTTTCTAAAGTAGAGATCAGGTGCTAAGGAGTTTAGTTTTGTGAATTAATAATAAAAACTATATTCATATCAAATAAATATAATTCTTTAATTGCCCATATATTTAATAATCACTGTTTAAAGTTTTGCAATTCTATGTTCAACAGGTTTAGCCCGGTGTGCAAGAAGAACGTAAACCCGAACAAATAACCTTGAAAACCTGGACCCTACGCTGGTTGGATTGAAAATTAAGGATTCCACACCTCCACTCAGCACTACGCCAACTTAAGGAGAGACTGACAGTTTTTGTGGTCTATTAATTCATGTATTCCTTTATCTTTTAGTTTTCTCGCTAGACCTCGATCAAGCTTAGAAAATCACCCCCTAGACTCCCCTTAAAGATAAATTTGTACATTTTTCGGTAGAGAAATATCCCCGCCGAAGGCCGATTCCCCCTAAAATTACAGGCTGGCTATTGCTCGCCAGGAATAAATACACTTAAATGGCACAAAGGGTCCTAATATTGCTAGAAATGGGGTGAAAAGTCATAAAATCTCCAAACTAATGGAATTAGTCTTAAAATCTCAAATAGTGGGGCTAAACATTAGGGAGAAAGGGGTCCAGAAAATCAGTGTCCCCCCTTAAGGAATCCACACCTCCACTCGGCACTACGTCAACTTAAGGCTACCACACCTCCACCACTCAGCACTACAGCAACTGACAAGAACCTGGTCAACATCTACTTCTATTTATTTTACTCAGGCCCATTCCCCGTTTTTTATATATTTAGTTTCTACTAAAGTAAAACTCCATCTTGTTCTACCCTTCACTTGCTCAAAATAGTTTAAAAGTATAGTGTTCATATATAGCCTACCCGTACATAATTAGAATGTAAGACTTGCAAAATAAACAAACCAAAACTTAGACTAACACAGTAAGATGACAAAACTACTTATCAAATTCGCTGTGGAAACCACGCTTCAGCAAAATAATAATTCTTTATAAATAAAAACTCAATCAATTTAAAGACAGTTCTACACTAAGTGCGGTTCTGGTCTTGCGCCCTAATGGTATTGCTCCAGGCAGCGCTGTTCAGAGCTGCCTCGCATTTAATTTTGTAAGTCCTGGTGGTGTAATGGTGAAGGCGTCTACAAATCTGTGTGTGATAACCCAGGTTCGAATCCCGGTGGATCACATAATTGCTTTCATTAATTTTATTGGAGGTGTTTGGTGGTGTGGTGAAATTTGATAAAATTTAGATTATTTATTAACTATCAGACTATTTGATCTGATCCCTTGGTGTAGCTCCCATGTTCACGAACTTTGATATTTTCACCTAATCCACTTGTCTTTATATTTGTCCAATGTATGTCAACTAATGAAGTTAAAAAGGGTTTTAAGTTCTAGTCACTTAATTTGTTTATGATTAATATAACCGTTTCAAAACAATTATATATATATCTTTGTAGGATTATTAGTGGTCAATAAATTCTAAATTTTATTGTATTGTATTATAATCAACCTTGTGTACCATGAATAAAAATAAACTTAAGGAATCAAAGTTTTTAATGTATATATGAATATCCTTTGGCAGTGACCAAGGTGTGAAACTTCAGTATTATTAACTTCATAAGATTATAAGTTGCTTTTATGTTTTACCAGTTTTGGTTTGTTTATTTTGCAAGTTTTATATCACGACTTAATTCTGGTTGGTTTATAACATAAGTTTATCTGCTAAGACTAGTTGGAAGGAATTTTAGTTAAAAAGTTTTGAGTAATATAAATCCGGTGTAGCCCAGTTAAAAAGAGTAAGAATGTAATATAGTAATGGAAGATCATAAATATTATATAATCCCAAAGCAATAGTTAAATCTGTACCCAAAATATAATTAGGTTGAAAAATAAATGCGGTATTGCAGAGGCCATTATACTATTGTTTAAAGTAGTTTGTACAAAATTTATAATTTACACTATTTTCTAATGCCTTCAGTCGAGAATTTTTAAACACTTGCAAGCTTTTATTTATAACTTATTATTTTACTTAAAGCTTTGTTTCCATAGCGATTTTTATTAGTCATTGTCTTTTTACTCTTCATATAAATTTTGGTTAGTTTATTTTGCAAGTTTTAAATTATGTAAAAGTATAGGTCTAAAGTCTATTAGCCATTTAATAAGTCGGAGGTTGCCGTAAAATATTTAAATTGAATTATCTTTATGCCGTCAATAAGTCTTAAAATGTGTTCATATACCTGTATAGCTTTAAATCAAAATGCTTCTGTCAAATTAAAGTATTTTTTTTTTTTTTTTTTTTTTTTTTTTTTTTTTTTTTTTTAAAGATGTAATTCCTGGTAGTCTATTATTCCTAGATTTTTATGAGTTCCAATAATGGTTCTTCAAATTAAACTTTGCATAGTCCTATTTTGTTATAAACTCGCTTTCTTGAAGACTTCTATTATTTTGTTAAAGCGTTTCCATAGCAATTTTTATAAGTCTTTTGTCTAAGTTTGGTTTGTTTAATTTGAAAGTTTGACATTATTCATTTTAGACCAGTAATGGCCTCTGGTTAAGTGTTGTGCATAATTATAGTAGTACATTCATTTCTATTACTTTTAGAATTTTCAATAGCGCAGAACCTGTTCTTTTATTTATAAATTATTTTGCTTGAGCATTTTTTCCACTAGCTAATTTTGATTAGTTGTTTTGTCCTTTTAGAGGTATCCCAAGTTTTGGTTTGTTTATTTTGCAAGTATTAAATTATAAAGTAGTAATAATTGGACGAACTTCTCAATTTAGTAGATTCTTATTGGCATCAATTTTAATGGTTGCATTATTGAATGTAGTCTTTAGATACAAAGGTATAGGTATTAAACTAATCCCAATCGGCTATGTTATAAACCTGCAGAAATGAGACTCTTGTTTAAAGTAGTTTGTACAAATATATAATTATTTTGTATATGCCTTCATTATATATTCCTGATTATTTTAAGCATTATTTAGATTATAATTATAGTGGGGATTGGGCCTGAGTATGTACTGTATATAGATTTCCACAGCGATTTTTATTAGTTTGCGTTTATCTTGCAAGTTTTGGTTTGTTTATTTTGCAAGCTTTGGTTTGTTTATTTAGCAAGCTTTGGTTTGTTTATTTAGCAAGTTTTAAATCCTAATGAAATTAAATTCTTTCTAATTACTCCATAAGTTGATAGGAGAGTTTGTGAATAAATATGTATATAAGCAGATAGTCGCGTTAGTTTTTTAGCCAAATAAAATAAAATCTGATTCTAATTACTGGCAGGTCTCATCCTTATTTCATGGGAATTTTAAAACTTTTATATCTTATTATAAGCGTATTTGATTGGAAGGTAACTTTAAATTAAATATTTAGGTATTGGCAGTTTTGCTTTTATCTTGTATCGTGCCAGTTTTGGTTTGTTTATTTAAAAAAAAAATCATTCTAATTTGTTCCTGCCGTTCAGCGTTGTCTCACTTTTTCCTTGTTGACTGTAGTTCTTTCACATTTCTGTCCATTGAAATAGTTCCTTCGCTGCCCTAGTCTTGCCGATATTCTTATGGAATTTGTTTTGGTGTAATGAATTAGATGCTTATGTTCTGGGTGTGGTGTCCTGAGTTTGGTGTCCTGAGTTTGGTGTCCTGAGTTCGAATCCCGGGAGGACCATATGCTTTTGTTAGAAGTGATTTTGATTAGTTTTTTTGCCATTATATTGCCTGTCCCGGTTTTGGTTAAAGTTTGCAAGTTTTAAATTTGAATTAATTAGCACATTAAAGTACATTGGAGTTTGTAATTGATGATTAATGTTAAGAACGGGGGGTTACTTATTTCCTTAGACCATATTGTCCTTCCTTAATCAAATTCACTTCCTTGCCAATATTTGCTTAGCTTTATTTTGGGTTTTATTTCAAATTTTATTTTTAGTAAGCGTTGTTTCCACATAGCGATTTTGATTAGTTATTTTGCCTTTATATCGTCTTTGTCCCAGTTTTGGTTTGTTTAGTTTGCCAGTTAAATTTTAATTTATTTCTAAGTTTCCATTCTGTTTAGTTGTCAATCTGCTATAACCGTGTTGGTGGTGTAATGGTTTAGATGCTTATGTTCTGGGTGTGGTGTACTGAGTTTGAATCCTGGGAGGACCATATGTTTTTATTAGTTTACTAAAGAACATCGGGGATTGTAATTGATTATTAATGTTAAGAAAGGGGTGTTACTTATTATAGTTTAGTTTACTAAAGAACATCGGGGATTGTAATTGATTATTAATGTTAAGAAAGGGGTGTTACTTATTATAGTTATTAGTTTTTCTCTTTTTACTGTGTTCGTCCCAGTTTTGGTTTGTTTATTTTGAAAGTTTTACATTATAGTGATTTTGACTAGTTATTTTGGTTTTATCTTGTATCGTCCCAGTTTGGTTTGTTTATTTTAAAAGTTTTAAATTAAAATTTGTTCCTGCCGTTCAGCGTTGGCTCCCACCTTTTCCTTGATTGCCCCTTGTTGACTATAGCTCTTTCACATTTCTGTCCATTGAAATCGTTCCTTCGCTGCCCTAGTTTTCCGATATTCTTTTGGAATCTGTTTTGGTGGTGTAATGGATTAGATGCTGATGTTCTGGGTGTGGTGTCCTGAGTTCGAATCCCGGGAGGACCATATGCTTTTGTTATAACTGATTTTGCTTTATATAGTTATTTTGCCTTTATATTGTCTGTCCCAGTTTTGGTTTAAGTTTGCAAGTTTTACATTTTAATTTATTAGCACATTAAAGTACATTGGGGTTTGTAATTGATGATTAATGTTAAGAACGGGGTGTTAATAATTTCCTTAGACCACATTATGTCCTTCCTTAATCAAATTCACTTCCTTGCCGATATTTGGTTAGCTTTATTTTGAGTTTTATTTCATAAATTTTATTTTTAGTAAGCGTTGTTTCCACAGCGATTTTGATTAGTTATTTTGCCTTTTATATCGTCTTTGTCCCAGTTTTGGCTCTTTTAGTTTGCAAGTTTTAAATTGTAATTGATTTCTACGCTTCCATTCTGTTGCACTAGTCAATCTGCTATAACTGTTGGTGTAATGGTTATGTTCTGGGTGTGGTGTCCAGAGTTCGAATCCCGGGAGGACCATATGTTTTTATTAGTTTATTAAAGTACATTGGGGTTTGTAATTGATTATTAATGTTAAGAAAGGGGTGTTACTTATTATAGTTATTAGTTTTGTCAGTTTACCTTGTTCGTCCAAGTTTTGATTTGTTTATTTTAAGTTAAATTATAATAGTACTTAGAATATCTTGCTTTTTGTTCTCATATTCTGATCTCAAAGTTCTGCCTAACCTTATCTCCTCCATTCCTTTTTGGGTACTCCCAAGTTTAAGTTACACTTTGTTATACTCAAAGTTTTCGATTCATTAATTAGTATATGGAAGACACATTGGTTGTATACTTAAATTTGTAATGACTGGTTGCTTGCCTAGGTGTTTGTATTTTGTTTGTGTTCATTGTTTTGTCATGTTATTCCTATTCTGGCTCTGTCTAGAGTCTGCCACCCCCCCCCCCCCCCCCCCCCAAAAAAAAGAGAAAAAAAAATAGGAAAAGTGGGGATTGGACCTGAATATGTAGAATAGAATAGCTTGCGTTTCATACTGGAGCAGTTTAAAATTGTAAAGCTTGCAAAATAAATAAAAAACAAACTAAATTGCACTCCATGCCTATCCTGCGCTCGATTTTTCTAGTGATGTATTCTTAAACTGTTTTTTCACTATCTGTTGTGGTTGAATAAGATAATTGGAGTTGGTTTTATTTACCTTTTCAATCCTATGTTAAGGCTCTATTTTCATCCATAATTTGTTGTATCCCCCGCCCTCCCCTTTATATGAATTTTCCTTTTGACATCACACAATAAGTTAGGTTCACATTTTAAAGTTTTCTTTTACTTCGATCATTCTTGTCCTAGTCATACAAATATTTCTATAATTATTAAAGGTTAATTCCTCAATACATACATACATAAAAGTTTAAAGACCGTTGTGACCACAGGAAATGTTAGTCTCCAGTCGTAAATTGCTGCTTTCCAGGTGGCCCTGTGAAGGGATGAGTCTTATTGAGATCAAACTGGAGTACCCGAGCATTCTAGGTCCACCCCTACCCGACATTTCTTGGTCAACTGCTAGTCTATTTTTAATTCTACTTGTCATTCATATTTGCACTTTTTCTTTTACCTTTTGTGTAGCTTCGATTTCACTCCTTATTTCCAGTTATACTGGATATTTTGGTCTTTCATACTTTCTCAAAAAAATATTTTAGTTTTCCTCTGGGAAAATCCTGCTAAAGGATGGCCATGGCATAAATGTCTCCAGGCTACTTTGTCAAGACCTGCTTCCTTTGCCCGTACCACAATGCCCCTTCCACTACGTGGAAGTTTTTCCTCGATGCATTTTCCCACTTTTTTTTTTTTTTTTTTCCCCCCCATACCAAAGGTGGTCTAACACTACTAGCTGCTCCACCCACACTCGTATCTTTCTTGGCAATCTGTCTTCATTCATTCTCTGAACATTTTACCATACTGTATTTCCATAGTACAGCTCCCTAGTACAGTACTTGAAACTTTCAATCTCTTCCAATGCCTAATTTCTCATTATTTTGCAACTTTTCTAATGTTTAATTCTATATTTTGCATAAATATCTATGGGTTCGTGCATTCTTCTCTCGAACACCATTACCTTGCATTGACCTCTATCTTTTTGCATAATGTCTACGTCTGACCACTCTCTGAAGTTCTTCCACATTTTCCGGCAACAGGACTGCATCGTCAGCATATAAACATTTTAAGATCTTTCACTCTTCACTCTGATTCCAGCCTAGTGCCTATACCCATTAATCGCGCCCTACATTCTAAAATCACCATGTGCATATTGAACCATGGTGACATGACACATCCCTGCTACTTCTACATTGACCTCAAAAATCTCGCTTAACTTATCTCCTACCTTCACATTTGCCATTGCATTCCTATAGAATTTTTGTATTGCCATTAGCAACTTTTGTCCCACACCATATGCTGTTGACACATCCCACAGACCCTCCCAATCTACTTTGTCATAGGCCTTTTCTAAATCATTGAATGCGCATTGAGGCTATCTGGTCAATGCAGCCCCTGCCCTTTCATGCCTATTTTGTCATGTTATCTTTTGAAGTCTGTTGCGTATACCTTTTCAGGTATGCTAAGCAAGCTAATTCCCGTATAACTTTCACTCTTTACTAGCCTTCCCTTTGTACAGGGGTACTATCACTGCTTTCCTTTTTACCATGCTAATTTACATAACTTCTGCATGTCAACAGCTTATTCTCGCTCATATCTCCGCATTTTACTTTTGCCTATTTTAATATTTGTCTGTTTATCGGTCTTTCATCTACGGTTTATTTCTACCTGTCTCCATTCCCATGGAGATATTTGCCTTTCCCCTACTCTCTATCGAAATTCCATCCCTGACTTCCCAAAAAATTTGGTTCTCCAAGGACTTAAACCTAGGATACTCGCATCGAAATTCTGCACACTAAGATTTGTAAAACTTTCACCAAACTAGATGACTTTGACTCTTGGTACATGTAATGGATTACAATAATTGACCTTAACAATATTTAAATTATGGGACTTATATTTTATATGAATTTTTACCCAGCATTTTTAAGTTAATCGTATGACCTGCTTATTGATTTTATAACTTAAAATATACCAAAACAGCTACGTCACAGTATAGACAAAACTTATAAAAAAAATTAAATTCATATAAATTTATTCATTAACCTATAAATAATTGGGCTAAGGCTCTAGCGCTATGTTGGTGACGACTAGCCGCGTGGGTTCGAATCTCGGCTATGCTAAGACAGTTTCCAGTGCTATATAGCCTTCGTCGCTTAGTGCTGTAGAATTAATTACAGTTGGGGATATCCCCCAGATGAAATTAATTCATAAGGTTATTCAACCTATAAATAATTAATGAAAACTAATATGAATTTATGATAAATGTTTTGATGGCCTTATTAATAATTAAAACTTTAAATTGAAGAAAATAACTTTTGTATTGATCTTTGTCAAAGGGTATATATTGAACTTCACACGGTAAATAAATTTACAATAAATGTACAATGACCGCATGTTTTGGGCACATGTACTCCACCTGGTGGGTATGTAGGTAAAAAGTACCTATATATTTTAAAACAAATACAATATAAAGTAATGTAATATTTGTTAATGCTAGAAATATATTCCATGGGAAAAAATAACTGAAAATATTAAAAATTTATCGCTAATAAATATATGGCCCAGGAAAGTGTTTTTTAGTAACCCTATTCATGCATATTATGTATCTCCCCCACCCCCCTGAGGTATGGGGTAAATATATGGAGGTGGAGATCCCCCCCCCCCTCCTCTGGTAAATACATGAAAGTGGATAGGGTCTAACCCCCCCCCCCCCCCCCCCCAGATTATGGGGTAAATATATGAAAGTGAAGACCCCCCTACTCTCTTGGGGTATGGGGTAAATATATGAAAGTGGAGGAAAGGTCTCTTTTCCCCCCCCCCCCCCCCTCTGATAAATACATGAAAGTGGAGAGGGCCCCCCCCCAGGTTATGGGGTAAATATATGAAAGTGAAGGCCCCCCCCCCACCTACTCTCTTGGGGTATGGGGTAAATATATGAAAGTGGAGGAGAGGTCTCTCCCCCCTCCCCTAGGGTATGGGGTTAATATATGAAAGTGGAGATCCCCCCCCCCCCTCTAATGTAATAGGGGGTGTTATAAAAAAAAAATCCCACCCCCCCTAATGTATGAGGGCGGGAGTGTAAAAAAAAAAAAAAATCCTCCTCCCCCCCCCTAATGTATGAGGGCCAGTGTTGAAAGAAAAAAAAATCCCCTAATGTATAAGGGCGGGAGTGTAAAAAAAAAAATCCCCCCCCCTCCATGTATGAACGCGTATGAGGGCGGGAGTGAAAAAAAATCAAATTCGAAAAAAAAAAAAAAATCATACATTCGAATTTATGAAACGCTTTTTCATAAATTCGAATTGATGAATCTTTTTTTTTCATAAATTTGAATGTATGAATCTTTTTTAACAAATTTTTTAACAAAATAACAAAAAAATTTGTTAAAAAAATTTCATACATTCAAATTTATGAAAAAAAAAGATTCATAAATTTGAATGTATGAAAAAAACAATTTCATACATTCGAATTTATGAATCTTTTTTTTTCATAAATTTGAATGTATGAAAAAATTTTAAGAAATTTTTTGACAAAATAACAATCTTTTTTTGTTATTTTGTTAAAAAAATTGTTAAAAAAAATTCATACATTCAAATTTATGAAAAAAAAAGATTCATCAATTCGAATTTATGAAAAAGCGTTTCATAAATTCGAATGTATGAATTATTTTTTAATTTTTTTTTCCACTCCCGCCCTTATACATTAGGGGATTTTTGTTTTTCTTTTAACACTCCGGCCCTCATACATTAGGGGGGGATGATTTTTTTTTTTTTTTTTTACACTCCCGCCCTCATACATTAGGGAAGGGGATGATTTTTTTCTTTTTTTTTTTCCTTTTTTTTTTTTTACACTCCAGCCCTTATACATTAGGGGGGGGGGATTTTTTTTTTATTTTAACACTCCGGCCCTCATACATTAGGGGGGGGATGATTTTTTTGTTTTGTTTACACCCTCATACATTAGGGTTTTTTATTTATTTATTTTTTTATAACACCTCTTAGAGGGGGGGGGGGATCTCTTTCATATAATTATTTACCCCATACCCTAGGGGGGGGGGGGGGGAGACCTTTCCTCCACTTTCATATATTTACCCCATACCACAAGAGAGTAGGGGGGGGGGGGGTCTTCACTTTCATATATTTACCCCATACCTCAGGGGTGGGGGGGGGGAAAAAAGAGATATATATGCATGAATAAGGTTACTAAAAAACACTTTCCAGGTCCATGTTTATTAATTAGCGATAATTTTTTAATATTTTCAGTTATTTTTTCCCATGGAATATATTTCTAGCATTAACAAATATTACATTACTTTATATTGTACTTTTTACCTACATACCCACCAGGTGGAGTACATGTGCCCAAAACATGCGGTCATTGTAAATTTATTTACCGTGTGAACTTCAATGTATACCCTTCGACAAAGATCAATACAAAGTTATTTTCCTCAATTTAAAGTTTTTATTATTAATAAGGCCATCAAAACATTTATCATAAATTCATATTAGTTTTCATTATTTATAGGTTAATGAATAAATTTAAATTAATTTAAAAATGTGTATAAGTTTTGTCTATACTGTGACGTACCTGTTTTGGTATATTTTGCAAGTTATAAAATCAATAAGCAGGTCATACGAGAAACTTAAAAATGCTGGGTAAATATTCATCTAAAATTTAAGTCGCATAAATTAAATATTGTTAAGGTCAATTATTGTAACTCTTTACTTGTACCAAGAGTCAGTTATCTAGTTTGGTGAAAGTTTTACAAATCTTAGTGTGCAGAATTTCGATGAGAGTATCCTAGGTTTATGGTTCCTTGGAGAACCAAATTTTTTGGGAAGTCGGGGATGGAATTTCGATAAATAAAGAGTAGGGGAAAGGCAAAGATCTCCATGGGAATGGAGACCGGTAGAAATAAACAGTAGATGAAAGACCGATAAACAGACGAATATTAAAATAGGCAAAGGTAAAATGCGGAGATATGGGAGAGAATAAGCTGTTGACATGATGCAGAAGTTATGTAAATTAGCATGGGAAAAAGGAAAGCAGTGATAGTACCCCTGTACAAAGGGAAGGGTAGTAAAGAGTGAAAGTTATAGGGGAATTCGCTTGCTTAGCATACCTGAATAGGTATACGCAACAGACTTCAGAAGATAACATGACAAAATAGGCATGAAAGGGCAGGGGCTGCATTGACCAGATAGCCTCAATGCGCATTCAATGATTTAGAAAAGGCCTATGACAAAGTAGATTGGGAGGGTCTGTGGGATGTGTCAACAGCATATGGTGTGGGACAAAAGTTGCTAATGGCAATAAAAAAAATCTATAGGAATGCAATGGCAAATGTGAAGGTAGGAGATAAGTTAAGCAAGAGTTTTGAGGTCAATGTAGAAGTAAGGCAGGGATGAGTCCTGTCACCATGGTTCAATATGCACATGGAGTGATTTTAGAATGTAGGGCGCGATTAATGGGTAGGCCTATAGGCGCTAGGCTGGAATCGGAGTGAAAGATCTTAAAATGTGTATATGCTGACGATGCAGTCCTGTTGCCGGAAAATGTGGAAGAACTTCAGAGAGTGGCGAGACTTAGACAGTATGCAAAAAGATAGAGGTCAATGCAAGGTAATAGTGTTTGAGAGAAGAATGCACGAACCCATAGATATTTACGCAAAATATAGAATTAAACATTAAAGTTGCAAAATAATGAGAAACTAGGTATTGGAAGAGATTGAAAGTTTCAAGTACTGTACTAGGGAGCTGTACTATGGAAATACAGGATGGTAAAATGTTCAGAGAATGAATGAAGACAGAATGCCAAGAAAGACAGGAGAGTGGGTGGAGCAGCTAGTAGTGTTAGACCACCTTTGGTATGGGAAAAGAAAGTGGAAAAATACATTGAGGAAAAACTTCCACGTAGTGGAAGGGGCATTGTGGTACAGGCAAAGGAAGCATGTCTAGACAAAGTAGCCTGGAGATATTTATGTCATGGCCATCCTTTAGCAGGATTTTTGCAGGGAGGAAAAAAAACATTGTTTATGAGAAAGTATGAAAAACAAAAATATCCAGTATTACTGGAAAGGAGTGAAATCGAAGCTACACAAAAGGTAAAAGAAAAAGTGCAAATATGAATATGAAAAACAACTAGAATTAAAAATAAACAAGCAGTTGAACAAGAAAAGTCAGGTAGGGGTGGACCTAGAATGACGTGTGCTCGGGTACTCCAGTTCGATCTCTATAAGAGGCAGCCTTCGACAGGGCCACCTGGAAAGCCGCAATTTACGACTTGAGACTAACCACATTTTCTGTGGTCAAAACGGTCTTTAAACTTTTATGTATGGAGGAATTAACCTTTGAAAATTAGAAATATTTGTATGACTAGGACAAGAATGGTCGAAGTAAAAGAAAACTTAAAAATGTGTACCTAACTTATTGTGCGATGTCAACAGGAAAATTCTTATAAAAAGGGGGGGGGAGGATACAACAAATTATGGATGAAAATAGAGAGCCTTAACATAAGATTTAAAATGTAAATAAAACAAACACCAATCATCTTATTCAACCACAACAGTGAAAAAACAGTTAAATAATACATCACTAGAAAAATAGACCTTAGGATAGGCATGGAGTGCAATTTTGTTAGTTTTATTTATTTTGCAAGCTTTACAATTTTAAACTGCTCCAGTATGAAACGCAAGCTATTCTATTCTATATACTTTGGTACAATCCCCACTTTTCCTATTTTTTCTTTTTCTCTTTTTTTGGGGGGTGGCAGACTCTAGACAGAGCCAGAATAGGCATAACACGACAAAACAATGAACACAAACAAAATACAAACACCTAGGCAAGATACCAGTCACTAAAAATGAAAGTATAAAACCAATGAGTCTTCCATATATTATTAATGGATCTGAAACTTTGAGTATAACAAAGTGTAAAACTTAAACTTGGGAGTACCCAAAAAGGAATGAAGATAAGGTTAGGCAGAACTTTGAGATCAGAAAATAACAAAAAGCAATATATTCTAAGTACAATTATAATTTAATACTTAAAATAAACAAACCAAAACGACAAAACTAATAACTATAATAAGAACACCCCTTTCTTAACATTAATAATCAATTACAAACCCCAATGTACTTTAATAAACTAATAAAAACATTTGGTCCTCCCAGGATTCAAACTCAGGACACCACACCCAGAACATAAGCATCTAAACCATTACACCACCAACAGTAATAGCAGTTTGACAACTAAACAGAATGGAAACTTAGAAATAAATTAAAATTTAAAACTTGCAAACTAAACAAACCAAAACTGGGACAAAGACGATATAAAGGCAAAATAACTAATCAAAATCGCTATGTGAAAAAAACGCTTGCCATAATAAAATTTATGAAATAAAACAAAATAAAGCTAACCAAATATCGTCAAGGAAGTGAATTTGATTAAGGAAGGACAATGTGGTCTAAGGAAATAATTAACACCCCGTTCTTAACATTAATCATCAATTACAAACTCCAATGTACTTTAATGTGCTTAATTAAAATTTAAAACTTGCAAACTTAAACCAAAACTGGGACAGACAATATAAAGGCAAAATAACTAATCAAAATCAGTTATAAGAAAAGCATATGGTCCTCCCGGGACTCTAACTCAGGACACCACACCCAGAACATAAGCATTTAATCCATTACACCACCAAAACCGATTCCAAAAGAATATCGGCAAGACTAGGGCAGCGAAGGAACTATTTCAATGGACAGAAATGTGAAAGCGCTACAGTCAACAAGGAAAAGGTGAGAGACAACGCTGAACAGGAACAAATTACAATGCAAAACTTTTAAATTAGACAAACCAAACTGGGACGATACAAGATAAAAGCAAAAGAACTAATCAAAATCGCTATAATGTAAAACTTTCAAAATAAACAAACCAAAACTTGAACGATAAATGATAAAAGCAAAAGAACTAAGCAAAAGAACTAAGCAAAATAACTAATCAAAATTGCTATAATGTAAAACTTTCAAAATAACCAAACCAAATTATTATTAAAATAGTGAGTCGCACCATAAACAAACCAAAACTGGGACGATACAAGATAAACGCAAAATAACTAATCAAAATCGCTATAATTTAAAACTTTCAAAATAAACAAACCAAAACTGGGACGATACAAGATAAAAGCAAAACTGCCAATACCTAAATATTTAATTTAAAGTTACCTTCCAATCAAATAAGCTTATAATAAAATATCAAAGTTTTAAAATTCCCATGAAATAAGTAGGAGACCTGCCAGTAATTAGAATCAGATTTAATTTTAATTTTATTTGGCTAAAAAACTAATGCAGACTATCTGCTTATATTCATATTTATTCACAAACTCCCCTATCAACTTCTGGAGTAATTAGAATGAATTTGATTTCATTAGGATGTAAAACTTGCTAAATAAACAAACCAAAACTTGCAAGATAAACACAAACTAATCAAAATCGCTGTGGAAATCTATCTATATACAGTACATACTCAGGCCCAATCCCCACTATAATTATAATCTAAATAATGCTTAAAATAATCAGGAATATATAATGAAGGCATATACAAAATAATTATATATTTGTACAAACTACTTTAAACAAGTCTCATTTCTGCAGGTTTATAACATAGCCAATTGGGATTAGTTTAATACCTATACCTTTGTATGTAAAGACTACATTCAATAATGCAACCATTAAAATTAATGCCAAAAAGAATCTACTAAATTGAGAAGTTCGTCCAATTATTACTACTTTATAATTTAAAACTTGCAAAATAAACAAACCAAAACTTGGGATAACTGTAAAAAGACAAAACAACTAATCAAAATAACTAGTGGAAAAAATGCTCAAGCAAAATAATTTATAAATAAAAGAACAGGTTTTGCGCTATTGAAAATTCTAAAAGTAATAGAAATGAATGTACTACTATAATTATGCACAACACTTAACCAGAGGCCATTACTGGTGTAAAATGAATCATGGAAAACTTTCAAAATAAACAAACCAAAACTTAGACGAACAGTAAAAAGACAAAAGAACTTATCAAAATTGCTGTCGAAACTTAAACAAAATAATATAAGTCTTCAAGAAAGCGAGTTTATAACAAAATAGGACTGCGAAGTTTAATTTGAAGAACCATTATTAGAACCCATAAAAATCTAGGAATAATACTCTACCAGCAATTACATCAAAAATTTAAAAAAAAAAATACTTTAATTTGACAGAAGCATTTTCATTTAAAGCTATACTAGTATACAGGTATATGAACAAATTTTAGACTTATTGATGGCATAAAGATAATTAAATTTTAATATTTAACGGCAACCTCTGACTTATTAAATGGTGAATAGACTTTAGACCTATACTTTTACATAAATTAAAACTTGCAAAATAAACTAACCAAAACTTACATGAACAGTAAAAAGACAAGAACTAACAAAAATCGCTATGGAAACAAAGCTTAAGTAAAATAATTTATAAATGAAAGCTTACAAGTGTTTAATAATTCTCGACTGAAGGCATTAGAAAATAGTCTAAATTATTCAATTTGTACAAACTACTTTAAACAATAGTATAATGGCCTTTTTCTGCAATACCGCATTAATTTTCAACCTTCTAATTATATTTTGGGTACAGATTTAACTATTGCTTTGAGATTATATAATATTTATGATCTCCCATTACTATATTACATTCTTATTCTTTTAACTGGGCTAAACCTGATTTACATTACTCAAATTTGTTAACCAAAATTCCTTCCAAGGACTAGTCTTAGCAGATAAACTTATGTTATAAACCAACCAGAATTAAGTCATGATATAAAACTTTCAAAATAAACAAACCAAAACTGTTAAAAGATAAAAGCAACTTATAAAGTTAATAATACTAAAGTTTCACAACTTGGTCACTGCCAAAGCATATTCATATATACTGTACATTAAAAACTTTGATTCCTTAAAAGTTTACTTTATGCATGGTACACAAGGTTGATTATAACACAATACAATAAAATTTAGAATTTATTGAACACTAATAATCCTACAAAGATATATATAATTGTTTTGAAACGGCAATATTAATCATAAAAAAATTAAGTGACCAGAATTGAAACTTACAACCCTTTTTAACTTCATTAGTTGACATACATTGGACAAATTTAAAGACAAGTAGATTAGGTGAAAATATCAAAGTTCGTGAACATGGGAGCTACACCAAGGGATCAGATCATATAGTCTGATAGTTAATAAATAATCAAGATTTTATCAATTTCACCACACCACCAAACTCCTCCAATGAAATTTATAAAAGCAATTAGTGATCCCTGGGATTCGAACCTGGGTCATCACACACAGATTTGTAGACACCTTACCCATTACACCACCAGGACTTAAAAACATTATAAGTGAGGCAGCTCTGAACAGCGCTGCCTGGAGCACTACCATTAGGGCGCAAGACCAGAACCGCACTTAGTGTGGAACAGTCTTTAAATTGATTGAGTATTTATAAATAATTATTTTGCTGAAGCGTGGTTTCCAGAGATTTAGATATGTTGTCTTTTTACGGTGTTCGTCCAAGTTTTAGTTTGTTTATTTTGCAAGTCTTACATTATAATTATGTACGAGTAGGCTATATATGAACACTATACTTTTAAACTATTTTGAGCAAGTGAAGGGTAGAACAAGATGGAGTTTTACTTTAGTAGAAACTAAATATATAAAAAATGGGGAATGGGCCTGAGTAAAATAAATAGAAGTAGATGTCGACCAGGTTCATTTCCGTTGCTGTAGTGCTGAGTGGTGTAGAAGCCTTAAGTTGACGTAGTGCCGAGTGGAGGTGTGGATTCCTTAAGGGGAGACAGACTGATTTTCTGGATCCCCTTCTCCCTAATGTTTAGCCCAACTATTTGAGATTTTAAGACCAATTCCATTAGTTTGGAGATTCTATGACTTTTCACCCCATTTCTGGCAATATTAGGACCCTTTGTGCCAATAAGTATTTTTCCTGGCGAGCAATAGCCAGCCTGTAATTTTAGGAGGAATCGGCCTTCGGCCGGGATATTTCTCTACCAAAAAATTTACAAATTTATCTTGAAGGGGTGTCTAGGGGGTGATTTTCTAAGCTTGATCGAGGTCTAGCGAGAAAACTAAGAGATAAAGGAATAAATGAATTAATAGACCATAACAACTGTCAGTCTCCCCTTAAGTTGGCGTAGTGCTGAGTGGAGGTGTGGAATCCTTAATTTTCAATCCAGCCAGCGTAGGGTCCAGATTTTCAAGGTGATTTGTTCGGGTTTACGTTCTTCTTGCACACCAGGCCAAACCTGTTGAACATAGAATTGCAAAACTTTAAACGGTGATTATTAAATATATGGGCATTAAAGAATTATATTTATTTGATAAGAATTTAAGTTTTATTATTACTTCACTAAACTAAACTCCTTAACACCTGATCTCTACTTTAGAAACTAATATTCTATTAACTTCACCCCAACACCAGACACCTATGAAATTAATTAAAGCATTTATGTGCAAACTAAACAAACCAAAACTGGGACAAAGACGATATAAAGGCAAAATTACTAATCAAAATTGCTGTGAAAAAAACGCTTACCATAATAAAATTTATGAAATAAAACCCAAAATAAAGCTAACCAAATATCGGCAAGGAAGTGAATTTGATAAAGGAAGGACATAATGTGGTCTAAGGAAGTAATTAACACCCCATTCTTAACATTAATCATCAATAGTAATATCGATAGTAAAATAACTTATAATTGTTTTTATTCCCAGTTAATAAGATTTTGTAAAATCTGCACTAAAGTAGATGACTTTTGGGCTAGAGCTAGGTTACTATACTGACTTAGTGGACAGAGGTTTTGAGGCAAGTAAATTGTTCCATAAATGTAATCTTTTTAGGGTCAATTATTGTGACTGTATTCTAAAATTTGACATCAATAATTTTAATCAAGCATTTTTAACTTGAAGTTTCTTGTATAACCTCTGCTTACTTTTTGTCTGTATTTATTGTTTTTTGTCTGTATTTATTGTTAATCTTTTTCTTTTTCTTTTTCTATTATTGATATTAATATTGATTATTTTTAAATGTATTGTTCTTGTTAAAAGAGTACTCTTTGTTTAAATCTGTTGTTACTTCATATTTTGCAATTATTTGTCTTTATATTATAATTATGTATTCATTGTCGATAGTATCAATTGCTTACTTTTGCGATTTCCTTAGTTTATTTGTGCTATAAATGTAGGTTATTTGTAGGGTAGTTATTGATAGGGGTCACTTGAGGCATGCTATGCTTACAGGTACCTACCCGATAGCACTATCGTTAGTGAGTGCTGTACTGTATTTTATATATTATTTTGTAATAGTATAGATATCTTATCAATATTTGTATTTTGTACTATTGTTAATGTCTTGTCATGTTGCAAATTTGAATTTAAATAATATTTTGACATTAAACATGTAGTTTCTTTATTCATGCAGAGTTTAGTCAAATTTGCCAGAACGTCCCGGACTTCCCAAACTTGACTACTTCCTTTAACGTGATGATAGTGCGTTGTTATATGTGCGATTAGTTTGCTTGGGATACAGATTAACTTGCTCATGTAGTAATGTACACCCTATGTGGTGGATTGTGTTCTTTTATTTAATAACTTTCATTTTAGTAAGCGTTGTTTCCACATAGCGATTTTGATAATTTAATTTGACTTTATATTGTCCTTGTCCCAATTTTGGTTTGTTTAGTTTGCAAGTTTTACATTTTAATTACAAACCCCAATGTACTTGAATGTGCTAATGAATTAAAATGTAAAACTTGCAAACTTAAACCAAAACTGTGACAGACAATAAAAAGGCAAAATAACCAATCAAAATCGGTTATAACAATAGCATATGGTCCTCCCGGGATTCGAACTCAGGACACCACACCCAGAACATAAGCATCTAATTCATTACACCACCAAAACAAATTCCAACAGAATATTGGCAAGACTAGGGCAGCGAAGGAACGATTTCAATGGACAGAAATGTGAAAGAGCTACAGTCAACAAGGAAGAGGCGAGAGACAACGCTGAACGGCAGGAACAAATTAGAATGTAAAACTTTTAAAATAAACAAACCAAACTGGGACGATACAAGATAAAAGCAAAAGAACTAATCAAAATGGCTATAATTTAAAACTTTCAAAATAAACAAACCAAAACTTGGACGAACACCGTAAAAAGACAAAAATAATAACTATAATAAGTAACACCCCTTTAACATTAATAATCAATTACAAACACCAATGTACTTTAATAAACCAATAAAAACATATGGTCCTCCCAGGATTCAAACTCAGGACACCCCACCCAGAACATAAGCATCTAAACCATTACACCACCAACAGTTATACCAGATTGAGAACTAAACAGAATGGAAACTTAGAAATAAATTTAAATTTAAAACTTTCAAAATAAACAAACCAAAACTGGGACGAACACAGTAGAGACAAAAATAATAACTATAAGTAACACCCCTTTCTTAACATTAATAATCAATTACAAACCCCAATGTACTTTAATAAACTAATAAAAACATATGGTCGTCCAAGGATTCAAACTCAGGACACCTCACCCAGAACATAAGCATCTAAACCATTACACCACCAACAGTTATAGCAGATTGACAACTAAACAGAATGGAAACCTAGAAATCAATTAAAATTTAAAACTTGCAAACTAAACAAAGACGATATAAAGGCAAAATAACTAATCAAAATTGCTATGTGAAAAAAAAAACGCTTGCCATAATAAAATTTATGAAATAATATACAAAATAAAGCTAACCAAATATCGTCAAGGAAGTGAATTTGATTAAGGAAGGACAATGTGGTCTAAGGAAATAATTAACACCCCATTCTTAACATTAATCATCAATTACAAACTCCAATGTACTTTAATGTGCTAATTAATTAAAATTTAAAATTTGCAAACTTAAACCAAAACTAGAACCAAAACTGGGACGATACAAGATAAAAGCAAAAGAACTAATCAAAACCGCTATAATGTAAAACTTTCAAAATAAACATACAAAATTATTATTATTAAAATAGGGTCTCACCATAAATAAATCAAAACTGGGACGATACAAGATAAAAGCACTAATCAAAACGGCTATAATTTAAAACTTTCAAAATAAACAAACCAAAACTAGGACGAACACAGTAAAACAACTAAAATAATAACTAAAATAAGTAACACCCCTTGCTTAAAATTAATAATCAATTACAAACCCCAATGTACTTTAATGAACTAATAAAAACATATGGTCGTCCCAGGATTCAAACTCAGGACACCACACCCAGAACATAAGCATCTAAACCATTACACCACCAACAGTTATAGCAGATTGACAACTAAACAGAATGGAAATCTAGAAATCAATTAAAATTTAAAACTTGCAAACTAAACAAACCAAAACTGGGACAAAGACGATATAAACGCAAAATAACTTATCTAAATCGCTATGTGAAAAAAACGCTAGCCATAATAAAATTTATGAAATAAAACCCAAAATAAAGCTAACCAAATATCGGCAAGGAAGTGAAGTTGATTAAGGAAGGACAATGTGGTCTAAGGAAATAATTAACACCCCGTTCTTAACATTAATCATCAATTACAAACCCCAATGTACTGGAATGTGCTAATAAACTAAAATATAAAACATGCAAACTTAAACCAAAACTGGGACAGACAATATAAAGGCAAAATAACTAATCAAAATCGGTTATAACAAAAGCATATGGTCCTCCCGGGACTCGAACTCAGGACACCACACCCAGAACATAAGCCTCTAATCCATTACACCACCAAAACAGATTCCAAAAGAATATCGGCAAGACTAGGGCAGCGAAGGAACAATTTCAATGGACAGAAATGTGAAAGAGCAACAAGGAAGAGGCGAGAGACAACGCTGAACGGCAGGAACAAATTAAAATGTAAAACTTTCAAAATAAACAAACCAAACTGGGACGATACAAGGTAAAAGCAACAGAACTAATCAAAACGGCTATAATTTAAAACTTTCAAAATAAACAAACCAAAAACTGGGACGAACACCGTAAAAAGACAAAAATAACAGGGATCTGCCTTGCTTAGGCCAATCAGCTTTCTACAGACTCCCATTTTCTTATGTTCTTATGTTATGTTATAATAACTATAATAAGTAACACCCCTTTAACATTAATAATCAATTACAAACTCCAATATACTTTAATAAACTAATAAAAACATATGGTCCTCCCAGGATTCAAACTCAGGACACCACACCCAGAACATAAGCATCTAAACCATTACACCACCAACAGTTATAGCAGATTGAGAACTCAACAGAATGGAAATTTAGAAAAAAATAAAAAATAAAACTTGCAAACTAAACAAACCAAAACTGGGACAAAGACGATATAAAGGCAAAATAACTAATCAAAATTGCTATAATGTAAAACTTTCAAAATAAACAAACCAAAACTGGGACGATACAAGATAAAAGCAAAAGAACTAATCAAAATTGCTATAATGTAAAACTTTCAAAATAAACAAACCAAAGTATTAAAATAGGGAGTCACACCATAAACAAACCAAAACTGGGACGATACAAGATAAAAGCAAAAGAACTAATCAAAACCGCTATAATGTAAAACTTTCAAAATAAACAAACCAAAACTGGGACGAACACAGTAAAAAGACAAAAATAATAACTATAATAAGTAACACCCCTTTCTTAACATTAATAATCAATTACAAACCCCAATGTACTTTAATGAACTAATAAAAACATATGGTCCACCCAGGATTCAAACTCAGGACACCACATCCAGAACATAAGCATCACACCCCATTTCTGGCAATATTAGGACCCTGTGTGCCATTTAAGTATTTTTCCTGGCGAGCAATAGCCAGCCTGTAATTTTAGGAGGAATCGGCCTTCGGCCGGGATATTAAATTTTCTCTACCGAAAAATTTGCAAATTTATCTGGAAGGGGTGTCTAGGGAGTGATTTTCTAAGATTGATCGAGGTCTAGCGAGAAAACTAAGATAAAGTAATAAATGAATTAACCCGTTGAGCCCCGGCTAGTTATAATATTTTTTTCACCCCAGTCCCAAGCCATTTTCACTTCTTTTTTTTTTTTTTTGCTAAAATGGAAGACAAGGATGAGAAATGAAAAAAAAAAAATCACCTCGGATATTTTTTTTTTGGGGGAGGGGGGGGGGGGCGCGGGGGGGGGGTTGGGGGAGGGGGAGCCTCAAAAAAATTTGTTGAGCCAAAATGGAAGAGAATGGTGAGAAATGAAGAAAAAAACTAAAAAAAACTCACCTCGGTCATTTGGGGGGCGGGGGGGGGGGGGGTCGAAAGTTCGTCTCCCCCACATGACCACCCGCCCGGGAGCACTAGGGTGAAAACTGAGTACGGCATTGTACGGCATACATCCTAAGGAGTGTCTCACATAAAACTCAAGCCTCTAGCTCCCATACGACCGGAGTAATGAAGGTTCAAAGTGGCAGTGAACTAAGGGTGTAAAGTATCCCCACTAAGCCCACCACCACTAGCCGCGCGGCTGTCTCGGCCCGCTCACACCTACCGGCCCGGCTCCCACACACACTACGGTACCTCCCCCTCCTATTCTCCGGCCATTTCCTACCTTACGAGCCACGTAAGTGTTTTTTATATGTCGGACGCACGTGATGCGTCGCTGGGAGTTGGTGATCAAACACTGCCGACGCATCACGTGCGACGCTGGGTCTCACTGGGTTAATAGACCATAAAAACTGTCGGTCTCCCCTTAAGTTGGCGTAGTGCTGAGTGGAGGTGTGGAATCCTTAATTTTCAATCCAGCCAGCGTAGTGTCCGGGTTTTCAAGGGGATTTGTTCGGGTTTACGTTCTTCTTGTACACCGGGCCAAACCTGTTGAACATAGAATTGCAAAACTTTAAATGGTGATTATTAAATATATGGGCATTAAAGAATTATATTTATTTGATAAGAATTTAAGTTGTATTATTACTTCACTAAACTAAACTCCTTAACACCTGATCTCTACTTTAGAAACTAATATTCTATATTTTATTAACTTCACCCCAACACCAGACACCTATGAAATTAATTAAAGCATTTATGTGCAAGCTAAACAAACCAAAACTGGGACAAAGACGATATAAAGGCAAAATAGTTAATCAAAATCGCTGTGAAAAAAACGCTTACCATAATCAAATTTATGAAATAAAACCCAAAATAAAGCTAACCAAATATCGGCAAGGAAGTTAATTTGATGAAGGAAGGACATAATGTCTAAGGAAATAATTAACACCCCGTTCTTAACATTAATAATCAATTACAAACCCCAATGTACTTGAATGTGCTAATGAATTAATTAATATGTAAAACATGCAAACTTAAACCAAAACTGGGACAGACAATATAAAGGCAAAATAGCTAATCAAAATCGGTTATAACAAAAGCATATGGTCCTCCCGGGATTCGAATTCAGGACACCATACCCAGAACTTAAGCATCTAATCCGTTACACCACCAAAACAGATATCAAAAGAATATCGGCAAGACTAGGGCAGCGAAGGAACTATTTCAATGGACAGAAATGTGAAAGAGCTACAGTCAACAAGGAAGAGGCGAGAGACAACGCTGAACAGCAGGAACAAATTAGAATGCAAAACTTTTAAAATAAACAAACCAAACTGGGACGATACAATATAAAAGCAAAAGAACTAATCAAAATGGCTATAATTTAAAACTTTCAAAATAAACAAACCAAAACTTGGACGAACACAGTAAAAAGACAAAAATAATAACTATAATAAGTAACACCCCTTTAACATTAATAATCAATTACAAAATCCAATGTACTTTAATAAACTAATAAAAACATATGGTCCTCCCAGGATTCAAACTCAGGACAATACACCCAGAACATAAGCATCTAAACCATTACACCACCAACAGTTATAGCAGATTGAGAACTAAACCGAATGGAAACTTAGAAATAAATTAAAATTTAAAACTTGCAAACTAAACAAACCAAAACTGGGACAAAGACGATATAAAGGCAAAATAACTAATCAAAGTCGCTATAATGTAAAACTTTCAAAATAAACAAACCAAACTGGGACGATACAAGATAAAAGCAAAAGAACTAATCAAAACGGCTATAATTTAAAACTTTCAAAATAAACAAACCAAAACTGGGACGAACACAGTAGACAAAAATAATAACTATAAGAACACCCCTTTCTTAACGTTAATAATCAATTACAAACCCCAACGTACTTTAATGAACTAATAAAAACATATGGTCCTCCCAGGATTCAAACTCAGGACACCACACCCAGAACATAAGCATCTAAACCATTACACCACCAACAGTTATAGCAGATTGACAACTAAACAGAATGGAAACCTAGAAATCAATTAAAATTTAAAATTTGCAAACTTAACAAAGACGATATAAAGGCAAAATAACTAATCAAAATTGCTATGTGAAGAAAAAAAACGCTTGCCATAATAAAATTTATGAAATAAAACAAAATAAAGCTAATCAAATATCGGCAAGGAAGTGAATTTGATTAAGGAAGGACAATGTGGTCTAAGGAAATAATTAACACCCCGTTCTTAACATTAATCATCAATTACAAACTCCAATGTACTTTAATGTGCTAATTAATTAAAATTTAAAACTTGCAAACTTAAACCAAAACTGGAACCAAAACTGAGACGATACAAGATAAAAGCAAAAGAACTAATCAAAACCGCTATAATGTAAAACTTTCAAAATAAACAAACCAAATTATTATTATTAAAATAGGGAGTCGCACCATAAACAAACCAAAACTGGGACGATACAAGATAAAAGCAAAAGAACTAATCAAAATGGCAATAATTTAAAACTTTCAAAATAAACAAACCAAAACTAGGACGAACACAGTAAAACAACGAAAATAATAACTAAAATAAGTAACACCCCTTTCTTAAAATTAATAATCAATTACAAACCCCAACGTACTTTAATGAACTAATAAAAACATATGGTCCTCCCAGGATTCAAACTCAGGACACCTCACCCAGAACATAAGCATCTAAACCATTACACCACCAACAGTTATAGCAGATTGACAACTAAACAGAATGGAAACCTAGAAATCAATTAAAATATAAAACTTGCAAACTAAACAAACCAAAACTGGGACAAAGACGATATAAAGGCAAAATAACTAATCTAAATAGCTATGTGAAAAAAACGCTTACCATAATAAAATTTATGAAATAAAACAAAATATAGCTAACCAAATATCGGCAAGGAAGTGAATTTGATTAAGGAAGAACAATGTGGTCTAAGGAAATAATTAACACTCCATTCTTAACATTAATCATCAATTACAAACCCCAATGTACTTGAATGTGCTAATAAACTAAAATGTAAAACTTGCAAACTTTAACCAAAACTGGGACAGACAATATAATGGCAAAATAAATAATCAAAATCGGTTATAACAAAAGCATAATTATGGTCCTCCCAGGATTCGAACTCAGGACACCACACCCAGAACATAAGCATCTAATCCATTACACCACCAAAACAATTCCAAAAGAATATCAGCAAGCCTAGGGCAGCGAAGGAACGATTTCAATGGACAGAAATGCGAAAGAGCTACAGTCAACAAGGAAAAAGTGAGACAATGCTGAACAGCAGAAACAAATTAGAATGTAAAAGTTTCAAAATAAACAAACCAAAACTGGGACGATACAAGATAAAAGCAAAAGAACTAATCAAAACGGCTATAATTTAAAACTTTCAAAATAAACATACCAAAACTGGGACGATACAAGATAAAAGCAAAAGAACTAATCAAAATCGCTATAATGTAAAACTTTCAAAATAAACAAACCAAATTATTAAAATAGGGAGTCGCACCATAAACAAACCAAAACTGGGACGATACAATATAAAAGCAAAAGAACTAATCAAAACCGCTATAATGTAAAACTTTCAAAATAAACACCAAAACTGGGACGAACACAGTAAAACGACTAAAATAAAAAATAAAATAAGTAACACCCCTTTCTTAAAATTAATAATCAATTACAAACCCCAATGTAATTTAATGAACTAATTAAAACATATGGTCCTCCCAGGATTCAAACTCAGGACACCACACTCAGAACATAAGCATCTAAACCATTACACCACCAACAGTTATAGCAGATTGACAACTAAACAGAATGGAAACTTAGAAATCAATTAAAATTTAAAACTTGCAAACTAAACAAACCAAAACTGGGACAAAGACGATATAAAGGCAAAAAACTAATCAAAATCGGTTATAACAAAAGCATATGGTCCTCCCGGGATTCGAACTCAGGACACTACACCCAGAACATAAGCATCTAATCCCTTACACCACCAAAACAAATTCCAAAAGAATATCAGCAAGACTAGGGCAGCGAAGGAACTATTTCAATGGACAGAAATGTGAAAGAGCTACAGTCAACAAGGAAGAGGCGAGAGACAACGCTGAACGGCAGGAACAAATTAGAATGTAAAACTTTTAAAATAAACAAACCAAACTGGGACGATACAAGATAAAAGCAAAAGAACTAATCAAAATGGCTATAATTTAAAACTTTCAAAATAAACAAACCAAAACTTGGACGAACACCGTAAAAAGACAAAAATAATAACTGTAATAAGTAACACCCCTTTAACATTAATAATCAATTACAAACACCAATGTACTTTAATAAACCAATAAAAACATATGGTCCTCCCAGGATTCAAACTCAGGACACCCCACCCAGAACATAAGCATATAAACCATTACACCACCAACAGTTATACCAGATTGAGAACTAAACAGAATGGAAACTTAGAAATAAATTAAAATTTAAAACTTTCAAAATAAACAAACCAAAACTGGGACGAACACAGTAGAGACAAAAATAATAACTATAAGTAACACCCCTTTCTTAACATTAATAATCAATTACAAACCCCAATGTACTTTAATAAACTAATAAAAACATATGGTCGTCCCAGGATTCAAACTCAGGACACCTCACCCAGAACATAAGCATCTAAACCATTACACCACCAACAGTTATAGCAGATTGACAACTAAACAGAATGGAAACCTAGAAATCAATTAAAATTTAAAACTTGCAAACTAAACAAAGACGATATAAAGGCAAAATAACTAATCAAAATTGCTATGTGAAAAAAAAAACGCTTGCCATAATAAAATTTATGAAATAATATACAAAATAAAGCTTACCAAATATCGGCAAGGAAGTGAATTTGATTAAGGAAGGACAATGTGGTCTAAGGAAATAATTAACACCCCATTCTTAACATTAATCATCAATTACAAACTCCAATGTACTTTAATGTGCTAATTAATTAAAATTTAAAATTTGCAAACTTAAACCAAAACTAGAACCAAAACTGGGACGATACAAGATAAAAGCAAAAGAACTAATCAAAACCGCTATAATGTAAAACTTTCAAAATAAACATACAAAATTATTATTATTAAAATAGGGTCTCACCATAAATAAATCAAAACTGGGACGATACAAGATAAAAGCACTAATCAAAACGGCTATAATTTAAAACTTTCAAAATAAACAAACCAAAACTAGGACGGACACACTAAAACAACTAAAATAATAACTAAAATAAGTAACACCCCTTGCTTAAAATTAATAATCAATTACAAACCCCAATGTACTTTAATGAACTAATAAAAACATATGGTCGTCCCAGGATTCAAACTCAGGACACCACACCCAGAACATAAGCATCTAAACCATTACACCACCAACAGTTATAGCAGATTGACAACTAAACAGAATGGAAATCTAGAAATCAATTAAAATTTAAAACTTGCAAACTAAACAAACCAAAACTGGGACAAAGACGATATAAACGCAAAATAACTTATCTAAATCGCTATGTGAAAAAAATGCTAGCCATAATAAATTTATGAAATAAAACCCAAAATAAAGCTAACCAAATATCGGCAAGGAAGTGAAGTTGATTAAGGAAGGACAATGTGGTCTAAGGAAATAATTAACACCCCGTTCTTAACATTAATCATCAATTACAAACCCCAATGTACTGGAATGTGCTAATAAACTAAAATATAAAACATGCAAACTTAAACCAAAACTGGGACAGACAATATAAAGGCAAAATAACTAATCAAAATCGGTTATAACAAAAGCATATGGTCCTCCCGGGACTCGAACTCAGGACACCACACCCAGAACATAAGCCTCTAATCCATTACACCACCAAAACAGATTCCAAAAGAATATCGGCAAGACTAGGGCAGCGAAGGAACAATTTCAATGGACAGAAATGTGAAAGAGCAACAAGGAAGAGGCGAGAGACAACGCTGAACGGCAGGAACAAATTAAAATGTAAATCTTTCAAAATAAACAAACCAAACTGGGACGATACAAGGTAAAAGCAACAGAACTAATCAAAACGGCTATAATTTAAAACTTTCAAAATAAACAAACCAAAACTGGGACGAACACAGTAAAAAGACAAAAATAACAGGGATCTGCCTTGCTTAGGCCAATCAGCTTTCTACAGACTCCCATTTTCTTATGTTCTTATGTTATGTTATAATAACTATAATAAGTAACACCCCTTTAACATTAATAATCAATTACAAACTCCAATATACTTTAATAAACTAATAAAAACATATGGTCCACCCAGGATTCAAACTCAGGACACCACACCCAGAACATAAGCATCTAAACCATTACACCACCAACAGTTATAGCAGATTGAGAACTCAACAGAATGGAAATTTAGAAAAAAATAAAAAATAAACTTGCAAACTAAACAAACCAAAACTGGGACAAAGACGATATAAAGGCAAAATAACTAATCAAAATTGCTATAATGTAAAACTTTCAAAATAAACAAACCAAAACTGGGACGATACAAGATAAAAGCAAAACTAATCAAAATTGCTATAATGTAAAACTTTCAAAATAAACAAACCAAAGTATTAAAATAGGGAGTCACACCATAAACAAACCAAAACTGGGACGACACAAGATAAAAGCAAAAGAACTAATCAAAACCGCTATAATGTAAAACTTTAAAAATAAACAAACCAAAACTGGGACGAACACAGTAAAAAGACAAAAATAATAACTATAATAAGTAACACCCCTTTCTTAACATTAATAATCAATTACAAACCCCAATGTACTTTAATGAACTAATAAAAACATATGGTCCACCCAGGATTCAAACTCAGGACACCACATCCAGAACATAAGCATCACACCCCATTTCTGGCAATATTAGGACCCTGTGTGCCATTTAAGTATTTTTCCTGGCGAGCAATAGCCAGCCTGTAATTTTAGGAGGAATCGGCCTTCGGCCGGGATATTAAATTTTCTCTACCGAAAAATTTGCAAATTTATCTTGAAGGGGTGTCTAGGGAGTGATTTTCTAAGATTGATCGAGGTCTAGCGAGAAAACTAAGATAAAGTAATAAATGAATTAACCCGTTGAGCCCCGGCTAGTTATAATATTTTTTTCACCCCAGTCCCAAGCCATTTTCACTTCTTTTTTTTTTTTTTGCTAAAATGGAAGACAAGGATGAGAAATGGAAAAAAAAAATCACCTCGGATATTTTTTTTTGGGGGGGGGGAGGGGGAGCCTCAAAAAAATTTGTTGAGCCAAAATGGAAGAGAATGGTGAGAAATGAAGAAAAAACTAAAAAAAACTCACCTCGGTCATTTGGGGGGGGGGGGGGGGTCGAAAGTTCGTCTCCCCCGCATGACCACCCGCCCGGGAGCACTAGGGTGAAAACTGAGTACGGCATTGTACGGCATACATCCTAAGGAGTGTCTCACATAAAACTCAAGCCTCTAGCTCCCATACGACCGGAGTAATGAAGGTTCAAAGTGGCAGTGAACTAAGGGTGTAAAGTATCCCCACTAAGCCCACCACCACTAGCCGCGCGGCTGTCTCGGCCCGCTCACACCTACCGGCCCGGCTCCCACACACACTACGGTACCTCCCCCTCCTATTCTCCGGCCATTTCCTACCTTACGAGCCACGTAAGTGTTTTTTATATGTCGGACGCACGTGATGCGTCGCTGGGAGTTGGTGATCAAACACTGCCGACGCATCACGTGCGACGCTGGGTCTCACTGGGTTAATAGACCATAAAAACTGTCGGTCTCCCCTTAAGTTGGCGTAGTGCTGAGTGGAGGTGTGGAATCCTTAATTTTCAATCCAGCCAGCGTAGGGTCCGGGTTTTCAAGGGGATTTGTTCGGGTTTACGTTCTTCTTGTACACCGGGCCAAACCTGTTGAACATAGAATTGCAAAACTTTAAATGGTGATTATTAAATATATGGGCATTAAAGAATATTTATTTGATAAGAATTTAAGTTGTATTATTACTTCACTAAACTAAACTCCTTAACACCTGATCTCTACTTTAGAAACTAATATTCTATATTTTATTAACTTCACCCCAACACCAGACACCTATGAAATTAATTAAAGCATTTATGTGCAAGCTAAACAAACCAAAACTGGGACAAAGACGATATAAAGGCAAAATAGTTAATCAAAATTGCTGTGAAAAAACGCTTACCATAATCAAATTTATGAAATAAAACCCAAAATAAAGCTAACCAAATATCGGCAAGGAAGTTAATTTGATGAAGGAAGGACATAATGTCTAAGGAAATAATTAACACCCCGTTCTTAACATTAATAATCAATTACAAACCCCAATGTACTTGAATGTGCTAATGAATTAATTAATATGTAAAACATGCAAACTTAAACCAAAACTGGGACAGACAATATAAAGGCAAAATAGCTAATCAAAATCGGTTATAACAAAAGCATATGGTCCTCCCGGGATTCGAATTCAGGACACCATACCCAGAACTTAAGCATCTAATCCGTTTCACCACCAAAACAGATATCAAAAGAATATCGGCAAGACTAGGGCAGCGAAGGAACTATTTCAATGGACAGAAATGTGAAAGAGCTACAGTCAACAAGGAAGAGGCGAGAGACAACGCTGAACAGCAGGAACAAATTAGAATGCAAAACTTTTAAAATAAACAAACCAAACTGGGACGATACAATATAAAAGCAAAAGAACTAATCAAAATGGCTATAATTTAAAACTTTCAAAATAAACAAACCAAAACTTGGACGAACACAGTAAAAAGACAAAAATAATAACTATAATAAGTAACACCCCTTTAACATTAATAATCAATTACAAAATCCAATGTACTTTAATAAACTAATAAAAACATATGGTCCTACCAGGATTCAAACTCAGGACAATACACCCAGAACATAAGCATCTAAACCATTACACCACCAACAGTTATAGCAGATTGAGAACTAAACCGAATGGAAACTTAGAAATAAATTAAAATTTAAAACTTGCAAACTAAACAAACCAAAACTGGGACAAAGACGATATAAAAGCAAAATAACTAATCAAAGTCGCTATAATGTAAAACTTTCAAAATAAACAAACCAAACTGGGACGATACAAGATAAAAGCAAAAGAACTAATCAAAACGGCTATAATTTAAAACTTTCAAAATAAACAAACCAAAACTGGGACGAACACAGTAGACAAAAATAATAACTATAAGAACACCCCTTTCTTAACGTTAATAATCAATTACAAACCCCAACGTACTTTAATGAACTAATAAAAACATATGGTCCTCCCAGGATTCAAACTCAGGACACCACACCCAGAACATAAGCATCTAAACCATTACACCACCAACAGTTATAGCAGATTGACAACTAAACAGAATGGAAACCTAGAAATCAATTAAAATTTAAAATTTGCAAACTAAACAAAGACGATATAAAGGCAAAATAACTAATCAAAATTGCTATGTGAAAAAAAACGCTTGCCATAATAAAATTTATGAAATAAAACAAAATAAAGCTAATCAAATATCGGCAAGGAAGTGAATTTGATTAAGGAAGGACAATGTGGTCTAAGGAAATAATTAACACACCCCGTTCTTAACATTAATCATCAATTACAAACTCCAATGTACTTTAATGTGCTAATTAATTAAAATTTAAAACTTGCAAACTTAAACCAAAACTAGAACCAAAACTGAGACGATACAAGATAAAAGCAAAAGAACTAATCAAAACCGCTATAATGTAAAACTTTCAAAATAAACAAACCAAATTATTATTATTAAAATAGGGAGTCGCACCATAAACAAACCAAAACTGGGACGATACAAGATAAAAGCAAAAGAACTAATCAAAATGGCAATAATTTAAAACTTTCAAAATAAACAAACCAAAACTAGGACGAACACAGTAAAACAACGAAAATAATAACTAAAATAAGTAACACCCCTTTCTTAAAATTAATAATCAATTACAAACCCCAACGTACTTTAATGAACTAATAAAAACATATGGTCCTCCCAGGATTCAAACTCAGGACACCACACCCAGAACATAAGCATCTAAACCATTACACCACCAACAGTTATAGCAGATTGACAACTAAACAGAATGGAAACCTAGAAATCAATTAAAATATAAAACTTGCAAACTAAACAAACCAAAACTGGGACAAAGACGATATAAAGGCAAAATAACTAATCTAAATAGCTATGTGAAAAAAAACGCTTACCATAATAAAATTTATGAAATAAAACAAAATATAGCTAACCAAATATCGACAAGGAAGTGAATTTGATTAAGGAAGAACAATGTGGTCTAAGGAAATTAATTAACACTCCATTCTTAACATTAATCATCAATTACAAACCCCAATGTACTTGAATGTGCTAATAAACTAAAATGTAAAACTTGAAAACTTAAACCAAAACTGGGACAGACAATATAAAGGCAAAATAAATAATCAAAATCGGTTATAACAAAAGCATAATTATGGTCCTCCCAGGATTCGAACTCAGGACACCACACCCAGAACATAAGCATCTAATCCATTACACCACCAAAACAATTCCAAAAGAATATCAGCAAGCCTAGGGCAGCGAAGGAACGATTTCAATGGACAGAAATGCGAAAGAGCTACAGTCAACAAGGAAAAAGTGAGACAATGCTGAACAGCAGAAACAAATTAGAATGTAAAAGTTTCAAAATAAACAAACCAAAACTGGGACGATACAAGATAAAAGCAAAAGAACTAATCAAAACGGCTATAATTTAAAACTTTCAAAATAAACATACCAAAACTGGGACGATACAAGATAAAAGCAAAAGAACTAATCAAAATCGCTATAATGTAAAACTTTCAAAATAAACAAACCAAATTATTAAAATAGGGAGTCGCACCATAAACAAATCAAAACTGGGACGATACAATATAAAAGCAAAAGAACTAATCAAAACCGCTATAATGTAAAACTTTCAAAATAAACACCAAAACTGGGACGAACACAGTAAAACGACTAAAATAAAAACTAAAATAAGTAACACCCCTTTCTTAAAATTAATAATCAATTACAAACCCCAATGTACTTTAATGAACTAATAAAAACATATGGTCCTCCCAGGATTCAAACTCAGGACACCACACTCAGAACATAAGCATCTAAACCATTACACCACCAACAGTTATAGCAGATTGACAACTAAACAGAATGGAAACTTAGAAATCAATTAAAATTTAAAACTTGCAAACTAAACAAACCAAAACTGGGACAAAGACGATATAAAGGCAAAAAACTAATCAAAATCGGTTATAACAAAAGCATATGGTCCTCCCGGGATTCGAACTCAGGACACTACACCCAGAACATAAGCATCTAATCCCTTACACCACCAAAACAAATTCCAAAAGAATATCAGCAAGACTAGGGCAGCGAAGGAACTATTTCAATGGACAGAAATGCGAAAGAGCTACAGTCAACAAGGAAAAAGTGAGAGACAATGCTGAACAGCAGGAACAAATTAGAATGTAAAACTTTCAAAATAAACAAACCAAAACTGGGACGATAAAAGCAACAGAATTAATCAAAACGGCTATAATTTAAAACTTTCAAAATAAACAAACCAAAACTTGGATGAACACAGTAAAAAGACAAAAATAATAACTATAATAAGTAACACCCCTTTAACATTAATAATCAATTACAAACTCCAATGTACTTTAATAAACTAATAAAAACATATGGTCCTTCCAGGATTCAACCTCAGGACACCACACCCAGAACATAAGCATCTAAACCATTACACCACCAACATTACATTACATTAATGAAGTCAACGCACCAGGCGACAAAGGCCATATGGCACAAAATATTTAAAGACGGGAAGGAAGTTAACTAAATATCATCGAGAACTCGAACATGATGAAGGAAGGACATAATACGGGAGATAGAAAACGAGGGAGATTCAGAAAGAAAATCAGCAAGACATGGCGGCCGGCGGAGGAAAGCCAGAAAAGGGAAGAAACGCGTGCGGGCAACGGAAAATAAGGGGCAATCGAGGAAAAGATGGGAGACAAAGCTGAACGGTACAGCGCGAGCAAAGAGGCGGAGGAGAATGGGACATTAAAAACGAAGGGGTAAGTCTGGTGTGGCCAATGCGGAGACGGGTCAAAGCCGTCTCCCATCGGCGATTACGGTGGGAGGGATCAGACCACCCAGAAACGGACGGTTTGACAGAACGAAGTTTATTAACGGAGATAGTGGACCACTGAGTCTGCCACCTCGACCAAAGAAACCTGGACAAGGCAGGGAAGAAATCAGAGGCCGGGACAGCAAGTGAGGAGCGGGTACCCCGCACGGCAGCAGAATGAGCAAGGCAATCAACCCGCTCATTACCGCAAATGCCAACGTGACTGGGAACCCAGCAAAAATGGACAGCTTTTTGCGGACGGAAAGGCGGAAATGCCATTCCTGAATGGAAAGAACTAAAGGGTGTAGAGCAGGGGAGGACTGTAAGATAAGTAGAGCACTGAGAGAATCAGAGAACAAAGTAAAGGACGAGGAGGGGAAGGAACACATAAAACGGAGGGCAATAAAAATAGCATAAAGTTCAGCAGTTAAAATACTGGCAACGGGAGGTAAAGAATATTGATACGAGCAAGTGGGAAAAAGGACGGCAAACCCCACACCTACCAACATCTTAGAGCCATCAGTAAACACAGGAGTGGTTGTAGCGTGAAGAGAGAGGTGATCTAAGAAACGAGAACGAGGGGAGAAGTAGAGGACTTGGAACAAGGGAGGATGGAAGGGCAAACCGAAGGACGAGGGAAAAGCCAGGGGGGAAAAGAGCAAAAGCAGAAAGGGAGGACGTTAGAAACCGGGAAAGAGCACGATGCGAGTAGCGAGACCATGCGGACAGAAAACGGAGAACCAAGACGGGGGTGAGACGAAAAAGTAGCAACGACCGAAGGGGGAAGGGAAAGATGTGAAGATGGGAATTGTTGAAGGCGAGCGTAAGAACGAAGGGACAGGAGAGCCCGACGGCGATAAAGAGAATGGAAACCAGACTCAGCATAGAGGCTTTCAACAGGAGAGGAACGAAAAGCACCAAGGGCAAGACGAAGACCAGAGTAATGAACAGAATCAAGAGCATGGAGAACAGAATCAGAGGCTGAAGAGTAAACTTGACAGCCATAATCCAACTTTGAGGACAAGAACCGTATGAAGCCGAAGAAGAAGCGCTCGATCAGCACCCCAAGTGAGGTGGGACAAGGACTGAAGAAGGCAGAGGCGGAGTAAGGCAGCAACCTTGCGAGAAGAAACATGAGTGGACCAATTAAGACTAGAATCAAAAGTAAGACCCAAAAAAGTAGTAGAGGAACTATAAGGGAGGGCAGTACCATAAAGAGTAAGAGGAGGATGAGGAATAGAATGGCAATGAGTAAAGGACATCGCGCAGGATTTGGAGGTGGAAAAACGGAACCTGTGGCGGGTTGCCCATGAAGAAACAGCCAGAATAGCGGATTGGATAAGAAGATGTAAAGCGGCAATATCTGAGTCGGCTGCGTAAATCGCAAAGTTGTCGACATACAAGGAAGACCGAACCCCGACAGGAAGAGAAGACACGATACTGTTGATAGCAATGAGAAAAAGGATGGTACTCAGGACACAACCCTGAGGGACACCTTCCAACTGAGGGTAAAGACGAGATAAGTGGGAAGCGACTCTGACACGAAAGGACCGAGAAGAAAGAAAAATCTGAATAAAGACTCCTAGATTACCGTAAATGCCACAAGAACTGAGCTGACGCAAAATGTGGTACTTCCAGGTAGAATCATAGTCTTTTTCGAGATCGAAAAAAACAGCAATGACAGTTTGACGACGAGCAAAAGCTGTCCTGATATAAGATTCCAAGCGAATGAGGGGGTCAAGCGTACTACGAGCACGTCTGAACCCGAACTGGGAAGAAGACAACAAATGGCGCGACTCAAGAATCCACATGAGACGAGCGGTAATCATACGTTCAAAAAGTTTACACAGGCAACTGGTAAGGACAATAGGGCGATAGTCCTGTGGGGAGAACCCAGACTTGCCAGGTTTAAGAAAAGGTATAGTCAGGGCAGTACTCCAAGAGGGAGGGAAAACACCAGAAGACCAAATCTTGTTATAGAGAGCTAACAAGAAGACCAGAGCTTGCGAGGAAAGATGTTTGAGCATGAGATAATGGATACCATCAGGACCCTCAGAAGTGTTCTTACAGGCACGGAGAGCGGTGCGGAACTCAGTTGAGGAAAAAGGAGCATTATAGGATTCGTCAGAGGAAAGACTAAAAGTAATTGGAGTACTTTCCGCAACGACTTTAAGCGAGTGAAACTCAGCAGAGAGAGGAGAACCACTGCTAACTGAGCTAAAGTACGAGCCCAATCGATTAGCAATTGTTTCGGAGTCTGCCACAGAAACACCATCAATGCGGAGGACTGGAGCACGGAAGGGAAGATGTTTACCAGAGATCTTACGAATAAGTTTCCAAACCGAAGCGACAGGAGTGCGAGACGTAATAGAAGAAACATAGGACTCCCAACTCCAGCGTTTAGCGGTTTTGGTAGTACGACGGAAAAGAGCAGATGCACGGCGAAAGAGAAAAAATTACTCGAGAAGCAGGGGTGAGACGCTTACGGCGAAAACTTTTCCAAGCCGCCCGTTTAACCCGGAGGGCCCTGGAACACTCAGGAGACCACCAAGGGACGCATTTAGACGAGAAGGGGCGAGACGTCCGGGGAATGGACGTCAAAGCAGCACCGAAAACCAGATCCAGAAAAAACGAGAGCATGACATGGACCGATGAGAAAGGAGGAGGAAGCAAAGTAGGAACAGTAAGGGAAGCGAAAGAAGACCAGTCCGCCCGCTGGAAGCACCAACGAGGGGAGTTAGGAGTAGGAGAGTAGGTAGTCAGAGAAAGGAGAATGGGAAAATGGTCGGAATTGTGAGAATTCTCGAGAACTGACCAATGAAAATCAAGTGAAACTGAAGGGGAACACAGGGAAAGATCGATACAGGAAAACGTACGAGTCCGAGCATCAAAATGAGTAGAAGCACCAGAATTAAGGATAAAAAGATTACGGTCCGAGAGAAAAGGTTCAAGCCGACGACCCCGGGGTGAAATAACATTGTCACCCCACAAGGTGTGCCGACCATTAAAATCACCAAGGACTAAGAATGGAGTGGGCAACTTAGATAAAATCTCGGAGAATTCGGTAAAATCGATGGGAAGAGAAGGCGACAAATACACAGAAACCACCGTTAACCAACGGTCAAGATAGACTCTAGCAAAGGTGCAAGGGAAATTAGTAGAAAAGGACAGCTCTTCAAAAGGGACAGAACGATGAATAAGTAGACAAGTATCATGGAGAGAGCGGGGAGAACTATAAAAAGAGTAATGAGGAAAGGGAACAGGAGGAGAGAAAAGACGAGTTTCCTGAAGACAAACGACCTTAGGAGAGTGAAGAGAAAGAAGAAAACGTAAGTCAATCCTTTGAGCATTAAGACTACGAAGATTCCACTGCAAAATGGACATAATAAAACAAAAAGAAAAAAGAAACTAATAGGAGACTAAAGGACGAAAAAACAACGAAAACAGACAAAAGAAAACCACAAAAGGAGGCAAAAGCCACCGAAAATAAGAACGCACAGATAAAGAGGAAGGACACACATAGAAGGAACGAAAGATACACAAATAACAATAAAGGTAAAACACACACACTTATGTACAACTAAGAAAAGGTGAATGAGGATAACGTGGAGAATTAAAAGGAGGCAAAAGCCAACAAAAAAAGAAAGGGAAGAATACACACTTATGCACAACAATGAAGAGTCGGATGGGCGAACGGGGAGACAGATAAATACAAATAATGATAAAGGGAAAAATACACACTTATGTAGAACAATGAAGAGGTGGATGGGTTAACGGGGAGGCAGAGGGGAGGACCGAAAACCGGGGGGCATAGGGAGGCTTGACAGCGAAAGAGAAGAAGAAAGAGGAGGGCCAGAGTGAGAGGAGGGAAGGGCAGAGGACGAAAGAGAGACATAAGGAAGAGAAGAAGGTTGGGAAGGGGAAGAGACGGAAGAGGGGGGACAGGGGAAGGAGGAGGTGGTTGAGGGGTAAGGGGCAGTGTAGAGGGGACGGGATGAATGTCAGCTGAAACGCTAAGAGGCGGGGGACGAGAAGAATCGAGAAAGTCTTGAATCTTGGGAATGGACTCAAAGGACATGTTTAAGTCAGAGGGAGGGCGAAGGCAGGAAGAAGAAGAAAGAGATGGAGAGGAGGAGGAAGGAGGCAACCTCTTTTTCTTCTTCTCACCGGGACTCGGACTCCAGACATTACGGTGGAAGTCCCTGCGTTTAGAAGAGGAGTGGGGAGAGGGAGAACGGGAGGGACGGGAAGGAATTTTGGAAATCCGTTTGGTAGAGACAGGAGATCGGAAGGAAAGGGAACCACGAGACGAGGGAGAAAGAGAAGAACTAGAGGAAGGCTTGGGATGGGACCGCTGGCGGGTGGGGCGTTGAGCCAAACCAGAAGAAGAGGGGCGAGGGCGAGTAGAGGAAGTGGAAGGAGTGGAAACGGAAGTAGGAGTAGAAGAGTCAAGCACAGAGAAAGAGTTAGACAAAGGGATAGAAGATGAAGAGACAGAAATAGGAGTAGTGGAGACAGAAGAAACCGAAGGCATAGAAGTAAGGGAAGAAGGGACAGAGGAAGGAGAGGAAGAGGAGGACGAGGACAAGGGAAGCGGAACGGAGGGAGTGGAAGAAGAGACGGGAGGGTGAGAGATAAGTGCAGAAATCGGACGAGGTGAGAAGCCCAGGCGAAGAGCTTCCTTACGGGCAGTAGAGTGAGTAAGGCCTTGTTTTGCTTTAAGAATTGTAACTTCAGATTCAAATTTGTAAACGGGGCAATCATGTGAATAGGCAGGATGGGAGGCTCTACAGTTGAGGCAGCAGGGGGTCGTAGACGGGCATTCATCAGCAATATGGCCAGGTTGCGCACAGTACGGGCATGTAGGGTAGTCGGGGTTGAGAGAGCGACAGTATTTTATGGGATGGCCAAAACGCCAGCAACCCTTGCACTGCTGAGGGCGGGGAAGGGATTCTAAGACGTCGATGCGAGTACCACCGACAATAACGTGAGAAGGGAGAATATTACCATCGAACGTTATTTTAGCGATATTAGAGGGATAGCGGCGATTGTGGCGAGGTTGGATGGTGTAACAAACAATATTAATTACAACATGGTCTTGAGCAACAACGGCCTTCCCAATAAGGTCGGCGCAATCTTTGAAGTCCCGATCACCGAGTTGGATATAAGAAGGGATCAGGACAGTACCTGTGCACGAGTTCATTCTTTGGTCTTTAAAAGCAGGGATGGGAGTACCGTTGGGGTCTGCAAAGGCCGCCATAGCAGCAGCCTGACTCTCGTTTTGCACTGTAACTAGACGGGAATGATCATGACGAGAATGGAAAGTGACATCCTTGCCCACCTTCTGAAGGAGACTGAGGTGGAACAGAAGGTCATCTCCGGCAAGAGGGGCTGAGGCGGGGATAGAAAAGAATTTAACAAAATCCGGCAGGGGCAAAGAGATCGGAGAGAGGAAGAATAGAAGAACGAGGGCGAGCAGAAGAAGCAACTGAAGGAGATGGAACCGAAGGAGAAGGAACTGAAGAAAAAGGAGAATATGGTTCGAAAGTGACGATGTGAATGAGGAAGCGATGGAGGAAGAAGAGTGGTAGATGCAGTAGAAGGGACAGCAAACGACGGAAGAGAAGAGGGCTGAACTGGCGGAGCGGGGAGGGATATGGAAGAGGAAGCTGTAGAAGAAAGAGCAGGCTGAACTAATGAAGAATCGGAAAGAGAGGGGACACACTCCACGTCTACCAAAGTCGAAGCCGAGGAAGGCGCCGGAGAGCGGTCAATGAGGAGAGAGTCAGAGGTTTGAGCTGGTACGGTACTAGTAGGTACGGATGCGTCTAGGGCGGAAGCCCCAGAGAGTTGAGAAAGGTCAGGTGGAGAGTCCGTGAGATCGCGTGGACGGGGACAGGGTGCGCCTTAGCTTGTTCCGGGGTGGTGGGGTTGCATGGATGGACCATGATGACCCAAGTTGTTTTTACTATTCTAATTTCGGTTTGTCGGAAAACGAAAAAGGAAAGAAAACTAACCAAGGGGAAGAAAATTAAAAGAAAAATCAGAAACAAAGCAAAAATAAAGAGCGTACCATAAGAGCTAACAGAGCCCCCCGTCGCGAGTCAGGAAGCTCCGACCCCCACACCGACGGCACAAACAGGGGCAGGTCCTAGGGGGTTTCATCCCCATACCCTAACCCCCTAGACAAGGGGGGATAGCACCACTACGTACAGAAAGGCCTAGCTTAGGCAAAACCGCTATACTGGGATTTAGGGCAAAATTAATTGCAAACATCCCCACTCTGTACGTAATGGAGGGCAGCCGGACAGAAGCCAGGAAACCCACCAGGAAGGTAGACCGGACCCCCGGAAACCGAGACCGGGCCTCACTGATGGGCGGTCCATGGAGCGACAGCACGGGCGAACGCGCCGCCGCCCCCGGTATCAACCCCCACGTGCAGTGAGCTAGCTGCCACTGTAAACGGGTAGGAGTCAGAACTCCCCACTCAGCGAGGGAAGGCGTCTTGAGCCTAGCCGGCACAATTTAGTGAAAAAGGAGGAGGAAACCCTCCGCAAAGCGAGGTCAAAATCGGGAACCAGAAAAACGCCGTCACCGGAAGATTCCGCGTATCCCAAAGACGACGGGGGGGTACTTCGTCCACGACGCCGCTGTAATCCCTGCTCCGAAGAGTGGATGACAGCGACCCCGCTTCGAGCCCCGCCACCACGACAATGTGGCTCCCCAACGGCGGGGTTTGGAAAGCTAGGCAATATATTTATCATAATATTATCTAAGCGCTGGTATTAATTTGAGTGTGATATATAATGCGGAAACGGTCAAAATGTTCGTGGATGTGTGGACAATTTTAGATATTTGTAATTAAAGTCTACCATTTAATATAAAAAATAACGTACTAGGCGCATGGAAGAAAAAAAAAAATATAAAGTAATACGTCGACTATAGTTATTTCTTTCTTAACGGTGGCCTGTTTCCAAATTAAACACAATATGCATACAATACGGGCCAATAAAGCACAGTTTCCACTTTCTCTTCTTACCGGCCCCCGCCCTGGGACGGACCCTAGCCATCGGTGACCCGCCCGCCCAGCCGGTGAAGTAACTCTCCCAGAGGTCCCAAGAGTTAAAACTTCACTTGCGTGAAATCCAATGGTGAAGCACACCTTTTAGCCTCGCGCACAGTTGGACTTACTTTAAGTATGATGTTATTCCACTATTGACATATAAATTATCCTTGTCTTCCTCTAGAATACATATTGGTAACCTATAATGGAATGGAAGCTATTATTATGTGTCTCTCCGCCAACCAACTCTACTCCTAAAATCGTTTAATAGAAATGTAATATCAATTATATCAAAGGTTGAATAAATATGCAAATAATAATGAAACAATTGATAAGCTATTAAGAACAATTATAATAGAAAGAAATAACAAGAATGTATAGAAATAATAATAAAAATTCCATGTAAAAGCACATAATACTGTAGTACATATAGACAACATAAGAAAATGTGAGTCTTCAAAAAGCAACGATCGGCCCACACAAGTGCAGATCGCCTGTCACACCCAACCCCAATTACATAAGAACATAATATAATTAGGAGTTATATATACCTACATTTAGTTTCCTTCAATATAATCAATGGAAGGTATTTAGTAAGAAATAAGTAAATAGTAGCCTCTTATACACTAATGTTATTAATTCTGCTCGCTGTCTATTACTTATCACATACTTTGGGGGCAGGAGGCTAGGAATCTTAGCTCACCTTGAAAAATTCATCTACTAGACGAGACGGAGAAAGTGGCGGAGAACGCAAAAGTGGTCCCGGACCCCTGAAGAATTGGAAATTTAAATGTTTCTGTTGCAGTCTTTGTCTCAAGTCGTACCGCCCCTGGCTGTTAGGCTGTGGGGTGTGTTGCCTGAGTACTGTACATGACATACATTCTACACAATTCAACGAAAGAATAAAAGGGATAACTAAGAATAATAAAGTATATGCTACAAATATATAGTATTTGGAAGGAGAAAGTCCAATCAAAGGGGACAATATATAAATGTTGCAAAATTATTATTAAATAGATAACAAATATTTTTTAGTTTCCTCCCCTTGAAAGATACACTTATGTAAATTTTTGGGTAAAACAAATTCCCGGCCAAAGGCGTTTTACTCTTAAAATTACAGGCTCACTATCGCTCGCTATGGCAAACTCGAGACCCTAAATGGCACGAAAGTTCTTAATATTGACTATGAAATGGGGCGTAAAGTTTTTGAAATCGCCAAACTATGGGGCCGTACTTCTTAAAATCTAAAAAAACATGGTGCTAAACACGAGGAAGAAGGGGGGGCCATACCGAAACCAGCCCATCTCCCCTTAATACCCAAGTTGGAAGAATCAACTTTCATAATTAATAACATATTTCACTACAAAATATCTAGGATAGGAAAAAACTAAAAAATAAAAATAAAAAATATGAAATATTGGATTGGGCCCCTGAGTACAGTATATATATATTATATTAAAATGTAAAAACTTGCAAACTAAACAAACTCAAAATTGGTACAAGGACAAGTATAAATTCAAATTAAATTATCAAAATCGCTATGTGGAAACAACACTTACGAAAATTAAATCTATTAAAATAAAAGAACACAATCCACCACATAGGGTTGTACATTACTACATTAGTAAGGTTAATCTGGGGTTTTCCCCATCAAACTAATCTCACACATAAAACAACGCCCTATCGTCACTTTTCCAGGAATTAGTCAAAATAAAATAAAAATAAAAAATAACATTAAAAATAAATAATGAAAACAAATGGGGAATGAGCCTGAGTGAATACAGTAACTGAATAGATAGATTATTTTTCCTCTCCACCAACCAACTTTACTCCTAAACTCAAATAATGAAATTAACAAACACATTTTGCATCCCGGGTGATTCGAACCCAGACACACCCCCAACCGAGAAGTCAACACAACTTAAGCATTGTGACACGAAGACAGTTTAAAAAGACAGATAGACGAAATAAAGACATGGCAATTTAACCTTTAGTTTGGAGAGAAGCCGAGTCCACAGGGTTGGATTTCTTTGACTTGAAGCTTTGCATCTATCTTGTCAGCTACCTTGATCCGGGACCTGGGAATCTTGTGCTGTGTACCCCAAACAGTATACTGTGTTCTCTGGGTAATACTCCTTGCCCTGCCTAGATTTGTGTTAATTTCTGTTTGTTTTGTTTTGTTTTTCTGTTGTGTTGTGATGTTTTCCTGTTCGGTGCTCTTGGTCTCTAGTCGTCCATACCCCGAATTAAAAAAAAAAAAAAAAAAAAAAATAGCCTATACAGTACTGGTAATACAAAAATGTGGTATGGTTTTTGAGTATACATACATACACCTTGACATGTGGCTGAAGATATGTGTAAGCTGATCACTGACACCGACATAGGCATATTACAAGTGGCTGGAAGCTCCTGTTTCATTTTTCCTGGCTTCCCCCACTGTTTTTTTTCTGTTGTGTTTCACTTCACCTACACGAGTTATCCAGGTAGATCTCACAAACTTCTATTAATTTTCCCTACACTTAACAATCACTCCACACTTTTACTTCTTTGTCCAACACAACCTATATTACCTCTAATGTTTCTTGATTTTGGGATCTCTACCACTCTTTTAACCTTGGGGGGGGGGGGGGGTGGAACACTTAATTGTTTTTACAGGCGCTGAGCTTTTCCTGGTCTCCTTCATGGTACTATACCTAAAAGTTTAAAGAAAACCGCTTCAACCACATAGAGCGTTGTTTTTTAGTCTCTTTAATGTAGTACAGTACAATAAATGAACGTTGCCACAAACACAGCCCCCAGCATGTCATACACAGTGGCTGGATGTTACTGTATAGGTTGCTACCAGGTGTCTCAGCACGACATCAACCAAGTCGCGCCC
>CM064566.1:54539535-54544535 GCA_032716605.1 Paralithodes platypus | reverse complement strand
ATTACAGCGCTCAAGGCCAGCCCCTGTAATCAGAGCTGCCCTTAAATTGTCCAGGTTATTGAAATTCAGATCCCATAATCTTTCTTATAGTCAATGGTGCAGCTCCCCTTTTCACAGAATTGCAAAAACTTCGTTTCACCGCAACTTAGTTCAGCCATCCTCTCCACATATCCAAACCATCCAAGCCATGCTAGTACGCATCTCATCACTAATACTCTTGGTACCTAACCTTCTCCTTAGGCTCTACACTTGATATCCTATCTTACAGTTTTTGGCACCACACATCCATCTCACCATTACCATCTTGTTACGTTCCATTCTTGTTATCATTCACTTTGACAAGCTATGTTTCTGAAGCCCATATGCTCTTGTGCTTCTAAATACCTGAAGCAGGGGGAGAGAGAGTCTCCTCATTGTTATGTAGTGCCAACAGTTCTCTGAACTTTCCCGGAGTTCCCTCCCCATCCAACATCAAATTCTGGCAATAAGTGGTGGCCGGGCCCCACCACCAGCAGAGATGGTGTCTCCCAAGTAAACAAAACTTGTCCGACCATCTCCAAGCAACGCATTGCCAAAGCTCACACTTACTCTTCCAGTCGGTCATTCACATGAAGCTCAGCATTGCATAGGCTACTTATTATAAATTTATCAACTTCGAGGACTTCTGTCTCGGCAGAGGTCCCCTTTACATAACTTCTCCGCTATGATGTACCCAGCCACAAAAGAATTGCTACACTGAATTGAGTTCATGCCCAACACGTATTTTTCCTTCATATTGTACTGCCTAATGTACAAAAGTCACTTTTTTCTACCTTTCCCAAGCCCCAATCTACTGTGGGCAAAACCTTAGTTTTCTTTCTATTAAATCTTAACAATAATTGCTTGATTGATTGTATATTTATACCCACAAATGGGCAATAAGACCAGTAACAGTAAGATTTATGTCGATTACAGCATAATAATGAAATTTATGCATTAACACGAAGAGGAGATTCAGTTCATAAGAAGTTTGTATGATGAACATATGAGGTATACAGTATAACCCGGTACTTAAATCTTTGCATCACAAGATGCAAAACTTAGGCAATAATTTGCCACATACTGAATTAATAATAAATAATAATAATAATTCTATTCCTATCTATCAGCTATATGCTCAGGCCCAATAATAAGTGGGGGGAGATAAATAATATCTTAGTGTTACTTGTACTTAGCACTTAATGTAGTGCCATTGGCCGTCACAGAAGGACCAAGGTGACGGAGGTTTGTACACTACGGTAAGATATTGCCCTTCCCGTTATCCACACATCAATATAAGGGTACCCGTCTTCTTCATCTGCAGCAGCACAAATTCTCGACGCCCGTGGAACCGACGTGATCACTCCGCTGTTCTTTCCTGCGGCTTGATCTCCATGGACATCTCAAACACTCGACCCACGCTGAACCTCTTTACTGTTTATAGACAAACTAAATTAGAGAGAGTTACCTCTTAAATATCTGCAACTGCTATTTTCTTTACTGTTCATAGAGATAACAATTACACGAGGTTAATATTATAATGTAGAAACCTACTTGCAAATAAACAAACCAAAACTTGGACGAACACAGTAAAAAGACAAACAACAACTTATTCAAAATTGCAATGTGGAAACAAACGCTTAACCAAAGAATAATTTTTTATATAATAAAATATCTCATTGCTATGCTCATTAAATGTTCATATACAAAACAATTACAACCCCCGTCTCCCAACGACTTGCGTCATCACTCCATCTATTCACGATCATTCTTCATTCATTCCTGTTTATTACCAACTTCCCTTGCCTGAATCTATAGTCATGTCCTCTATCTTTTCCAATGCTTGTACTGAACACATTTTCTTTAATCTCAATGGGGGTTTTCCTTCCTCCTCATCTATCTCCCCTTGGAAATCCTGACTCACATATTCTCTTTGCAAGCCTTTCATCCCTTTCCATTCGTTCAAATTGACCATACCAAGCTCAGCACCCTGGCTGTCGCACTCTGGCCGACAAATGTTCCTGCTGCCGCCACTCTCCCTACGTATCTCTTCATTCCTCAATCTGTCTCTAACGGAGTAAACTCCACACATACTCCTCAGCAGAAAAACCATCATCGTCCATCACATCCAGCTTTCTTCTCCTCCTTTTTCTTCAGAGCCACATGTCCTCAACCCCATACATCACTGTTTGGGCCAACAACAATTCTTTTGATACATCAAAACCTTTTAGCTTTTATTCTGAGATTGCTTGTCTTTCCACATAACAGTACTTCCCATTGCTTTCCGAAAACCTTCCATCCTTCACACACCTCTCTGTTTGTAACCTCCATTTCCATACCTCCACTCCTGCTTATCATTCCTCCTAGATATTTAAAACACTCTACTTGTTCCAATATTTCCCCATCCAGCCTCACGATCTAGATTCACCCTATGATCACCCCTATTACACACTATTACATTTACTTTTGTATCTGACATTCACCAACTGTTTTCCATCAACATCCGTAATCTATCTTCTATTTTCCTCAGGCACAATCCCCCATTTTTTTTTCTAGGGGTGGGCCGACTTCGAGACAGAGCCCCGAACATCGTGAAAATAAAACACAAAAGAAAAATAGTGAACACACCAAAAATCAAAATACAAACTCACACACATTCAGGTTCTATCCATCTATCTTATTGCCTTGACGCCGTGATCTCCCGAAGGGAGGGGCCATGAACGAAACCGACGCCCATGCATCTCTGCCTGTCAGTCAGTCTACGCCCCTGCCTCCCAACTAGCACCGCCATCATCCATATACTTCCTCACTCCATCCCTTCCACATCTAGGTCAAACCCTCCTCCTAATACTACTAGTAAGCGGTGTTTCCACATAGCGATTTTGATATTTTGTTTTGGACTTTATATTGGTCTTTGTCCCAGTTTTGGTGTTGACTTTGTTTTGCAAGTTTTACATTTTAACTTACCACAAAATAACATGAGCTCTATCCCGAACACCAAAGAATACTCCGGTGTTCCACACGTGTTCCGAGCATGTTAAACACTCCAAAGAATACTCCGGGTTCCACGTGGTTCCGAGCAGGGTAACACTCCAAAGGCCTGGTGCCATACGTTGGTCCGTGCCAAGAGAACACACCATCAATTAATATTCTATCGGTACAGGTATACTCACCCATATTCTATCTGTACAGGTATACTCACACATATTCGATCTGTACAGGTATACTCACACATATTCTATCTGTACCGGTATACTCACACATATTCTATCTGTACAGGTATACTCACACATATTCTATCTGTACAGGTATACTCACACATATTCTATCTGTACAGGTATACTCACACATATTCACAATTTTTTTTTTTTCTGGGTGTGGCTGACTGGAGAAAGAGCCATAATCTATCTATTTATATACAGTACTCAGGCCCAATCCCCACTTTTCCTATATATATTTTTTTTGTTAGGGGGGGGGGGGGGGGGGGGGCGGACTCAAGACAGAGCCCGAATGGGGATAACACAACAAAAAACAATGAACACACAAAAACAATATACAGTCACACACATCTAGGCTACACAGACACATTCCATTTTTTTTTTTTTTTTTTTTTTTTTTTTAAAGCTGGGGGGGCTGACTCGAGACAGAGCCATAATACTTACACAAAATAACGTGAGCTCGATCCCCAACACCAAAGAAGACGCCGGGCTCCACGTTTTCCGAGCATGGCAACACACTGAAGGCCTGGTGCTGTCCCGGCCATGCGTTGGGTTTGTTCATACGTAGGTTTCCTGAGGCAGCCGTTGAAGGACAGCTCCGTACCTTCCGTGTTGGGACGCACCATGTCAGCGTTGGGCATGGCGATACCACCATAGAAGAACGGGGGCTGAAAACGGTTACATACCATTAATAGTGGTTGATAGTAATACCACCATAGCATTAATAGTGATTTATAGTATATACCCCCATAGCATTAAGGTTAAGGGTGATTGTTGTTGTTGTCGTTTCTCAGGCTGCCTGGCCGAACAGCCCCAAGGCCCCGAGCAAGGCTAAGGCCATAACCGAGCGCCCCCACAGAACCCTCCCTGCCTACCACAATAAAACCTGGGTGACCGAAGCCACTTCATGGCGGGGAGCTGAGGAGGGTGCGGAAAACGCCCGGGAAACCAAAGCCCCACCCAGGGCCCTGTGCCCCCCAGCAATTATGAAGGGAAAGTTGAGGGGCAAAGGAAAAATGTGACGCTTTGGCTTCCAACCCACGGAAGAGACGCCGTCACTTGAGATCTAGAATATACTTAAGTAAACGGAACAGTCAGAGTAAGCTATGGGTATGGCAGAGATCGCTCAGTTCTCACTCTGATAGACCAGCCCATCACCACATGACCAGAACCCAATCCTCTCGGCATCAGCTAGGAAAGGCCCTAGAAAGCAGCCTTTGGCGGGGGGATAGTTTCCCTATTTCAACCCCTTTCGGAGTTGGGCACCCACCCAATATCTGAGAGGCAGGGGAAATTTAAAGGAAATCTTTGAATAAAATGGCCTGAAAAGGGTAGCAGAGACTGTAAGAACAGTTTTGAAAAGGAGAAATACTATTGCTAATTTGAGAAAAGAAATAAATAAGTAATAAGAAGAGGGTAAAAATAATAATAATACAAATAATAATAATAATAATAATAAAAAACATGAAATTAAACATCCATCGTTCTAACAACGAACTCCTGGATAGGAGAGTGCACCAAAAACAACATCAACATCAATAAATTGTACATATCTATTTCACATAACTAACCTGGATATCAATAAACCTGGAGTCCCCCTGAGCAGTAGCATTAACCTTGAGGTATCCATCCACCATTAGGACCCCCTCTTCGCCCCTACCGCTCCACAATAACACTGTGCCATTGGTCATCATTGAAGGACTCGCTGGTTCGCATCAACGCCTTGCCAGTCCCGGGGTTGAAGCTGAACACAATCTGTCAAAT
>CM064566.1:54474712-54539435 GCA_032716605.1 Paralithodes platypus | reverse complement strand
CTGTGTGCGAGTTGGGAGTTTGTGTGTGTGTGTGTGTGTGTGTGTGTGTGTGTGTGTGTGTGTGTGTGTGTGTGTGTGTGTGTGTGTGTGTGTGTGTGTGTGTGTGTGTGTGTGTGTGTGTGTGTGTGTGAGTGGGGAGTTTGTGTGTGAGTGGGGAGTTTGTGTGTGTGAGTGGGGAGTTTGTGTGTGTGTGTGTGTGTGTGTGTGTGGGTGTGTGAGTGTGTATGTGTGTTTGAGGGGAGTTTGTGTGTGTGTGTGAGTGGGGAGTTTGTGAATGGGGAGTTTGTGTGAGTGGGGAGTTGGGGTGTGTGTGTCTGTGTGTGGAGTTTGTGTGTGTGTGTGAGTCGGGAGTTTGTTAGTGGGGAGTTTGTGTGAGTGGGGAGTTTGGGTGTGTGTGTCTGTGTGTGGAGTTTGTGTGTGTGGGGTGGGAGGAAGGGGGCGAAATAATATTTTAATCAGATATTAGGGGTTGAATTCTTAAGGAGTGTCACCTGCATTTTTATCTTTCTCTCCCTTTCTCTCTCGCCAAACTAGTGGAATGTACGTCTGATAATCTCAAAACTAATGGGGTTAAACATGAGGGAGAAGGGAGTCCAGAAAAATCAACCACCATCCTCCATTAAGACACTGAACACTCCTCCTCACTCAGCTGTAAGAGATCATTCCTAAGTTTGTAAAACTAGTGTAATTGCTCAAGATTTCAAAGTGATAGACCGTACTGGGCCAAATCATCATATTCGTATACTTGAGTCGCTCCATATAATGAAAGAAAAACCCATTTTAAATAATAATCAATTAGCTGTCCCTCTAAATATATTCTAACTGTTCAGTCACCATTTTTTTTTTTTTTTTTTTTTTTATGCCTAGGTTTATGATTTCATATTATTTTGTGTTCCCTGAATTTCTCTTGAGGGGAGATTTCCACTTGAGGGATTTTTTTCTTTACCCCTTTCTCCCTCATGTTTATCCCCATTGCTTTTGAGATTTTAAGACGTGCGCCCCATTAGTATGGTGATTTTAAGAATTTTCACCCCATTTGTGTCACTTTTAACACCTTTCGTCCCATTTAGGTGTCGATTTTTTTCTGGCGAGCGATAGCGAGCCTGTAATTAAAGAGTAACCGGCCTTCGGCCGGGAAATTTTTCTACCGAAAAATGTACAAATTTATCTTGAAAGGGGGTCAAGGGGGTGTAATTTCAAGCTTGATGGAAGTCTAGGAAACACACTAAAAACCTCCCATTAACTCTTTATATGTTTAGTCTTTAATGTTTAAGCTAATATTATTATTTGTACTCCCTGAGTCCCTATTTTAACTAATTTTGATTTATATATTGTATGTACTAAGAGAGTGTCTCTCTCATATTTTAGATTCCACTGAAGATGGCATAATGTGAATGCCGAAACGTTTGACCGATTGAATACATATGTTGCTGTTTAAGCCGGTATCACACGAGAGATTTTATAGTCAACATTCGATGATCAACATTTTTCTGGCAACATTTCTGGATTAGTTCACACTGGTATCGGAAACTAGACTGATGGTAGATGAATTTAGGTAACAGACAAATATTAAATGTTGACCTCATAAACTGCTAGACCAGTGTTGAGGATAAATGTTGAGTGAAAAAGCGCTCGTGTGATACCGGCTTTACTTGGAGTCTCGTTATTCTGTCCCTCTGCAAGCTTCGGTTCCCTACGAGCCAACCCCTATCTCAAGTATATATATATATATATATATATATATATATATATATATATATATATATATATATATATATATATATATATATTATAGTTTGTTGTTTACATGTTCCCAAACTCTCTCTCTCTCTCTCTCTCTCTCTCCTCCCTTCATTTGCCTTGCTATATTTTTTCAGCGTTCCCAACCTTTGCTCCGTCCGTCTCTCCGTCTCTCTCTCTCTCTCTCTCTCTCCCAACCTGACACCTCAATTAAGGGGGGTCACCGGCTTTTTTTTATCGTTCTCTCCTTTTCTCTCTTTCCCTGGCTTGTATCCATTCGGCCCCATTCAGCCAGCCAGCATTGAATGTAAATAGTAACAGTATAGTAATGAAAGGGGTACAATTAACCTGCTAACTTCCTAAACTTAAACATTCGTCTAATGATAACACAATACAATGAATGAATGTGTTATTAGATATAGTGAAGGAGTTGATATTGTTACTAACCGATCTAAGATATATAGGTACCGGTAACGTCGTCTTGAATCGATGGCATACTTAATTAGATTATTAAGGGGAGACAGACCGTTTTTCTGGACCCCCCTTCTCCCTAATGTTTAGTCCCACTTGGTTTGAGATTATAAGACGTTCGGCTCACTAGTTTGGCAATTTTAACACCTTCCGCCCCATTTCGTTGTCAATTTTAAGACCTTTCGTGCCATTTAGGTGTCGATTAATTCCTGGCGAGCGATAGCAAGCCTGCAATTTTAAGAGGAATCGGCCTTCGGCCGGGACATTTTTCTACCGAAAAATTTACAAATTTATCTTGAAGGGGAGTCTAGGGGTGTTTTTCTAAGCTTGATGGAGGTCTAGGGAAGAAACTAAAAAAATATATATGAATAAATTAATTAATAGACCAAACAAACGGTCAGCCACCCGTTAAGTGTGTCTCCTGAAAACATGTTATACTATTTTTCAAGATGTGTTATGTGTGGTGTGTGTGAGAAAGATGTGTTATATGTGGTGTGTGTGAGAAAGATGTGTTATATGTGGTGTGTGTGAGAAAGATGTGTATATGTGGTGTGTGTGAGAAAGATGTGTTATATGTGGTGTGTGTGAGAAAGATGTGTTATATGTGGTGTGTGTGAGAAAGATGTGTTATATGTGGTGTGTGTGAGAAAGATGTGTTATATGTGGTGTGTGTGAGAAAGATGTGTTATATGTGGTGTGTGTGAGAAAGATGTGTTATATGTGGTGTGTGTGAGAAAGATGTGTTATGTGGTGTGTGTGAGAAAGATGTGTTATGTGTGGTGTGTGTGAGAAAGATGTGTTATGTGGTGTGTGTGAGAAAGATGTGTTATGTGGTGTGTGTGAGAAAGATGTGTTATGTGGTGTGTGAGAAAGATGTGTTATGTGGTGTGTGTGAGAAAGATGTGTTATGTGGTGTGTGTGAGAGAGATGTGTTATGTGTGGTGTGTGAGAAAGATGTGTTATGTGTGGTGTGTGTGAGAAAGATGTGTTGTGTGGTGTGTATGAGAAAGATGTGTTATGTGGTGTGTGTGAGAAAGATGTGTTATATGTGGTGTGTGTGAGAAAGATGTGTTATGTGGTGTGTGTGAGAAAGATGTGTTATGTGGTGTGTGTGAGAAAAATGTGTTATGTGGTGTGTGTGAGAAAGATGTGTTATATGTGGTGTGTGTGAGAAAGATGTGTTATGTGTGGTGTGTGTGAGAAAGATGTGTTATATGTGGTGTGTGTGAGAAAGATGTGTTATGTGGTGTGTGTGAGAAAGATGTGTTATATGTGGTGTGTGTGAGAAAGATGTGTTATGTGGTGTGTGTGAGAAAGATGTGTTATGTGGTGTGTGTGAGAAAGATGTGTTATGTGGTGTGTGTAAGAAAGATGTGTTATGTGGTGTGTGTGAGAAAGATGTGTTATGTGTGGTGTGTGTGAGAAAGATGTGTTATGTGTGGTGTGTGTGAGAAAGATGTGTTATGTGGTGTGTGTGAGAAAGATGTGTTATGTGGTGTGTGTGAGAAAGATGTGTTATGTGGTGTGTGAGAAAGATGTGTTATGTGTGGTGTGTGAGAAAGATGTGCTATATGTGGTGTGTGTGAGAAAGATGTGTTATGTGGTGTGTGTGAGATAGATGTGTTATGTGGTGTGTGTGAGAAAGATGTGTTATGTGGTGTGTGAGAAAGATGTGTTATGTGGTGTGTGTGAGAAAGATGTGTTATGTGGTGTGTGTGAGAAAGATGTGTTATGTGGTGTGTGTGAGAAAGATGTGTTATGTGTGGTGTGTGTGAGAAAGATGTGTTATGTGGTGTGTGTGAGAAAGATGTGTTATGTGGTGTGTGTGATAAAGATGTGTTATGTGGTGTGTGTGAGAAAGATGTGTTATGTGGTGTGTGTGAGAAAGATGTGTTATGTGGTGTGTGTGAGAAAGATGTGTTATGTGGTGTGTGTGAGAAAGGTGTGTTATGTGGTGTGTGTGATAAAGATGTGTTATGTGGTGTGTGTGAGAAAGTATAATTCAATATATCAATATATTTTTTCACCAACCAAACTTCACCTCTAAACTCAATTACTGAAATCAAGAAATACATGTGGCCCTCCAAAGACTCGAACCTAGGATACTCACATCGAAATTCCGCGCACTATGCATTACGCTATCAAGACAGTTATACCCCCACCCCCACACTCACTCTCTCTCTCTGTGATATATCTAGCATGCTCTCGGTTAAGGGGAGGCAGACCGTTTGTTTGGTCTATGCATTCATTTATTCATATATTTCTTTAGTTTCCTCGCTAGACATCCCTCAAACTTAGAGAAACATCCCCTAGATCCCCCCCTCAAGATAAATTTGTACATTTTTCGGTAGAACAATTTCCTGGCCGAAGGCCGGTTTCTCTTAAAATTACAGGCTCGCTATCGCTCGCCAGGAAAACAATCGAGACCTATTATGACTCGAAAAGTCTTAATTTCGACAAATATATGGGTCGAAAGGTCTTTAAATCGCCAAGCTAATGGGCCGAACGTCTTATAATCTTCAAACTAATGGGGCTAAGCATGAGGAAGAAGGGGGACCAGAAAACGACCCATCTCCCCTAAAGGGGGGTCACCTGCTTTTTTTCTCTTTCTCTCCTTTTCTCTCTTTCTCTGGCTTGTATCCATTCGGCCCCATTCAGCCAACTGTTTTAAGACGTTTATCCCCATCCAGGTGTCGATTTTTTCCTGGCGAGCGATAGCGAGCCAGCATTGTATGGAGAAATCCGGCTTCGCCGGAGAAATTTTTCCATCGAAAAATTTAAAAATTTAGCTTGCTGTCAAAACAAAAATACATATATGTTGGCTCGCTACCGCTCGCCAGGAAAAGATTGACACCTGAATGGGGGTAAACGTCTTAAAACAGTAGGCTGAAAGGGGCCGAATGAATACAAGTCAAAGAGAGAGGGAGAGAAAGAGAAAAACAAAGCGAGGTGGCCGCCTTAACGTTTATACTATCTATAATGGAGCCAGTTTTTGTACCTCATTCATCACTTTTTGTCCATATATATAATGTCACGTGACTAGTCCTCAATTTAGATAGGCGGTCGTTACAGATTTTTGTTTGAGGAATAGGAGACGTAGGCGTTTTTCTTCTTCCTCTCTCTCTCTCTCTCTCTCTCTCTTCTTCTTTGCTATCCTTTCCTTCCACTGTCTCTTACTCTCGGGTTAGCTCTCTCTACTAGAATGAAGTCCTGACCACCTCGCTGGGATCGTAAGGTCTGTGTGGTCAGTGTATCTATGTAAATATTACTTTCATATTGTGTGTGCATTAGTTCTCGCCATCATTTTTTTTTTTTTTTTTTCAATATTTCGTCTTCAGTAACTTCCCTATCCTTTACCACCTCACCTCGCCTCACCCCTTTTCCATCACCGCTAACCCGCGTCCTTTTCATCATATTCTGGCAACCATTAGACGATTTTATTCAGCTTAGGAAGGCCCTCTAGCCATAATAAGGCTTCAAACGATCTCAACCAAACCCATTTTAACTACCACAGATCCTTCCTCAGCTGCATAATATCGTGTAAATATAGCTAGACTAAAATATAACACGTCGCTGGTACTCAAAGGGTTAAATCTCATTTTGTCCACTCATTCTCTACGCGTGCCCTATCCTGCCCTTTCTATCAATTTTGAATTTCCATCACCTCATGCCGTCATGAACAATAGTTTTTTTTCCCTTAAAAAAAAAAAAAAAAAAAAAAAAAAAAAAAAAAAAAAAAAAAAAAGTTTCAGGCTATAAGGAAGTTGGAGCCGTGAACATCGATAATAAACACAAATACAGTAATTATGGAGGTCTCTGATGGAAAAATAGTATGTCGAATTTGGTTTTACGTATTTATAAATGTGCTAACGTCGTATTATATAGCTGGTTATTCTGCTAAATATCGATGTCTACAGCTCCAACTTCCTTATAGCCTGAAACTCGCAAGTGGTCAATTTCATTCATCAAAATAGTCCCGGTGCCATCATCATCCCTAGGCAACGTATCCCCTTTTCTATTCAGGGTTACCAATAGATAACAAATACAAGCCACAAAACGCTAGAATAATGCCACCGATTCTCTTCTAAGATGGCTCATATCTCCAAGAGTATTGCTAAACTTCGTGTTGCTAGATGTATAAATGTGTCTCGTAGATCTAACAGGAAAGTAGCTAAGTTGGCACCACTATGGCCGCATTACCCTCCAGGATCTATTCCCGCTTCCCTCGGGCATCATGTCGGTCTTTTAAGCCGGTATCAAACGAGAGCTTTTATGGTCAACATTCGATGATCAACATTTTTCTGGCAACATTTCTGGAATATTTTACACTGGTTCGGAAACTAGAGGTAACATATATTATAAATGTTAACCTCGACATATATATATATATATATATATATATATATATATATATATATATATATTATAATTATACTGTATACCCCCAGGGAAGCGAGGGAGCTATATTCTTTTTTTAAGGGGAGATTTCCACTTGAGGGATTTTTTTCTGGACCCTTTTCTCCCTCATGTTTAGCCCCATTGCTTTTGAGATTTTAAGACGTTCGCCCTAGTAGTTTGGACATTTTAAGACATTTTGCCCTATTTCTGTCAATTTTAAGACCTTTCGTGCCATTAGGTGTCGATTTTTTCCTGGCGAGCGATAGCGAGCCTGTAATTTAAGAGCAACCGGCCTCTGGCCGGGACATTTTTCTTCCGAAAAATGTACAAATTTATCTTGAATGGGGGTCTAGGGGGTGTAATTTTAAGCTTGATGGAAAGGTAGGGAACAAACTAAAAACCTCCCCTTAACCTGGTGAAATATTTACTGCATTACCAGCTGCTTACTCGATATCCAATGAAACAAAAGAAAGAGAAGCTTTAATATTGTATCATAATTATCAATGACAACATGTTCACCAATAATGGAAAACTTGCAAAATAAATACACCAAAAAAGGGACGACACAGTATATAGGCCAAAAAAAAAAAAAAAAAAAAAAAAAAAAAAAATATATATATATATATATATATAGAATTGTTTTTGTTTAATAGAAGAGTATTAAATATGGAGAAACGTCAATGTCTTGTCATATTTTGTATATATATATATACAGTATATATATATATATATATATATATAATTATATATAATAGTGTTAACCATTCCTTGCCGTATCAACAACACAGTCATATTCTCCAGTTCCCTCGGCCATAATATTTCTCCTCCCCACTCGGCCATAATATTTCTCCTCCCCACTCGGCCATTATATTTCTCCTCCCCACTCGGCCATAATATTTCTCCTCCCCACTCGGCCATTATATTTCTCCTCCCCACTCGGCCATAATATTTCTCCTCCCCACTCGGCCATTATATTTCTCCTCCCCACTCGGCCATAATATTTCTCCTCCCCACTCGGCCATAATATTTCTCCTCCCCACTCGGCCATTATATTTCTCCTCCCCACTCGGCCATAATATTTCTCCTCCCCACTCGGCCATTATATTTGTCCTCCCCACACGGCTATTATATTTCTCCTCCACACTCGGCCGTAATATTTATCCTCCCCACTCGGCCATTATATTTCTCCTCCCCACTCGGCCATTATATTTCTCCTCCGCACTCGGCCGTAATATTTATCCTCCCCACTCGGCCATTATATTTCTCCTCCCCACTCGGTCATTATATTTATCCTCCCCACTCGGCCATTATATTTCTCCTCCCCACTCGGCCATTATATTTCTCCTCCCCACTCGGCCATTATATTTCTCCTCCCCACTCGGCCATTAGATTTCTCCTCCCCACTCGGCCATTATATTTCTCCTCCCCAGTCGGCCATTAGATTTCTCCTCCCCACTCGGCCATTATATTTCTCCTCCCCAGTCGGCCATTATATTTCTCCTCCCCAGTCGGCCATTATATTTCTCCTCCCCAGTCGGCTATTATATTTCTCCTACCCAGTCGGCCATTAGATTTCTCCTCCCCACTCGGCCATTATATTTCTCCTCCCCAGTCGGCCATTAGATTTCTTCTCCCCACTCGGCCATTATATTTCTCCTCCCCAGTCGGCCATTATATTTCTCCTCCCCAGTCGGCCATTATATTTCTCCTCCCCAGTCGGCTATTATATTTCTCCTCCCCAGTCGGCTATTATATTTCTCCTACCCAGTCGGCCATTAGATTTCTCCTCCCCACATTAGCCCCATGGATTTATGCCCCCTGGCTTCGGTCAACACGCCTGTCTCTCATTTTCTGCCGCCCCTTCCTTCTCTCTCTCTCTCTCTCTCTCTCTCTCTCTCTCCCTGGATTTATGCTCCCTGCCTCGGTCAACACGCCTGTCTCTCATATTCTGCAGCCCCTTTTCTCTCTCTCTCTCTCTCTCTCTCTCCCTGGATTTATACGCCTTGCCTCGGTCAACACGCCTGTCTCTGATTTTCTGCCGCCTATTCCTTCTCTCTCTCTCCCCCCCTCCCCCCCCCCTCTCTCTCTCCTTGCCAGATATTGGAATACAGTCAACCTTTCACCTTAACCCCAGTAGCGACATTGGTAGAGCGCTCGGTTTTTAACCGGGAGGACCGAGTTCGATTCTCGGCTGGTGGAGATCGTTTGGGCAATCTCCTGACACACCCCTTGCCTCTGTTCTGATCGCCTAACAGTAAAATAGGTCTATGCCAGGGTAAATAGGTTCCTCGTGCCTCTGTTTCGCCTAACAGTAAAATAGGTTACGCGGCAAGGGGTCTTCGGATCCTCCGGCCTTTCAACCCATTAAAAAAAAAAAAAAAAAAAAAAAAATATATATATATATATATATATATATATATATATATATATATATATATATATATCAAGTTATAGAGGTATTAGTTTATTGTCAGTGGTTGGAAAGCTGTATGGCAGGGTGTTGATAGAGAGGATAATAAAGTGTACGGAAGTTGCAATAGGAGAAGAACAGTGCGGTTTTAGGAGGGGAAGAGGGTGCGTGGATCAGATGTTTGCAGTAAGACAGTTATGCGAGAAGTATTTAGAGAAGCATAAGGAGATATTTGGGTTTTTTTGGACTTGGAAAAAGCGTATGATCGTGTGGACCGTGAAGCAATGTGGAAGGTGTTAAGGATTTATGAAATAGGAGGAAATTTGTTAGAAGCAGTTAAGAGTTTTTATGAAGGGAGCAGAGCATGTGTGAGAGTAGGAAATGGTGAGTTGAGTGAATGGTTTGAGGTAAAGGTAGGTTTGCGACAGGGTTGTGTAATGTCACCATGGCTGTTTAATATGTTTATGGATGGTGTGGTGAGGGAGGTGAAAAGGAGAACTATGGGAAGAGGATTGGGTTTAGTAGGAAAGAATGGTAGAGATTGGGAGTTGAATCAGTTGCTGTTCGCTGATGACACAGCATTGGTGGCGGATTCTGATGAGAAACTGCAGCGGGTAGTCAAAGAGTTTGGTGTGGTTTGTGGAAGGAGGAAACTGAAGGTGAACGTCAATAAAAGTAAAGTAATGGTGTGTAATAGGGGAGAGCATAGGGTGAATCTAGATGTGAGGCTGGATGGGGAAATATTGGAACAAGTAGAGTGTTTTAAATATCTAGGAGGAATGATAAGCAGGAGTGGAGGTATGGAAGTTGAGGTAAAACAGAGAGTGTGTGAAGGAAGGAAGGTTTTCGGAGCAATGGGAAGTATGTGGAAGACAAGAAATCTCGGAGTGAAAGTAAAAAGTGCACTGTATCAAGGAATTGTTGTGCCAACAGTGATGTATGGGGCTGAGACATGGGCTCTGAAGAAAAAGGAGAAAAGAGGGCTGGATGTGATGGAGATGAGCTGCTTGAGGAGTATGTGTGGAGTTACTCGTAGAGACAGATTGAGGAATGAAGAGATACGTAGGAGAGTGGGGCAGCAGGAACATTTGTCAGCCAGAGTGGACAGAAGGGTGCTGAGCTGGTATGGTCATGTTGAACGAATGGGAGATGAAAGGCTTACAAAGAGAATATGTGAGTCAGGTACAAGGGGAGATAGAAGGGCAGGAAGACCCCCATTGAGATGGAGAGACTGTGTAAGAAAGGCTTTGGATGATAGAGGAATGACTATAGATCAGGCAGGGGAAGTGGTGGTGGACAGGAGTGAATGGAGAATGCTTGTGAATAGTTGAGTGAACACGTGGTCATTTGGAGTAAGGGGTCGGGCGCAAGTTCGACTAGATAATAGTCCATCAGGCGCCTGGCCTGGGGGGACGATTAATATGAAGGGTGTGCCTGGAAGTGTGGTGAGAGGGCTTGTGGCTTTGGCTCCGCTGCATGTCTGCCTGCCGAGATCGGAACCTCTCCGGGTGGTCAGGGGCCGGGGGAGTGCTGGAGCGACCTTGGTAACCCTGGTCTCTGGGTCTTCTCCTGGGTGACCTGGATGTGTGAGAGTTTGTGTTTTTTATCTGTGTTTATTTTTTGTTTTATGTTGTTTTTGTGTTTTCCCTGTTCTTGCTCTGTCTTGAGTCGGCTACCCCCAAAATGGGGATTGGGCCTGAGCATATAGATAGATATATATATATATATATATATATATATATATATATATATATATATATATATATATATATATATATATATATATCAGGACAAAGGATGCATTGCCTTTCTGTTTTCTGGCTGGCATTAGACGATTAAGGGGAGGCTGGCCGTTTGTTTGGTCTATTAATTCATGTATTCATATATTTTTTGAGTTTCCTCCCTAGACCTCCATCAAGCTTAGAAAAACAAATTTTTCGGTAGAAAAATATCCCGGCCGAAGGCCGATTCCTCTTAAAATTGCAGGCTCGCTATCGCTCGCCAGGAAATAATTGACACCTAAACGGCACAAAAGGTCTTAAAATTGACAACGAAATGGGGCAAAAGGTGTTAAAATCGCCAAACTAATGGGCGAACGTCTTATAATCTCAAAACTAGTGGGGCTAAACATGAGGGAGAAAGTGGTCCAGAAAAACGGTAAGCTCTCTCGCTCACCAGATTGTAAACGTTTGTACTCCCTTCATCCACATTCCTTCCCAGCATTTCAACCTCCCTCTCTCCTCCCTGATTGTAAACCTTTGTACTCTCCCTTTCACATCCCTTACCCAACCCCTTGCTCCACCATTATCTCCCTCTGTCTCCCTTCCACATTTCTTACCAGCCCTTCACTCCATTCCAGTATCTCCCTCTCTCCTTCCTGATTGTAAACCTTTGTACTCTCCCTTTCACATGCTTTACTCACCCCCTTGCTCCCTGCCATTATCTCCCTCTCTCTCCCTTCCACAGTCCTTTCCAGCCCTTCACTCCCTTCCAGTATCTCCCTCTCTCCTCCCTGATTGTAAACCTTTGTACTCTCCCTTCCACATGCCTTACTCACTCCCTTGCTCCACCATTATCTCCCTCTTCCACAGTCCTTTCCAGCCCTTCACTCCCTTCCATTATATCCCTCTCTCTCCTCCCTGGCTTGGTCAACACGCCTGTCTCTCATTTTATGTTCTCTCTCTCTCTCTCTCTCTCTCTCTCTCACTTTGTCTTGGGAACGAAGGAGACTCTGAAATACAGGCTTGGAACAGACTTACAGTGTATCGTGTCGACATTTGGAACCTCAAAAACGTACAGACACATAATTCTCTATCTCTCATTTTCAGCCACTCTCTCTCACACTCTCACACTCTCTCTCTCTCTCACGCTCGCTCTCTCTCTCTAACTCTCTCGGGTACGCAGGAGACTTTGAAATACAGGCGTAGAACAGACTTTAATCGTGATGACATTTGGAACCTCAAAAACGTACAAGGACATAATTCTCCATCTCTCATTTTCAGCCACTCTCTCTCACACTCTCACACTCTCTCTTTCACGCTCGCTCTCTCTCTCTCTCTCTTGGGAACGCAGGAGGCTGAAATACAAGCGGAGGACAGAAGTATATTGCGTCAACATTTGGAATTTCATAGACGTAAACACACATAATAATTGTCCGTCTTTCAATTTCTGCAGCCCCTTATTTAGCTCTGTCTGTCTGTATGTCTGTCTGTCTGTCTGTCTGTCTGTCTGTCTCTCTCTCTCTCTCTCTCTCGGGTACGCAGGAGACTTTGAAATACAAGGGGAGGGCAGACTTATATATTGCCTCGACATTTTGGGATCCTCAGAGACGGGCAATATTACAATACCCCAATAATCTTTTGGGAAACCTGGTGTGACGTATTGCATTGAATGTGTGATGCTGTTTGGTCACACTAATTAAAGTATCCCTAATTGGCTCAAAAATAGCGTCATATGTCGGAGAGGGTTAAATTGCTACTATCTGCAAAGGTTCTCCAATTTTCTTACACATTTAAGTATATTTCAAACCATAACAAATTCTCCATTGCTCAGAGACTTAGGGGGTCACCGGCTTTGCTCAGAGACTTAAGGGGGTCACTGGCTTTTTGTTTTTATCTTGATTTCCTTTTTCTGGACCACTTTCTCCCTCATGTTTAGCCCCATTAGTTTTCAGATGTTAAGATGTTTGCCCCATTAGTTTGTCGATTTTAAGACCTTTCGCCCCATTTCGTCGTCAATATTTAGACCTTTCGTGATATTTAGGTGTCGATTTTTTCCCTGGCGAACGACAGTGAGCCTGTAATGTTGGAAGAACCGACCTTCGGCCGGGACATTTGTCTACCGAAAAATGTACCAATTAATCTAGAAGGGGGATCTAATGGATGTTTTTTTAAATTTGATGGAGGTCTAGGGAGGAAACTAGAAAAATAATGAATACATGCAAAAATCGACCAAAAAGTAAACCATCCCCCCTTAATGCCGAAAATCGCTGGAATATCGATATAATCTTTATCATATCACTCTAAAATGACTTAAATCTACAAAATATCGCTAGAATAAAGGCACCATCTCTATAATATCACTCTAAAATGGCTCAAATCTACAGAATATCGCTAGAACAACGGCCTTATCTCTATAATATCGCTCTAAAATGGCTCAAATGTACAGAATATAGCTTGAATAATATGCCACAAACTCTATAATGTCACTAAAAAATGGCTCAAATTTGCAAAATATCGCTAGAACAACGGCCTTATCTCTATAATATAACTCTAAAATGGCTCAAATCTACATAATATCGCTAGAACAACGGCCTTATCTCTATAATATCGCTCTAAAATGGCTCAAATGTACAGTATATCGCTAGAATAACGGTACAATCTCTACAATATCGCTCTAAAATGACCCAAATCTACATAATATCGCTAGAATAACGTCACAATCTCTACAATATCGCTCCAAAATGGCTCAAATCTACAGAATATCGCTAGAATAACGGTACAATCTCTATAAAATCGCTCCAAAATGGCTCATATCTACAGAATATCGCTAGAATAACGGTAGTCTCTACAATATCGCTCTAAAATGACCCAAATCGTTATAATCCATGTGGCCAGATGTAAAACGTTGACTCTAGATCGAAGTACATACCTCTAGATCTAGGGGAAAGTAGCTAAATTGACCACTTGCGAGTTTCGGTCTATAAGGAAGTTGGAGCTGTAAACATTTATATTTACCAGAATTACCAGCTTAATTGCGGTCGCAGTACATTGATAAACGCATAAAACCCAATTCAACATACCATTTATCCATCAGAAACCTACATTATTATTGCATTTCTGTCTAATATCGATGTTCACGGCTCCAACTTCCTTATAGCCTGAAACTCGCAATTGGCAACACTGCTCCCTACCATTACTCTTCCGTCCGGACCTGTCACCAGCAATCAATGTGTCCCTTTATCCACAATTTTACATGCTCCATATCCCGGGTTTTCCAAAATTCTAATCTGTACATATATGCAATGGTTTAGCGTCGTTTTCCATTAAGGTGAGTCACCGTTTTATTTATTTTTTATCTTTTTCTCCTTTTCTCTCTTTCCCTGGCTTGTATCCATTCGGCCCCATTCGGCCAACTGTTTTAAGACGTTTATCCCCATCCAGGTGTCGATATCTTCCTGGCGAGCGATAGCGAGCCAGCTTTATATGGAGAAATCCGGCTTTGCCGGAAAAAAAAATTCTATCGAAAAAGTTACATATTTACCTTGCTGTAAAAAAAAAAAAAAAAAAAAAAAAATATATATATATATATATATGCTGGCTCGCCAGGAAAATATTGACACCTGGATGGGGGTAGACGTCTTAAAAGAGTAGGCTGAATGGGGCCGAATGGATACAAGCCAAAGAGAGAGCGAGAGAAAGAGAAAAAAGCGAGGTGGGCTCCCTTAAGGGGTTTTGGTCTATATATATATATATATATATATATATATATATATATATATATATATATATATATATATAGTAATAATTTCTTTAGTTTTCTCGCTAGACCTTCATCCATCTAAGTAAAACACCCCCTAGGCCCCCTTTCAAGATAAATTTGTATATTTTTCGGTAGAAAAATGCCACGGCCGAAGGCGGTTCCTTCTAAAATTAGAGGCTCGCTACCGCTCGCCAGGAAACAAATCGACACCTAAAGGGCACGAAAGGTCTTAATGTTGATAAAACAAATGAGGCGAAAGGTCTCAAAATCGCCAAACTAACTGATTGAACGTCTTAAAACCTCAAAACTAATATGCTAAACATGAGGGAGAAGGGGGTCCAGAAAAGCGAGTTACTACCCCCTTAACTCTAATCTGAATACGCACACGTACAGTCGCGCTAATAAGTCACGTCCCGGCTGTCATTACGTTTGGCTTGCCCTGTACTGTATTAACCCCTTCAGACTCATATGACGCAGAGGTTGCCAGATAAGCAATAAGAAATAGAGTTCTCTCACTCTTATAATTACCTCTCCAAAATTAGTTTTCTGCCCACAGCTAACTCAAAGACAACTGCAGAGGTTGAAGTAACTAAACTAAAGGTTTCTAAATACCCCTGATGGTAACAAAGGCTTTAAAGTATCCCCAATAGGCTCAACACAGCTAACTCAAAGACAACTGCAGAGGTTGAAGTAACTAAACTAAAGGTTTCTAAATACCCCTGATGGTAACAAAGGCTTTAAAGTATCCCCAATAGGCTCAACACAGATAACTCAAAGACAACTGCAGAGGTTGAAGTAACTAAACTAAAGGTTTCTAAATACCCCTGATGGTAACAAAGGCTTTAAAGTATCCCCAATAGGCTCAAAATCGCGTCATATGTCGGAGAGGGTTAATGTCTGTCGGATGTTGAATAGGGTGGGTAAGTGTAGGAACATGTTTTGTATATTTCACTCGATATGAAGAAATGAAAAAACTTAGATATTGCTGATGACCATTTATTGATCAAAACATACTTAGTGCCACGACGTGACTTATTAGCGCGACTGTACACACCATGGTTTAGCGTTGTTGCCATTAACCCCTTCTGTACCGGCGACACCTTTTTCCATTTCATGCTAGCTATATACTGTATAGACGCTTCTGTGCAGCTTAAGGGGAGGTTTTCACTCGAGGGATTTTTTTCTTGACTCCTTTCTCCCTCATGTTTAGCCCCATTGTTTTTCTAATTTTAAGACGTTTGCCCCATTATTTTGACGATTTTAAGAACTTTCAACCCATTTCTGTCAATTTTAAGTCCTTTCGTGCCATTTAGGTGTCGATTTTATCCTGGCGAGCGATAGCGAGCCTGTAATTTAAGAGGAACCGGCTTTCAGCCGGGAAATTTTTCTACCGAAAAATGTACAAATTTATCTTGAAAGGGACTCAAGGGGGTGTAATCTTAAGCTTGAAGGATATCTAGGGACCAAACTAAAAACCTCCCCGGATCTGTGGTAGTAGAAAGGGTTAAATGTAATGAATGACGGGGTCCGGAGGTCTTTAAATCGCTATAATTAGACCTTCCTAAAACTGAATTACAAGCGTCTAATACTGGCCAGAATATAGAGTACAAAGGACGTCACCGGTAATGAAGGGGTTAAGGGAGGGGGATTTCCACTTGAGGGATTGTTTTCTGGACCCCTTTCTCCCTCATGTTTAGCCCCATTGCTTTTGATATTATAAAACTTTTGCCCCATTAGTTTAGTGATTTTAAGAACTTTCACCCCACCTTTCGTGCAATTCAGGTGTCGATTTTATCCTGGCGAGCGATAGCGAGCCTGTAATTTAAGAGGAACCGGCCTTCGGCCGGGACATTTTTCTACCGAAAAATTTACAAATTTATCTTGAAAGGGACTCAAGGGGGTGTAATTTTAAGCTTGATGGAGGTCTAGGGAACAAACTAAATACCTCCCCTTAAGGGGGATGACCTGCTTTTTTTTTATTTCTCTCCTTTTCTCTCTTTCTCTGGCTTCAATCTATTCAGCCCCATTCAGCCAACTATTTTAAGACGTTTATCCCCATCTAGGTGTCAATTTCTTCCTGGCGAGCGACAGTGAGCCAGCATTATATGAAGAAATCCGGCTTGGCCGGAGACATTTTTCTATCGAAAAATGTACAAATTTAGCCTGCTGTCAAAAACATTTTAAAAATATGCTGGCTCGCTACCGCTCACCAGTAAAAAAATTGAAACCTGGATGGGGATAAACGTCTTAAAAACAGTAGGATGAATGGGGCCAAATGGATACAAGCCAGAGAAAGATAGAAAAGAAGAGAACAACAAAACAGGTCACCCCCCTCAACCTCTTTTGTACCCTCGACATCCCTTTGATTTTATTCAGGCAACTACTAATCAATTTTATTCAGTTTAGGAAGGATCTCTAGCAATTATAAGGCTTCAGTCTATCTCAATCAACCCGTTTAACTACCGCAGATCCTTCCCAAGCTGGATAAAATTGTCTAGTTGCAGCTAGAATAAAATATTATTATATTTTTTCCACCAACCAATTTCACATCTAAACTCAATTAATATAATCAACAAATACATGTGGCACTCCGAGGACTCGAACCCAGGATACTCACATCGAAATTCCGCGCACTATGCATCACGCAATCAAGACAAAATGACCGCTCTTTCTCTCAGGACAGGATCTCGCACCTGCCCCATCTAGGTTGCATATCAAAACCTTACCCCCACCCCCCGCCGATCCTGCCACCAGCAAACCCATCATCATCACCACCATCAATCATCCGTCAGAGCAGGTCGGGACGGGAGATTATTTTGTTTTCACCTGGGTTGGGGCACTGGGTAAAAGGGTAACGGGAACGAAGTTACTATTATTTTATGGTATTAACCCCTATTGTACCGTAGGATACAGTAATAAAAGTCCCCCCGAGTACCAAGCAATGTGGCCAAAATGGCAAGATAGAACAATCTTCCACCTCAAGATATGAAGGAAAACTGGCTCCCCCAGCCTTCAGAGGGTCTTATATAAGCTGAGAAGTGTTGCCATATGGAGAGCAGTGCTCAAACGGTCGGGGAACTAGGTACAGCCTGATACAGGCAGTTACAAGGAAAGTACTTTACTGACGGCTACTAGCCGTCGCTGGGACTGGGGAGTGACTTATCTACTGACGGCTAATAGCCGTCGTTGGGATTGGATGGGTTAAGAGGAGAATTTTAGTTTGTTCCCTAGATCTCCATCAAGCTTAGATGAGGAAAAAATGGATTCAGGGAGAGAGATCCACAGCTCAGCTGTTAAATAGAAGAAAGATTGAGAGTATCGTTTCACTCTTAGGTTGGAGAGTGGCACAAAGTAGGAGTGGGATTGTGTTGCAAGGCGCGTACTACATGCCCTACGTAGAGGAGGTGGTATACACTGAGAGAGCTCTGAGGAACACTGATTATTGTAGTAGTGATAGAATAGCGAAAGAGAGAAGCAACATTGCGGAGACAGAGAGAGAGATTGCAGATAATCAGTGAGTGAACGGGAGTTAATGATACGAAAGAATTTCTTTCTACTTTGTCTAGAAGTGCTGTGTGAGAGGATCCTCCCCACACATGCAAACAATACTCAATACATTGACACACTATGCCCCTGTACAGAGCAAGAAGCTGTGCAGAGGTAAAGGACCCCTTGAGGCGGTTGAGCACGACCAGCTTCTGGGAAGCCGTTTTAGCAAGAGTGGTAATATGGTCTTTCCAAGAGAGACCAGAAGAAAAAGATACACCGAGAATACTGAGAGAGGATGAAGGGTTGATTTTTGTATTGTTGAAGTATAAGGGATAGTCCTCTGGGAGTTCACGACAGGTAGATGGATGGAGAAATTGGGTTTTTGGAGGCATTAACAAAAAAAAAAAAAAAAAAAAAAATATATATATATATATATATATATATATACCGTATATATATATATATATATATATATAAAAATAAGGTGTTGTCATCCAAATGCAGCCAAAGGAAGCAATATACTCCTCGAAGCTCCAACTGCCGCCATCTGAGGTGACACATAGGAAACAACCAACACTTCAAAGCTTTAAGGGGAGGCAGACCGTTTGTTTGGACCCCCTTCTCCCTAATGTTTAGCCTCACTAGTTTTGAGATTATAAGACGTTCGGCCCATTAGTTTGGAGATTTTAACACCTTCCGCCCCATTTCCTTGTCAATTTTAAGACCTTTCGTGCCATTTAGGTGTCGATTTTTTCCTGGCGAGCGATAGCGAGCCTGCAATTCTAAGAGGAACCGGACTTCGGCCGGGAAATTTTTCTACCGATGAATGTACAAATTTATCTTGGAGGGGGGTCCAGGTTTTGTTTTCCTAAGCTTGATGGAGGTCTAGGAAGGACACAACAAATATATATGAATTAATGGACCAAACAAGCGGTGTCTCCCCTTAATAAATACTATCAATACAGTCAGTACAGTCAGTACAGGCTTCTGAACAACGTACAGTCCCGAACTTAACCCTTTCAGTACCAGGGACGTCCTTTTTATCATATTCTGGCAAGCTGTTAGACGATTTTATTCGGCTTAGGAATGACCTCTAGCAATAATAAGGCTTCAAACTATCTCAACCAACTCTTTTAACTACCACAGATCCTTCTCAAGCTACATAATATCGTCTAAAGACAGCTAGATAAATCAATCTGGGTTTACTCATGATTGTTCCTTCATCAATAATAAAAAATGTACTGAACTATCCAACTCTAGCTCTTTCCAAGCCTTCTGGCATCTAGCCAAAAACTTCTCCAACAATTTTTCTTCGTCATCTTTCCCTCCTCTTTTCCACTCTGACGTCACCACCGTCACTTCTTCCTCTGACAAAGCTGAACTCTTCGCTAACACTTTCGCTAGAAACTCCACCTTGGATGATTCCGGTGCTATTCCTCCTTCTCCACCCCCCTCTCTCCTACTTATGCCTAACATCATAATTTCTTCCAAGGATGTACTTTCCACCCTCTCTGGGCTTAATACTAAGAAGGCGTACGAACCGGACGGTGTTCCTCCTATTGTACTCAAAAACTGTGCTTCCGTGCTGACTCCCTGCCTAGGCAAACTCTTCCGTCTCTGTCTCTCCTCTAACGTCTTTCCTTTTTGCTGGAAGTTTGCTCTCAACCTGTCCCAAAGAAGGGTGACTGCTCTCAACTCTCCAACTATCGTCCAATTGCTCTCGTTTCTTGCATCTCTAAAGTTTTTAAAAATACTGTTGCCTCAAAATTTCTTAAGCATTTATCTTCCCATAACCTAATCTCAATCCGCCAGTATGGCTTCCTTAACCCTTTGAGCACCAGCGACGTGTGATATATTTTATTTTAACTATATTTAGACGACATCATGCAGCTTAAGAAGGATCTGTGGTAGTTAAAAGGGTTGGTTGAGATTTGTTTGAAGCCTTATTATTGCTAGAGGTCCTTCCTAAGCTAAATAAATTTGTCTAATCATTGCCAGAATATAATTTATAGGATGTCACCGGTACTAAACGGGTTAAGGGCCGCTCTACTGGTGATCTTATTTCTTATCTTACTAACCCTTGGTCATCCTCCATTCGGGACTTCGGTGAGAATTATGTTGTTGCGCTAGACATATCAAAGGCCTTCGATAGAGTCTGGCACAAATCCCTTATTTCCAAACTACCCTCCTACGGTTTATATCCTTCCATCTGTGCCTTTGTCTCTAATTTCCTTTCCGGTTGTGGACGGCCACCATTCACTTCCTCAACCACACACACTGTTCCCAACCAGGGCGCAATAAAAAGTCTAGCTGGAGATCGGGGCGGCCCTCTACTTACGGTCGACCAAGAAAGATGTTTTTCCGTGGGGGGGTTCTTAGAGAGGCGGTTCCGGTGAGGCGTGACGAATACCTTAAGGGAGGATGGTTCACTTTTTGGGCGATTTTTGCATGTATTCATTAGTTTTCTACTTTCCTCCCTAGACCTCCATCAAATTAAAAAAAAAACATCCATTAGATCCCCCTTCTAGATAAATTTGTACATTTTTCGTTAGAAAAATGTCCCAGCCGAAGGCCGTTTCTTCCAACATTACAGGCTCACTATCGTTCGCCAGGGAAAAAATCGACACCTAAATAGCACGAAAGGTCTAAATATTGACGAAGAAATGGGGCAAAAGGTCTTAAAATCGCCAAACTAATGGGGTAAACATCTTAAGATCTGACAACTAATGGGGCTAAACATGAGGGAGAAGGGGGACCAGAAAACCGGCCCACCCCCCTCCTTAAGCTGCTTCCGTTATGAGCCTTCCTCTTTTGTGTCGGTCTACCAGCAGATATATAGTTGGCAGAGACAAACAATGGTACTATCCTTGTCTTCCTCTTTCTTGTTATTGCCTTTATCGGTCTAGCAGATATATAGTTGGCCAGACAAAATGGTACTATCCTTGTCTTCCTCTTCTTTTATTGCCTTTATCGGTCTACCAGCAGATATATAGTTGGCAGAGACAAACAATGGTACTATCCTTGTCTTCCTCTTTCTTGTTATTGCCTTTATCGGTCTACCAGCAGATATATAGTTGGCCAGACAAACAATGGTACTATCCTTGTCTTCCTCTTTCTTGTTATTGCCTTTATCGGTCTACCAGCAGATATATAGTTGGCCAGACAAACAATGGTACTATCCTTGTCTTCCTCTTTCTTGTTATTGCCTTTATCGGTCTACCAGCAGATATATAGTTGGCCAGACAAACAATGGTACTATCCTTGTCTTCCTCTTTCTTGTTATTGCCTTTATCGGTCTACCAGCAGATATATAGTTGGCCAGACAAACAATGGTACTATCCTTGTCTTCCTCTTTCTTGTTATTGCCTTTATCGGTCTACCAGCAGATATATAGTTGGCCAGACAAACAATGGTACTATCCTTGTCTTCCTCTTTCTTGTTATTGCCTTTATCGGTCTACCAGCAGATATATAGTTGGCAGAGACAAACAATGGTACTATCCTTGTCTTCCTCTTTCTTGTTATTGCCTTTATCGGTCTACCAGCAGATATATAGTTGGCCAGACAAACAATGGTACTATCCTTGTCTTCCTCTTTCTTGTTATTGCCTTTATCGGTCTACCAGCAGATATATAGTTGGCGGGGCAAACAATGGTACTATCCTTGTCTTCTTTTTTCTTGTTATCGCCTTTATCGTTCTACCAGCAGATATATAGTTGGCGGGACAAACAACGGTACTATCCTTGTCTTCCTCTTTCTTGTTATCGCCCATATAGTTGGCGGGACAAACAATGGTACTATCCTTGTCTTCCTCTTTCTTGTTATCGCCCATATAGTTGGCGAGACAAACAATGGTGCTATCCTTGTCTTCCTCTTTATTGTTGCCCCCTTTATCGGTCCCCGTTGTTCCTCATGTTTAGCCCCATTTATTTTGCATTTTTTAAGACGTTCGTCCCATTAGTTTGGCGGTTATAAAATCTTTTGCCCCATTTCTTTGTCAATGTTAAGACTTTTGAGCAATTCAGGTGTCAATTTCTTCCTGGCGAGCGATAGCGAGCCTGTATTTTAAGAGCAACCGGCCATCGGCCGGGACATTTTTCTATCGAAAAATGTACAAATTTATCTTGAAGGACGGTCTTGGGGGTATTTTTTTAAGCTTGATGGAGGTCTAGGGAAAAAAAACAAAAAAACAATGATACTATCCTTGTTTTCCTCTTTCTTGTTATCTCCTTTATCGATATGTTGGCGAGACAAACAATGCTATCCTTGTCTTCCTCTTTCTCGTTGTCTCCTTTATCGGTAGGTAGCATGAGGAAGATTTTGTTTTCTATTCGGTTAGTGAGTTCCTTTCTGTCTTTTAAGGGGAGGCAGTTGGTTTTTCGAGTCCTCCTCCTCCTCCCTCATGTTTAGCCCTTTTAGTTATGAGATTTCAAGACATTCGCCCCATTAGTTTGGCGATTTTCAGACCTTTTGCCCCATTTCTTTGCCCATTTAGGTGTCTATTTTTCTCCTGGCGAGCGACAGCGAGCCTGTATTGAAGAGGAATCAGCCTTCGGCGGAACATTTTTCTACCGAAAAATGTACAAATTTATATGGAATGGGAGTCTTGTGGGTATTTTTTTAAGCTTGATAGAGGTTTAGAGAGCAAACTAAACCCCTTCCTTAAACCATTGAACCGAACCAGTAAATTATGCTGCACAACACCGTCTGAGCTCCCTTAACCCCTCACGGCTTGAAGCAGCCCCATCTCTGAAGCTGCCTCACTCCAGTGGTTCACTGTCTCACCTCCTAGACTCGGAACTTCACTCAGAACGCCACCTATTGTAGTGTGTGTGTGTGGTGTATGTGTGTGTGTGTGTGTGTATCGTAATCTTATGTTCAGAAAGATCAACAAACAATTTACCACGATTTTTTTTTGTTTTCAACGTGTACAAAATATATCTTCGCGATGATATATGAACGCTGCACAAACTACCCCTATTAGCTGTCAGTTTCATCCTGTTTTACCATCCCATCATTTTTTAAGGGGGCCCACCTCGCTTTTTGTTTTCTCTTTCTCTCCCTCTCTCTTTGGCTTGTATCCATTCGGCCCCATTCAGCCTACTGTTTAAAGACGTTTACCCCCATCCAGGTGTTAATATTTTCCTGGCGAGTGGTAGCGAGCCAGCATATATATATATATTTGTATTTTACAGCAAGTTAAATTTGTAAACTTTTCGATACAAAAATACAATGGTGGCTCGCTATCCCTCGCCAGGAAGAAATAGACACCTGGATGGGGATAAAAGTCTTAAAACAGTTGGCTGAATGAGGCCAAATGGATACAAGTCAGAGAAAGAGAGAAAAGGAGAGAAAGATAAAAACAAGCAGGTGACCCCCCTTAAAAACCTCGCCAAGCCCCATAATCCATCAATGATTACACCTCTGACATAATCCATCACGGGGGAAAATATCATGTGTTTCTCGTTCAGGGGAGATGGGTCGTTTTTGCTGGTCCTCACCCCATACCCCTTGCACTTTGTATCAGTCTAAATTATCTAATTAATTAACACCCCGTTCTTAGCATTAATCATCAATTACAAACCCCAGTGTACTTGAATAAACTTACGAAAGCATATGGGATTCGAACTCGGGACACCACACCCAGAACATAACCACCTAAACCATTGCACCACCAACATGGTTATAAAGCATGTTATGAACAAGCACTTATGCCAGACTAATTATGCCAGACTAATTATGCCAGACTAATTATGCCAGACTAATTATGCCAGACTAATTATGCCAGACTAATTATGCCAGACTAATTATGCCAGACTAATTATGCCAGACTAATTATGCCAGACTAATTATGCCAGACTAATTATGCCAGACTAATTATGCCAGACTAATTATGCCAGACTAATTATGGATAATATTCATAATTTCCAAGTAATTTAACGTTTACGTGGCATTAGGAACCTTAAGGGGAGATCTCCACTTGAGGGATTTTTTTCTTGACCCCTTTCTCCCTCATGTTTAGCCCCATTGTTTTTGATATTATAAAATGTATGCTCCATTAGTTTAGCGATTTTAAGAACTTTCACCCCATATTAAGACCTTTCGTGACATTCAGGTGTCAATTTTATCCTGGCGAGCGATAACGAGCCTGTAATTTAAGAGGAATCGGCCTTCGGCCGGGACATTTTTCTACCGACAAATTTACAAATTTACCTTGAAAGGGACTCAAGGGGGTGTAATTTTAAGCTTGATGGAGGTCTAGGGAACAAACTAAAAACCTCCCCTTAACTAACCCAGCCAATTATGTATTGTCTATCTAATTTTCTAATTTTCGATTTATTATTAAGTAACACCCCGTGCTTAACATTAAGTAACACCCCGTGCTTAACATTAAGTAACACCCCGTGCTTAACATTAAGTAACACCCCGTGCTTAACATTAAGTAACACCCCGTGCTTAACATTAAGTAACACCCCGTGCTCAACATTAAGTAACACCCCGTGCTCAACATTAAGTAACACCCCGTGCCATTAAGTAACACCCCGTGCTTAACATTAAGTAACACCCCGTGCTCAACATTAAGTAACACCCCGTGCTTAACATTAAGTAACACCCCGTGCTCAACATTAAGTAACACCCCGTGCTCAACATTAAGTAACACCCCGTGCTCAACATTAAGTAACACCCCGTGCTTAACATTAAGTAACACCCCGTGCTTAACATTAAGTAACACCCCGTGCTTAACATTAAGTAACACCCCGTGCTTAACATTAAGTAACACCCCGTGCTTAACATTAAGTAACACCCCGTGCTTAACATTAAGTAACACCCCGTGCTCAACATTAAGTAACACCCCGTGCTTAACATTAAGTAACACCCCGTGCTTAACATTAAGTAACACCCCGTGCTTAACATTAAGTAACACCCCGTGCTTAACATTAAGTAACACCCCGTGCTCAACATTAAGTAACACCCCGTGCTTAACATTAAGTAACACCTTAATTATCAACATTAACATTAATCATCAATTACAAACCCCAATGTACTTGCATAAACTAATGAAAGCATATGGTCCTCCCGGGATTCGAACTCGGGACACCACACATATGAGAACATTGAATGATTATTATGTTCTCTCCACCAACCAACTTTACTTCTAAACTCGATTAACGAAATTAACAAACGCATGTGGCAGTCCGGGGATTCAAACCCAGGACGCTCACACCGAAAATCAACACACTTATGCATTGCACCACGAAGACAGTTAAGGGGAGGTATTAGTGTGTTTCCTAGACTTCCATCAAGCTTGAAATTACACCCCCTTGACCCCCTTTCAAGATAAATTTGTACATTTTTCGGTAGAAAAATGTCCCGGCTGAAAGCCGGTTCCTCTTAAATAACAGGCTCGCTATCGCTCGCCAGGATAAAATCGACACCTAAATGGCACGAAAGGTCTTAAAATTGACAGAAAGGGGTCAAAAGTTCTTAAAATCGTCAAAATAATGGGGCGAACGTCTTAAAATTAGAAAAGCAATGGGGCTAAACATGAGGGAGAAAGGAGTCAAAAAAAAAATCTCTCAAGTGGAAACCTCCCCTTAAAGGAATAACTAACTGGAAACAAAAACAAAGGTGTTCCACTTATTTTCCAGCTACCAGGTTTGTGTGTTACATATTCAGCCTAATACATTCCCTTTATCCTCCCTCCTGCCTCACCACCTAATTAGTTCTCTACACACACACACACACACACACATACAATACACACACACATATACAGTACACACACACTCACACATATAGTACACACACACACATATATATATGGCCTACACACACACACATACACATACACACACACACATATATATAGCCTACACACACACACACACACAGACACACACACACACACACACACACACACACACACACACTGTATATAGCCTACACACATACTCACACATATGCAGTACATACACACACACACACATATATATATATAGCCTACACACACTCAAACACATATACACATATGTGTGTGTGTGTGTGTGTGTGTGTGTGTGTGTGTGTGTGTGTGTGTGTGTGTGTGTGTGTGTGAGTGTGTGTGTGTATGTGAACACAATACATATGTCTTTAAGGGAAAATGGGTCGATTTTCTGGACCCCTTTCTCCCTCGTGCTTAGCCCCATTAGTTTTGAAATGTTAAGACGTTCGGCCCATTAGTTTGACGATTTAAACACCTTTAGCTCCACTTCGTTGACAATTTTAAGACCTATCGTGCCATTTAGGTGTCGTTTTGTTTTCCTGGCGAGCGATAGCGAGCCTGTAATTATAAGACGAACCTGCCTTCGGCTGGGACACTTTCCTACCGAAAGATGTACGCATTTATCTTGAGGGGGGGGGGGGAGGGTCCAGGTGGTGTTTTAGGTAAGTTTGAGGGAGGTCTAGGGAGGAAACTAAAAAAAAATAATATCGAGATGAAACAATACGCAAATTAAATCAATATCCCCTTTTTAACGTATTCTGGGCACTAGTAATCGATTTCACGCAGTTTAGGAAGGAACTCTACCAATTATAAGGCTTCGAACTATCTCAATTAACCCTTTCAACTACCACAGATCCTTCTTAAGCTGTATAATATTGTCTAAATATAGCTAGAATAAAATACAACCCACGTCGCTGGTACTGGAAGGGTTAACCCTCTCTGACATATGACGCGATTTTGAGCCTCTTGGGGATACTTTAAAGTCTTTATTACCATCAGGGGTATTTAGAAACCTTTAGTTTAGTTACTTCAACCTCTGCAGTTGTCTTTGAGTTAGCTGTGTTGAGCCTATTGGGGATACTTTAAAGCCTTTGTTACCATCAGGGGTATTTAGAAACCTTTAGTTTAGTTACTTCAACCTCTGCAGTTGTCTTGGAGTTAGCTGTGGGCAGAAAACTAATTTTGGAGAGGTAATTATATGAGTGAGAGAACTCTATTTATTATTGCTAATCTGACAACCTCTGCGTCATATGTCCGTGAAAGGGTTAACTATGTCAATGGTGTGATTTTGAATGCGATATCCATTTACGCCGAGGTAATTATTCTCTCTATTGGCCCACCTGCCTTCTTACCTTCCTATCATTAACTCTCTCTCTCTCTCTCTCCCTTGTGCATATTTATGTGCCCCCTCTCTCTCTCTCTCTCTCTCTCTCCCTCCCTTGTGCATATTTCTGTGCCCCCCCCCCCTCTCTCTCTCTCTCTCTCTCTCTCTCTCTCTCTCTCTTCCCCTTGTGCCTTTTTCTGTGCCTGGAGGTAATGAGGTCAATAGAGCGAGCTGGGCCGGGGGAAAGGCGCGGCGGGGTGATTTGTGTAGGCGACCTTAAGCTTATATACCTATTCCACCTCGTTGCTTTTCTATCTCATTCTCTCCCTCTCTCTTTGGCTTGTATCCATTCGGCCCCTCTCAGCCTACTGTTTTAAGACGTTTATCCCCATCCAGGTGTCGATTTTTTGCAGTTGAAGCAGGATCTGAGGTAGTATAAAGGGTTAAGTGAGATAGTTCGAAGCCTGTTAATTGCTGGAGGCCCTTTATACACTGAATACAATGTCTAAATATAGCTACAATACAATCATAAAAGACGTCGCCGGTACAGAAGGGGTTAGGAGAAACAAAGGGGATAGCTGGATCGTTTTTCTAGACCCCCTTCTCCCTCATGTTTAGCCCCGTTAGTTTTAAGATTTTAAGATGTTTGCCCCATTACTTTGTCGCTTTTAAGATCTTTCGCCCCATTTCCTTGTCAATATTAAGACCATTCGTGCTAGTTAGGTATCGATTTTTTTCCTGGCGAACGATAGTGACCCTGAAGTTTTGAAAGAATCGGCCTTCGGCCGGGCCATTTTTCTACCGAAAAATGTACCCATTAATCTAGAAGGGGGACCTAATGGATGTTTTTTGTTTTTTTTAAAGTTTGATGGAGGTCTAGGGAGGAAACTAGACAAAATAATACAGCAATGAAAAAATCGACCGAAAAGTAACTATACATATCTAGACTATTGAAAAATCGACCGAAAAGTAACTATACATATTTAGACTATTGAAAGACTCGGTTACATTACTATAAGCTTCTTAGGATAGAGTTGGGAGCTTGGATGGTAATATAAATTTTGGCCTAATGACTTCGCGTAGGTGGGTGTTTTGCCTCTCGCTCTCTCTCTCTCTCTCTCTCTCTCTCTCTCTCTCTCTCTCTCGCGTTATCTCTCTCTCGCGTTATCTCTCTCTCTCGCGTTATCTCTCTCTCGTTATCCCTCTCTCGCGCGTTCTCTCTCTCGCGCGTTATCTCTCTCGCGCGTTATCTCTCTCTCGCGTTATCTCTCTCTCGCGTTATCTCTTTCTCTCTCGCGTTATCTCTCTCTCTCTCTCTCTCTCTCGCTCTTTCTGTGGTGTGAGGCTTTAAGTGTATGTTGAGTGGGTCTGATGTATGTTCTCTCTCTCTCTCTCTCTCTCTCTCTCTGGTCTGGTGAATTAAGTGTATATTCAGTGAGTCTGGCTTTTTTTTTTCTCTCTCTCTCTCTCTCTCTCTCTCTCTCTCTATGTGGACTGGTGCTGTATGTATAATATAATCAGAGGGTCTGGCTTCTGTTCAACCCACGCCCAACTGCACACACAACTTTTTCGGCAGCTAAAGTTTCCTAAATGTTCTTAAAGTTTCCCCTGTGAATATGCTGGTGTAGAAAATGTGCCCGGCTAATTCTGGAAACTTAGGCGATTATTTTTTGGCTAATATCCTGTAAGGGAGAGGGGTCGTTTTTCTAGGCCCCCCCCCCCTCTCTCCCTCATGTTTAGTCCCATTAGTTTTCTGATTCTAAGATGTTTCCCCATTAGTTTGTCAATTTTAAGACCTTTCACCCCATTTTCTTTGTCGATATTAGGACCATTCGTGCTATTTAGGTGTCGATTATTTTCCTGGCGAACGATAGTGAGCCTGTAGTTTTGGAAGAACCTGCCATTTTTCTACCAAAAAAAAAAAAAAAAAAAAAAAAAAGTTTCATGGAGGTCTAGGGAGGAGACTATACAAACATAATGAAAAAATCGACCAAAAAGTTAACAATCCCCCCTTAAATATGTCTACTTAGCTATCTATTCTATCTATATACTCAGGCCCAATACCCACTTTTCCTATTTTTTTTTTGGGGGGGGGGGGGGGGGGCGACTCAAGACAGAGCCAGAATAGGGAAAACACCAAACACAACAGAAAACAATGTGCTCACGCAGAAACAAAATACAAATTCACACCTTAAATAATTATATACAGTAGGAGGTGTAGAAATGGTACGTACCTGCCACTTCGGTTATGGCCTTGGAATTGCTCGGGGCCTTGCGGCTATTCGGCCAGGCAGCTTGGGGAACAACAACAACAACAACAACAACAACAACAACCTGCCACTTCTGGAAACTTAGGTGATTCATGTTTGGCTAATATCCTATAATTTGATTAGTTTTATGTGATATAAAATTATATATATATATTTTTTTTTTGGCAGCACCCACACTCGCCCTCACATATACAAGCGTAGACATATAAGCTAATTCACTCACACACATATACGAAGATACATTATATATATATATATACGGGAATTATACGGGTAAAAACTATATCGATTAACCCTCTAAATTCCATGCACACCCTTCCTAATCTGAATAAAATGGTCTAATAACAACCGGATTTTTTTTTTTTTATATTAATAATATTATTATTAGTAGTAGTAGTAGTAGTAGTAGTAGTAGTAGTAACAAGCTATGAGAGAACACAAGTGAAGCGGATGGGCTATGCAGATGATCTCACTGAAGCAGGAATAGTCCACGATCTTAAGGGGAGATCTCCACTTGAGGGATTTTTTTTCTTGACCCCTTTCTCCCTCATGTTTAGCCCCATTGCTTTTGATATTATAAAACGTTTGCCCCATTAGTTTAGCGATTTTAAGAACTTTCACCCCATATTAAGACCTTTCGTGCAATTCAGGTGTCGATTTTATCCTGGCGAGCGATAGCGAGCCTGTAATTTAAGAGGAACCGGCTTTCAGCCGGGACATTTTTCTACCGAAAAATGTACACATTTATCATGAAAGGGGGTCTAGGGGGTGTAATTTTAAGATTGATGGAATTCTAGGGAACGAACTAAAAACCTCCCCTTAAGTACTGGTGGGACCAAGTATCAAGTGTAGGATATCTGTATCAGTGTATCAGTGTATCAGTGTATCAGTGTATCAGAAATAGAACACCACCCAAATGCCAGTAAGTCCATAACCAGAACATTATGACAATACCGTACAAGTTTACATCGGTAGCGAAGTGGTCACAACAAAAGACGGACACCTATGCATTACGCTATCAAGACAGAAGAGTACTAGGAATAGAGTAATGTCTGATGTTTGTAGAATGTATGAATGTACAGTATTAAATGAGGTGGGGTCACAGGCTTTATTTATCTCCTTTTCTCTCTTTCTCTGGCTTGTATCTATTCGGCCCCATTCAGCCTACTGTTTTAAGACGCTTACCCCCATCCAGGTGTTAATATTTTCCTGGCGAGCGGTAGCGAGCCAGCATATATATATTTTTGTTTTGACGCCAAGCTAAATCTGTACATTTTTCGATAGAAAAATTTCTCCGGCGAAGCCGGATTTCTCCATACAATGCTGGCTCGCTATTGCTCGCCAGGAAGAAATCGACACCTGGATGGGGATAAACGTCTTAAAACAGTTGGCTGAATGGGGCCGAATGGATACAAGCCAGGGAAAACGAGAGAAAGATAAAAAAAAAACGGTGACCCCCCTTAAATATTAAATAAAGGAAAAACAGTAGTAGTAATAGTAGTAGTAATAGTAGTAGTAATAGTAGTAGTAGTAGTAATAGTAGTAGTAGTAATAGTAATAGGAAGACCATCACGTCAGAGAGGCAAAACTCACAGAAAAATGACCTGGCACAATTGATGGGACAACTTCACCCGAGACAAACAAGAAAACTACAAATAGCACAAGAAACGGGCGCTTCAAATTGGCTGACAACACTGCCAATCAAGGCAAAAAGCTTCAATCTCAACAAACAAGAATTTAATGATGCTATTGCACTGAGGTATGATTGGCCGATTGAAGGACTGCCCGATCGATGCGTTTGTGGAACCATCAACGATACAGACCACACCATGATATGTAAGAAAGGAGGATTCATCAGCATCAGGCACGATGAAGTAAGAGATGTAACAGCGAACATGCTCAGGAAGGTGTGTAGAGATGTGGTGAGCGAACCATCACTCATTCCCTTGAATGGAGAGATCATGCAGCACAGGACGGCCAACACATCCACTGAAGCAAGATTGGACGTTAGTGCAAGAGGCTTTTGGACAAATGCACAGCGAGCGTTCTTTGACATAAGAGTATTTGACCCAACGGCCCACAGCTACAGCGAGCTGTTTCTGGAGGCTGCACACAAGAGGAACGAACGAGAGAAGGTCAGGACATATGGAGAAAGGATCTTACACGTCGAACATGGCAGCTTTACCCCACTAGTCTTCACCACATCAGGAGGGATGGGACCCAGGGCCCAGTGCTTCTATTCAAGGCTAGCAGAGATCATCGCAGAGAAGAAGCAACAGCCTAGGAGCCACGTCGTAGCCTGGATGAGATGCCGTCTATCTTTCTCATTGCTCAGATCAGCACTACTATGCCTGCGGGGAACAAGAAGGTCTGCACCACAACCAGTGACGGTGGCAGAAGTAGACTACGAGGCAGCAGTGGCAGAGGGTCGCATAGGAAGGAGACTGGATTGAAGTTGCATGGTGTAGAATAGTAGTATCTGATGCTTGTGAAATTTAGTATGAGTACAATATTAAATATATGATAGTGGTGGTGGTGATGGTGGAGGTGGTGATGGTAGTAGTAGTAACATGAAATGTATGAAAAATATTAAATAAAAATCAATGTAGTAGTAGTAATCCACGATGATGAGTCTGAGTGCTTACCCCGGAATAGGAAGTAGCTGAATGACAACGAAGTCAGGCGCTTTGATGACTATTCTGACCTGGTCTAGGGTCCAAAGAGGGGATGCACAGACTGAGTGGTAAAAAAAAAAAAAAAAAAAAACAAAAAAAAATAATAATAATAGTAGTAATAGTAGTAATAGTAATAGTAGTAGTAGTAGTAATAGTAGTAGTAGTAGTAGTAATAGTAGTAGTAGTAATAGTAATAGTAATAGTAGTAGTAGTAGTAGTAATAGTAGTAATAGTAGTAATAATAGTAGTAGTAGTAGTAGTAGTAATAGTAGTAGTAGTAGTAATAGTTGTAGTAATAGTATAGTAGTAGTAGTAGTAGTAATAGTATAGTAGTAGTAGTAGTAGTAATAGTATAGTAGTAATAGTAGTAGTAGTAGTAGTAATAGTAGTAGTAGTAGTAGTAGTAATAGTAATAGTAGTAGTAGTAGTAATAGTAATAGTAGTAATAGTAATAGTAGTAATAGTAATAGTAGTAGTAGTAGTAGTAGTAGTAATAGTAGTAGTAGTAGTAATAGTAATAGTAGTAATAGTAGTAGTAGTAGTAGTAATAGTAATAGTAGTAATGGTAATAGTAATAGTAGTAGTAGTAGTAATAGTAATAGTAGTAATAGTAATAGTAGTAATAGTAGGAGTAATCTCTTAGCCTTCCCTCCTGGTTCCCCTGTTTAAAATAATACCGGGTATTGTGTTTCAGTGTTGCCATGGTCTCCGGGTAATGTGTCCCCACTTTAAACCCTTTGATGGTGCTGCCTGCCCTTGGTCCCCGCCTCCAACCCTTCCTCTGCTCCCCCTGCCTTATCTAAATACTTGGCTCACTCTCTTCCTTTCTTCTGGACCCCTTTCTCCCTCATGTTTAGCCCCATTGTTTTTGATATCATAAGACGTTCGCCCCATTAGTTTGGCGATTTTAAGAACTTTCGCCCCATTTCTGTCAATTTTAAGACTTTTCGTGCCATTTAGGTGTCGATTTTTTTCCTGGCGAGCGATAGCGAGCCTGTAATTTAAGGGGAACCGGCCTTCGGCCGGGACATTTTTCTACCGAAAAATGTACAAATTTATCTTGAAAGGGGGTCAAGGGGGTGTAATTTCAAGCTTGATGGAAGTCTAGGAAACACACTAAAAACCTCCCCTTAACCTACAGTATTTGTCAGCTTTCCATCCCGTTCTTAAAACTCCTCCTTTCCACCTCCTTGACAGTCTATAGTCTGTTCGTTGTGAGTAGGCGAGACATCATGACCACTAACCTGTGTAACTCAAAAACGACGAGAGTAATCGAGCTAATATGTCTACCATTTGGGAAGGGTCAGCCAGGAAATAGGTGTGGGACATTTACAGCCCATGTGCTCCAGCCCTTTTTGAGTTACAGAGGATAGAGGTCATGATTTCTCGCCTACTTCCAGCGAATAGACTATAGCTGCCTTATGTCTCTGCCTGTCTGCCTGTCTGTCGGTCTGCCTTGTGTCTCTGTCTGAATGTCTGCCTTGTGTCTCTGTCTGAATGTCTGCCTTGTGTGTCTGTCTGAATGTCTGCCTTGTGTCTCTGTCTGAATGTCTGCCTTGTGTCTCTGTCTGCCTGACTGTCTGTCTCTGTCTGCCTTGTGTCTCTGTCTGCCTGTCTGCCTTGTGTCTGTGTCTGCCTGTCTGTCTGTCTGCCTTGTGTCTCTGTCTGCCTGTCTCTGGTGCCGCCCTGTGCTCAACGTGCATGGCTAATGTTGCTCTGAATACTATAAACCTCTTTCTCTAAAACACATTGATAAACTTAACTTTCCTCTTATATTATGAGCGAAACACAAAATAGCTCCTGTTCATCGATATTCTTTACCAAGTTACCATTAATCATCCATTACAAACCCCAATGTACGCTCGCGCTAATAAGTCATGTGCCAGCTGTCATTACGTTTGGCTCGCTCTGTGCTGTATTAATGTCTGTCAGATGTTGAATAGGGTGGGTTAGTGTAGGAAAATGTTTGTATATTTCACTCGATATGAATAAATCAAGCTTAGATATTGCTGATACCCATTATGGATCAAAACATACTTGGTGCCGAGACATCACTTATTAGCGCGACTGTACTTGAATAAACTAATGAAAGCACATGGTCCTCCCGAGATTCGAACTCGGAACACCACACCCAGAACACCACACCCAGAACACCACACCCGGAACACCACACTCAGAACACCACACCCAGAACACCACACCCGGAACACCACACCCGGAACACCACACCCGGAACACCACACTCAGAACACCACACCCGGAACACCACGCCCGGAACACCACACCCGGAACACCACACCCGGAACACCACACCCGGAACACCACACTCAGAACACCACACCCAGAACACCACACCCGGAACACCACACTCAGAACACCACACCCAGAACAACACACCCAGAACACCACACCCAGAACACCACACCCAGACCACACCCGGAACACCACTCCCGGAACACCACACCCGGAACACCACACCCGGAACACCACACTCAGAACACCACACCCGGAACACCACACCCGGAACACTACACCCGGAACACCACACCCGGAACACCACACTCAGAACACCACACCCAGAACACACCACACCACACCCAGAACACCACACCACACCCAGAACACCACACCACACCCAGAACACCACACCCAGAACACCACACCCGGAACACCACACCCAGAACACCACACCCAGAACACCACACCTGGAACACTACACCCGGAACACCACACCCGGAACACCACACCCAGAACACCACACTCAGAACACCACACCCAGAACACCACACCCAGAACACCACACCCAGAACACCACACCCAGAACACACGCATCTAAACCATAACACCACCAATAATATACGGGTGGTGTTATTTCATTAAGGGGGTGACCTGTTTTTGTTCTGTCTTTTTCTATCTTTCTATGGCTTGTATCCATTTGGCCCCATTCAGCCTACTGTTTTAAGACGTTTATCCCCATCCAGGTGTCAAATTTTTTACTGGTGAGCGGTAGCGAGCCAGCATATTTTTTATTTTTGTTTGACAGCAGGCTAAATTTGTACATTTTTCGATAGAAAAATTTCTCCGGCGAAGCCGGATTTCTGGCTAGCTATCGCTCGCCAGGAAGAAATCGACACCTAGATGGGGATAAGCGTCTTAAAATAGTTGGCTGAATGGGGCCAAATGGATACAAGCCAGAGAAAGAGAGAAAAGGACAGAAATAACAAAAAGCAGGTCACCCCCCTTAACCCAGTTGTAGTTAAATATTGAGCCGAGTAGAAACTAGGTGGCTCCTAATATATTTCACTTTCATTCGGAATCAGAATCATTTTTCTACCGAAAAATGTACATATTTATCTTGAAGGGGGGTCTAGGGGGGTGTTTTTCTAAGCTTGATGGAGGTCTAGGGAGGAAACTAAACAAAATATGTGAATACATGAATTAATAGACCAAACAAACGGTCAGTCTCCCCTGCAAGCCCAAGTATTAAACATTACTTTACTAAATGAATTACATTGACACGAACATATTTAATGAAACGTTGAAAATAGTTTAATCACTCTTCCAAACAATTTAAATTCAGTAGTAGAAAATGACCTTCAAACTGATATTCCACTGCCTGGGGAGAGATTTAGAGACTCTCAAGGCTAAGGGGGGGGGGGGCTCTCTCTCTCTCTCTCTCTCTCTCTCTCTCTCTCTCTCTCTCTCTCTCTCTCTCTCTCTCTCTCTCTCTCTCTCTCTCTCTCTCTCTCTCCATGTAATGTATTTGTTGTAGTTGTTATCTCCACCAAATTGAAGGCCTTTTCATAGTCTACAAAAAACAAAAAAACAGTATGTTACGCTCTCTCTCTCTCTCTCCATGTAATGAATTTGTTGTAGTTGTTATCTCTACCAAATTGAAGGCCTTTTCATAGTCTACAAAAAAAAAAATATATGTTACGCTCGCTCTCTCTCTCTCTCTCTCTCTCTCTCTCTATATATATATATATATATATATATATATATATATATATATATATATATATATATATATATATATATATATATATATATATATATATATATATATACCGGGTATATATATATATATATATATATATACTATTACTACTACTAATACTATTAAACATATACTATTATTATAATAATTATGATATTGATTTTAACAATAATAATACAAATATAAATCATAAAGGAATGAATATATAATATATAAATAAAATAAATATATAAATACAATAACAAAGAAAATGATTATCAAAATGTCATGGAATTCGCTTTCATTACCACATAATTAAATGTGTATTATCTCTCCATCCACACCTTCATTATCTCTCCATCCACACCTTCATTATCTCTCCATCCACACCTTCATTATCTCTCCATCCACACCTTCATTATCTCTCCATCCACACCTTCATTATCTCTCCATCCACACCTTCATTATCTCTCCATCCACACCTTTATTATCTCTCCATCCACACTTTCATTAGCGTTTACGTTGTATGGAGTATCATCCAATACGGTTATTCCAACATAACTGGTTTATCCACTTCAACTTATGTAATGTAATATGTATTAAGGGGAGATCTCCACTTAAGGGATTTTATTCTTGACCCCTTTCTCCCTCATGTTTAGCCCCATTGCTTTTGATATTATAAAACGTTTGCCCCATTAGTTTAGCGATTTTAAGAACTTTCACCCCATATTAAGACCTTTCGTGCCATTCAGGTGTCAATTTTATCTTGGCGAGCGATAGCGAGCCTGTAATTTAAGAGGAACCGGCATTCGGCCGGGAAATTTTTCTACCGAAAAATGTACAAATATATCTTGAAAGGGACTCAAGGGGGTGTAAATTTAAGCTTGATGGAGGTCTAGGGAACAAACTAAATACCTCCCCTTAATGCATAACACATTATACCTGAATCTAGGTTCCATGTCATCTCAACCAGTAGACCATTTCAACCAGTAGCTCTCAACCAGTGCCAAATTAACCCAGACCAACCAAACCAGTGCCAAAACATAGTACTAACCTAACCTAACCTAACCTAACCTAACCTAACCTAGCCTAGCCTAACCTAACCTAACCTAACCTAACCGTATTGGTTGATTTAGTACTGGTTGAGAGCTACTGGTTGAAATGGTCTACTGGTTGAGTTGACCGGTCACCCTGAATCTAAGGTGGTTTTCTCTGTGTTTGGTGTTTAACATTTAATTGATACTTTATTGTAGCTATATCAAGGCAATTATTTAGTATTGAAAACACAGTGAATATACACATTTCAAGAACCATCTCACAGCGGGTTTTTCCTCGAGAGATCAGTATGTTTCTTAAGGGGGGTCACCTGTTTTTTTTTTTATCTTTCTCTCCTTTTCTCTCTTTCTCTGGCTTGTATTCATTCGGCCCCATTCAGCCAACTGTTTTAAGACTTTTATCACATCCAGGTGTCGATTTCTTCCTGGCGAGCGAAAGCGAGCCAGCATTGTATTGATATATCCGGCTTCGCCGGAGAAATTTTTCTATCGAAAAATTTACAAATTTAGCTTGCTGTCAAAAAAAAAAAAAAATATATATATATATATATACCGGTATAGGCCTATATATATATAGATATATATGCTGGCTCGCTACCGCTCGCCGAGAAAATATTGATACCTGGATGGTGGTAAAAGTCTTAAAACAGTAGGCTGAATGGGGCCGAATGGATACAAGCCAAAGAGAGAGGGAGAGAAAGAGAAAAACAGCGAGGTGGGCTCCCTTAATGAAGGTGACTGGGAGAGGCTAACATGATAATAAATATTCAATAACAGTAAACTATTTTGGAGGTAATTATCCAAAACGATTGAAAGTGCTTTGCGTTATGAATACGAATTGACCACTTGCGAGTTTCAGGCTATAAGGAAGATGGAGCCGTAGACATCGATAATAAACCGAAATACAATAATAAAGTAGGTTGTTGATGCATAGAAAATAAGTTGAATTGGATTTGATGTATTTATAAATGCACTACAGCCATATTATAGCTGGTAATTCTGCTAAATATCGATGTCTAACAGCTCCAACTTCCTTATAGAACGAAACTCGCAAGTGGTGAATTATGCAACTATGCTTGTTGACTCAATCTTAATTTTACACCAACTAAGGCATAACATTACCAAGCTGGAAACCAGGAATTCTCACTCCACAAACAACAGCTCTTCAAGGGAGCCCACCTCGCTTTTTGTTTTCTCTTTCTCTCCATCTCTCTTTGGTTTGTATTCGTTCGGCCCCATTCAGCCTACTTTTTAAAAACGTTTACCCCCATCCAGGTGTCAATATTTTCCTGGCGAGCGGTAGCGAGCCAGCATATATTTTTGTTTTGACAGCAAGCTAAATTTGTACATTTTTCGATAGAAAAATGTCTCCGGCGAAGCCGGATTTCTCCATACAATGCTGGAGGAAGAAATCGACACTTGGATGGGGATAAACGTCTTAAAACAGTTGGCTGAATGGGGCCGAATGGATACAAGCCAGGGAAATATAAAAACAAAGCCGGTGACCCCCCTCAGACTCGTGAGGATAGTAAGTGGGAGGAGGCAGGGATAAAGTTCATTCAGTAAACACGAGGAAGCTGTGTGGGTAACTAGGCAAACAGCGGGGTCGGGTGAAAAATGGAGTGTAATTGTTGATGGAGAGAGAGAGAGAGAGAGAGAGAGAGAGAGAGAGAGAGAGAGAGAGAGAGAGAGGAGAGAGAGAGAGAGAGAGAGAGAGAGAGAGGAGGAGAGAGGAGGAGAGAGGAGTAGAGGAGGAGTGAGAGAGAGAGAGAGAGAGAGAGAGAGGGAGAGAGAGATAGAGAGAAGAGAGAGAGAGAGAGAGAGAGAGAGAGAGAGAGAGAGAGAGAGAGAGAGAGAGAGAGAGAGAGAGTAAAATAATGACAGACAGAGAGATTAAAAGGCTAGAAATAGTTAAATTATCTATCTCATTTATTTCACCCTCAACACCAAACACCTCCCAATGAAATTAATGACAGCATGTGATCCTACCGGGATTCGAACCTGTTAGACAAATAAGGAAGTGTGAACGGGTGGGCAATAAGACATATAAGACTATAAATACACCATAAGGTCGAAAACACTAACAGTTGTGCCAAGAACGGGGAAAATGTAAGACGTTTCCAATTTAGAGAAGGAAAAGTTTAAGTCTTTGAACTCGAGTGTGTGAAAGAAATGCAGACGAATTAAAGGGGGTCACCGGCTTTTGTTGTATCTTTGTCTCCCTCTCTCTTTGGCTTGTATCCATTTGGCCCCATTCAGCCTACTTTTTTAGGACGTTTACCCCCATCCAGGTGTCAATATTTTCCTGGCGAGCGGTAGCGAGCCAGCATATATATATTTTTGTTTTGACAGTAAGCTAAATTTGTAAATTTTTCGATAGAAAAATTTCTCCGGCGAAGCCGGATTTCTCCATACAATGCTGGCTCGCTATCGCTCGCCAGGAAGAAATCGACACCTGAATGGGGATAAACGTCTTAAAACAGTTGGCTGAATGGGGCCAAATGGATACAAGCCAGGGAAAGAGAGACAAGGAGAGAAAAAGGAACAAAAAAACCGGCGACCCGCCCTTATGAGCTATTCTCTCGACGATAAAGATCATTCTGGTCATAAAACTAAACTTAAAAATACCCAGTCTTTAGAGAAGTAGTAGTAAAGTCCAATTAAGGGGGGGGGGGGGGCTGGGGGGGCTGGGTCGTTTTTTTCTGGTCGCCCTTCTACCTCATGTTTAGTCCCATTTGATGACTTCCAACCCATAAGATTGGCGATCTTAAGGGGAGGTATTTAGTTTGTTCCTTACTTTTTCATCAAACTTAAAATTACACCCCCTAGACCCCCTTTCAAGATAAATTTGTACATTTTTCGGTAGAAAAATGTCCCGGCCGGAGGCCGGTTGCTCTTAAATTACAGGCTCGCTGTCGCTCGCCAGGAAAAAATCGACACCTTAACGGCACGAAAGGTCTTAAAATTGACAGAAATTGGGCAAAATGTCTTAAAATATCCAAACTATTAGGGCGAAGGTTTTAAAATCTCAAAAGCAATGGGGCTAAACATGAGGGAGAAGGGAGCCAAGAAAAGAATCCCTCAAGTGGAAATCTCCCCTTTGAAGACCTCGTCGGCCTCCTTACCGTCTCGCGGCCATACACCAATGAGGCTCTACATTTCTCAAGGGCATATTTTAGGCAAGGAGGTTTTAAGGGGGGTGACCTGCTTTTTGTTATTTCTGTCCTTTTCTCTCTTTCTCTGGCTTGTATCCATTCGGCCCCATTCAGCCAACTGTTTTAAGACGTTTATCCCCATCTAGGTGTCGATTTCTTTCTGGCGAGCGATAGCGAGCCAGCATTATAAATGAAGAAATCCGGCTTCGCCGGAGGCATTTTTTTATCGAAAAATGTACAAATTTAGCCTGCTGTCAAACTAAAATAAAAAATATGCTGGCTGGCTATCGCTCACCAGTAAAAAAAATACACCTGGATGGGGATAAACGTCTTAAAACAGTAGGCTGAATGGGGCCAAATGGATACAAGCCAGAGAAAGATAGAAAAGGACAGAACAAAAACAGGTCACCCCCCTTAATCCCTTCTGTACCGGTGACGTCCTTTGCATTATATTCTGGCAACTGTTAAACGATTTTGTCCAGTTTAATAAAGGGCCTCCAGCAATTAACAGGCTTCCAACTATCTCTCTTAACAATTAACAGGCTTCCAACTATCTCTCTTAACAATTAACAGGCTTCCAACTATCTCTCTTAACAATTAACAGGCTTCCAACTATCTCTCTTAACAATTAACAGGCTTCCAACTATCTCTCTTAACAATTAACAGGCTTCCAACTATCTCTCTTAACAATTAACAGGCTTCCAACTATCTCTCTTAACAATTAACAGGCTTCCAACTATCTCTCTTAACAATTAACAGGCTTCCAACTATCTCTCTTAACAATTAACAGGCTTCCAACTATCTCTCTTAACAATTAACAGGCTTCCAACTATCTCTCTTAACAATGAACAGGCTTCCAACTATCTCTCTTAACAATTAACAGGCTTCAGACTATCTAACTTAGCAATTAACAGGCTTCGGACTATCTAACTTAGCAATTAACAGGCTTCAGACTATCTAACTTAGCAATTAACAGGCTTCAAACTATCTCACTTAGCAATTAACAGGCTTCAAACTATCTCACTTAGCAATTAACAGGCTTCAAACTATCTCTCTTAACAATTAACAGGCTTCCAACTATCTCTCTTAACAATTAACAGGCTTCCAACTATCTCTCTTAACAATTAACAGGCTTCCAACTATCTCTCTTAACAATTAACAGGCTTCCAACTATCTCTCTTAACAATTAACAGGCTTCCAACTATCTCTCTTAACAATTAACAGGCTTCCAACTATCTCTCTTAACAATTAACAGGCTTCCAACTATCTCTCTTAAACATTCTTACTACCACAGATCCTTCTTAAACTGCACAAAATCGTCTAAATATATAGCTGTAAAATATAAAAAAATACGTCGCTGGTACAGAAAGGGTTAATACATGCAGTACACCGTTAGATATACATTCTGAACATAGGGCGGGCACCAGAGAGATAGGCAGGCAGTTCGGGCAGACAAACAGGTAAGCAGGTAAACAGGTAAACAAGCAGGTAAGCAGGCGGGAAGCGGGAATACAAACAGGGAGATAGACAGACAGTCGTACACTCAGGCAGGCCAGACAGGCAGGAAGGAGGAAGACAGGCAGGTAAGCAGGGAGAGAAGCAGGCAGAAAGGCAGAAGAAGAAGAAGAAGAAGACGAAAACAAAAGACAGAAGTAAGCAGACAGAAGAAGAAAGCAGACAGAAGAAGAAAGCAGACAGAAGAAGAAAGCAGACAGGAGAAGAAAGCAGACAGAAGACGAAAGCAGACAGAAGACGAAAGCAGACAGAAGACGAAAGCAGACATAAGAAGAAAGCAGACATAAGAAGAAAGCAGACAGAGGAAGAAAGCAGACAGAAGAAGAAAGCAGACAGAAGAAGCAAGCAGACAGAAGAAGAAAGCAGACAGAAGAAGAAAGCAGACAGAAGAAGAAAGCAGACAGAAGAAGAAAGCAGACAGAAGAAGAAAGCAGACAGAAGAAGAAAGCAGACAGAAGAAGAAAGCAGACAGAAGAAGAAAGCAGACAGAAGAAGAAAGCAGACAGAAGACAGAAGAAGAAAGCAGACAGAGAAGAAAGCAGTTAGATAGAAAGACAGACAGGCAGACAGAGACAGAAGGCAGCCAGACTGTCAAGGAGGAGAGCAGGCGGAAAGAAGGAGTCTGAGAACGGGGGAGCTTCCCTCCCCCCCCGGGAGGGAAGCTGACAGATAGATTAAAACTTGGAGAATACTGAACTAGATAGAATATTAGAAGATAGATAGATAAGATAGATAGATACGACATATAGATAGATAGATAGATAAGATAGATAGATAGATAGATAAGATAGATAGATAGATAGATAGATAGATAGATAGATAGATAGATAGATAGATAGATAGATAGATAGATAGATAGATAGATAGATAGATAGATAGATAGATAGATAGATAGATAGATAAGACAGATAGATAAGACAGATAGATAAGACAGATAGATAAGACAGATAGATAAGATAGATAGATAGATAGATAGATAGATAAGATAGATAGATAGATAGATATAGATAGATAGATAGATAAGATAGATAAAGATAGATAGATAAGACAGATAGATAAGACAGATAGATAAGACAGATAGATAGATAAGATAGATAGATAAGACAGATAGATAAGACAGATAGATAAGACAGATAGATAAGACAGATAGATAAGATAGATAGATAAGACAGATAGATAAGACAGATAGATAAGACAGATAGATAAGACAGATAGATAAGACAGATAGATAGATAGATAGATAAGATAGATAGATAAAACAGATAGATAAGATAGATAGATAAGACAGATAGATAGATAGATAAGTAAACAAGCAAATAAATGCGCCCATTCCCCCTTAAATAGTCAGTAGGCAGAGAAAGGAATGAAAGCAGGGACAAATTTGGCCCCATCAAAGGATAACACACACAGACACCAGGGAAAATAGCTCGAGACCAGAGCAGACAAGAGCAAGGGAGGTTGTTTAGAGAGTGGAACCAGGAGGGAAGGATATTAATTATATATATAATACAAATACTACTACTACTACTACTACTAGTACTATTACTAATAATAATAAGAATATTAATGATAGTAATAGTAGTAGTAGTAGTAGTATTTATAATAATAATAATAATAATAATAATAATTATTATTATTATTATTATTATAAAAATAAATGACATATTATTAGGTGTCGATTTTTTTCCTGGCGAGCGATAGCAAGCCTGTAATTATAGAAGTAACCGGCCTTCGGCCGGGAAATTTTTCTACCGAAAAATGTACAAATGTATCTTGAAGGAGGGTCTGGTAGAAGTCTAGCGAGGAAAATATAAAAATAAACTAATAAATAAATACACAGACCAAAATACAAGTATAATTATTACCCCCACAAAGACATATTTGTTTTACCCCAACCTGGAAAGAGTCTCATTGCTTCCTCTTGTTTGCCCAGGTCGTCAACAAACAGCCGGGAAGAGATGGTCGGGACTTTTCTATTTCCCCGGGCCAATGTTGACGCAATTTCAAGACGTTTGCCTCCTTAGTTTGGCGATTTTAAGATCTTTCGTTCTATTTAGGTGTCGATATTTCCTGGCGAGCGAAGACGGGCCTTAAATTTAGGAGGAATATATATATATATATATATATATATATATATATATATATATATATATATATATATATATATATATATATATATATACTGTATAAATATACACTATATATATATATATATATATATATATATATATATATATATATATATATATATATACCCGGTATGTATATATATATAATTATATATATACTGTATATACTGTATACATAATGTAAATACATAATGTATAATTATATAATGTAAATATGTTCGATAAGAATTGGTGGAACATATTTTCGATGCCAAAATATATCTATTACGCCGCCTTATTTGGATCAAGTACGTGATAATCTCAGATAAGACGCTGGAGGAAAATAAACAGGAAATGTTGTGAGGTGCGAGAGAGAGAGAGATATATAGTTGTCTGTAAAGGAGGGGGCCGCGCGGTAAAAGAGTTCTGATGTAGTAGGGAATGATGTGGTAGGGAATGATGTGGTAGGGAATGATGTGGTAGGGAATGATGTAGTAGGGAATGATGTGGTAGGGAATGATGTGGTAGGGAATGATGTGGTGGGGAATGATGTGGTAGGGAATGATGTAGTAGGGAATGATGTGGTAGGGAATGATGTGGTAGGCAATGATGTAGTAGGCAATGATGTAGTAGGCAATGATGTAGTAGGCAATGATGTGGTAGGCAATGATGTAGTAGGCAATGATGTAGTAGGCAATGATGTAGTAGGGAATGATGTGGTAGGGAATGATGTGGTAGGGAATGATGTGGTAGGGAATGATGTAGTAGGCAATGATGTAGTAGGCAATGATGTAGTAGGCAATGATGTAGTAGGCAATGATGTGGTAGGCAATGATGTGGTAGGGAATGATGTGGTAGGGAATGATGTGGTAGGGAATGATGTAGTAGGCAATGATGTAGTAGGCAATGATGTAGTAGGCAATGATGTAGTAGGGAATGATGTAGTAGGGAATGATGTGGTGGGGAATGATGTGGTGGGGAATGATGTGGTAGGGAATGATGTGGTAGGGAATGATGTGGTATCTATTAATACCACTAGGCAATGATGTAGTAGGCAATGATGTAGTAGGCAATGATGTAGTAGGCAATGATGTAGTAGGCAATGATGTAGTAGGCAATGATGTAGTAGGCAATGATGTAGTAGGCAATGATGTAGTAGGGAATGATGTAGTAGGCAATGATGTAGTAGGCAATGATGTAGTAGGGAATGATGTAGTAGGCAATGATGTGGTAGGGAATGATGTGGTAGGGAATGATGTAGTAGGGAATGATGTAGTAGGCAATGATGTAGTAGGGAATGATGTAGTAGGGAATGATGTAGTAGGCAATGATGTAGTAGGCAATGATGTAGTAGGGAATGATGTAGTAGGCAATGATGTAGTAGGCAATGATGTAGTAGGGAATGATGTAGTAGGGAATGATGTAGTAGGCAATGATGTAGTAGGCAATGATGTAGTAGGCAATGATGTAGTAGGCAATGATGTAGTAGGGAACGATGTAGTAGGCAATGATGTGGTAGGCAATGATGTAGTAGGCAATGATGTAGTAGGCAATGATGTAGTAGGCAATGATGTAGTAGGCAATGATGTAGTAGGCAATGATGTAGTAGGCAATGATGTAGTAGGCAATGATGTAGTAGGCAATGATGTAGTAGGCAATGATGTAGTAGGCAATGATGTAGTAGGCAATGATGTAGTAGGCAATGATGTAGTAGGCAATGATGTAGTAGGCAATGATGTAGTAGGCAATGATGTAGTAGGGAATGATGTAGTAGGGAATGATGTAGTAGGCAATGATGTAGTAGGCAATGATGTAGTAGGCAATGATGTAGTAGGGAATGATGTAGTAGGCAATGATGTAGTAGGCAATGATGTAGTAGGCAATGATGTAGTAGGGAATGATGTAGTAGGGAATGATGTAGTAGGCAATGATGTAGTAGGCAATGATGTAGTAGGGAATGATGTAGTAGGCAATGATGTAGTAGGCAATGATGTAGTAGGCAATGATGTGGTAGGCAATGATGTAGTAGGCAATGATGTAGTAGGCAATGATGTAGTAGGCAATGATGTGGTAGGCAATGATGTAGTAGGCAATGATGTAGTAGGGAATGATGTAGTAGGCAATGATGTAGTAGGCAATGATGTAGTAGGCAATGATGTAGTAGGCAATGATGTAGTAGGGAACGATGTAGTAGGCAATGATGTGGTAGGCAATGATGTAGTAGGCAATGATGTAGTAGGGAATGATGTAGTAGGGAATGATGTAGTAGGCAATGATGTAGTAGGCAATGATGTAGTAGGCAATGATGTAGTAGGCAATGATGTAGTAGGGAACGATGTAGTAGGCAATGATGTGGTAGGCAATGATGTAGTAGGCAATGATGTAGTAGGCAATGATGTAGTAGGCAATGATGTAGTAGGCAATGATGTAGTAGGCAATGATGTAGTAGGCAATGATGTAGTAGGCAATGATGTAGTAGGGAATGATGTAGTAGGCAATGATGTAGTAGGCAATGATGTAGTAGGCAATGATGTAGTAGGCAATGATGTAGTAGGCAATGATGTAGTAGGCAATGATGTAGTAGGCAATGATGTAGTAGGCAATGATGTAGTAGGCAATGATGTAGTAGGCAATGATGTAGTAGGCAATGATGTAGTAGGCAATGATGTAGTAGGGAATGATGTAGTAGGCAATGATGTAGTAGGCAATGATGTAGTAGGGAATGATGTAGTAGGCAATGATGTGGTAGGGAATGATGTAGTAGGCAATGATGTGGTAGGCAATGATGTAGTAGGCAATGATGTAGTAGGGAATGATGTAGTAGGCAATGATGTGGTAGGGAATGATGTAGTAGGCAATGATGTAGTAGGGAATGATGTAGTAGGGAATGATGTAGTAGGGAATGATGTAGTAGGCAATGATGTAGTAGGCAATGATGTGGTAGGCAATGATGTGGTAGGCAATGATGTAGTAGGCAATGATGTAGTAGGCAATGATGTAGTAGGCAATGATGTGGTAGGGAATGATGTAGTAGGCAATGATGTAGTAGGCAATGATGTGGTAGGCAATGATGTAGTAGGCAATGATGTAGTAGGCAATGATGTAGTAGGGAATGATGTAGTAGGGAATGATGTAGTAGGCAATGATGTAGTAGGCAATGATGTAGTAGGGAATGATGTAGTAGGCAATGATGTGGTAGGGAATGATGTAGTAGGGAATGATGTAGTAGGGAATGATGTAGTAGGCAATGATGTAGTAGGGAATGATGTAGTAGGGAATGATGTAGTAGGCAATGATGTAGTAGGCAATGATGTAGTAGGCAATGATGTAGTAGGCAATGATGTAGTAGGCAATGATGTAGTAGGCAATGATGTAGTAGGCAATGATGTAGTAGGGAATGATGTAGTAGGCAATGATGTGGTAGGGAATGATGTAGTAGGCAATGATGTAGTAGGCAATGATGTAGTAGGCAATGATGTGGTAGGGAATGATGTAGTAGGCAATGATGTAGTAGGGAATGATGTAGTAGGCAATGATGTAGTAGGGAATGATGTAGTAGGCAATGATGTAGTAGGCAATGATGTAGTAGGCAATGATGTAGTAGGCAATGATGTGGTAGGCAATGATGTGGTAGGCAATGATGTAGTAGGCAATGATGTAGTAGGCAATGATGTAGTAGGCAATGATGTGGTAGGGAATGATGTAGTAGGCAATGATGTAGTAGGCAATGATGTGGTAGGCAATGATGTAGTAGGCAATGATGTAGTAGGCAATGATGTAGTAGGGAATGATGTGTAGTAGGAATGATGTAGTAGGGAATGATGTAGTAGGCAATGATGAGTAGGCAATGATGTAGTAGGGAATGATGTTAGGCAATGATGTAGGCAATGATGTTAGGCAATGATGTAGTAGGCAATGATGTAGTAGGCAATGATGTAGTAGGAATGATGTAGTAGGCAATGATGTAGTAGGCAATGATGTAGTAGGCAATGATGTAGTAGGCAATGATGTAGTAGGCAATGATGTAGTAGGCAATGATGTAGTAGGCAATGATGTAGTAGGCAATGATGTAGTAGGCAATGATGTAGTAGGCAATGATGTAGTAGGCAATGATGTAGTAGGCAATGATGTAGTAGGCAATGATGTAGTAGTGTTAGTCTTGAATAAAGGACTCCTGCACTACCTACCTGCGAAGAAATAGTACCAAGTGAAAGTTGAGACATTTTGAGTTAGGCGTATTAAGGGGAGGTTTTTAGTTTGGTCTCTAGATATCCATCAATCTTAAAATTTCACCCCCTTGACCCTCTTTCAAGATAAATTTGTACATTTTTCGGTAGAAACATTTCCCGGCTGAAAGCCGGTTCCTCTTATATTTCAGGCTCGCAATCGCTCGCCAGGATAAAATCGACACCTAAATGGCACGGAAGGTCTTAAAATTGACAGAAATGGGTCGAAATTTCTTAAAATCGTCAAAATAATGGGGCGAACGTCTTAAAATTAAAAAAAAACAATGGGGCTAAACATGAGGGGAAAAGGAGTCAAGAAAAAAATCTCTCAAGTGGAAATCTCCCCTTAACACGCTACCATTAAAGTGTAAACTCAACAACTGGAATAGTAGTAGTAATAGTCTGGATATCTGGAGAATTAATTAATGCAGGATCATGCTAATTATCACCGCCAAGGAAATCTTTAAGGGGGGAGGGGTGTATTTATTTAAGGGGGGATGGGTGTATTTATTTAAGGGGGGATGGGTGTATTTATTAAGGGGGGGATGGTGTATTTATTTAAGGGGGGATGGGTGTATTATTTAAGGGGGGATGGGTGTATTATTTAAGGAGGAATGGGTGTATTTATTTAAGGGGGGATGGGTGTATTTATTTAAGGGGGGATGGGTGTATTTATTTAAGGGGGGATGGGTGTATTTATTTAAGGGGGGATGGGTGTATTTATTTAAGGGGGGATGGGTGTATTTATTTAAGGGGGAATGGGTGTATTTATTTAAGGGGGAATGGGTGTATTTATTTAAGGGGGGAGGGGTGTATTTATTTGCTCATTTATGTATCTTTTTAGTTTCCTCCCTAGACCTCCATCAAACTTAAAAAACACATCCATTAGATCCCCCAAATAAATTAATTTGTATATTTTTCGGTAGAAACATTTCCCGGTCGAAGACGGTTCTTCCAAAAATACAAGACATAGATTGACATCAAAATAGCACGAAATGGGGCGAAAGGTCTTAAAATCGACAAACTAATGTGGAAATCATCTTGAAAATTGAAAACGAATGGGGCTAAACACGAGGAAGAAGGGGGAACAGAAAAACGGCCCATCTCCCCTTAACGAGAATTTTTTGTTTACTCCTTGAGGATTATGACCCATGGTGACAATTTAGTATGGCTGTCACTCGACGATTTTTACGCAGCTTGGGAAGGAACTCTAGGCATCCAAGGGGTCAGGACCAATTTAAGGAGAGGTATTTAGTGTGTTCCCTAGACCTCCATCAAGCTTAAAATTACACCCTCTAGGCCCCCTTTCAAGATAAATGTGTACATTTTTCGGTAGAAAAATGTCCCGGCCAAAGGCCGCTTCCTCTTACATTACAGGCTCGCTATCGCTCGCCAGGAAAAAATCGACACCAAAATTGCATGAAAGGTCTTAATATTTACAGAAATGGGGCGAAAGTTCTTAATTATGGGGCGAACGTCTTAAAATATCAAAAGCAATGGGGCTAAACATGAGGGAGAAAGGGGTCCAGAAAAAAATCCCTCAAGTGGAAATCTCCCCTTAAGGATGCCTCCGACTCCCACAGAGCCTTCCTAAGCTGACTGGAATCGTTTAATGGTAGTCAAAATAAATGACGAAGTAGGTACTAAGAGTAGATGAAGTAGGTGGAGTAGGTGGAGTAAAAGCAAAAGCATTCGGAGAGAGAGAGAGAGAGAGAGAGAGAGAGAGAGAGAGAGAGCGAGTTGAGCAGACAGGTAGCATCGACATCTATTAAGGGGGTATGGGCCGATTTTCTGGACCACTTTCTCCCTCATGTTTAGCCCCATTAGTTTCCAGATGTTCAGATGTTTGCCCCATTAGTTAGTCGATTTTAAGACCTTTCGCTCCATTTCTTCGTCAATATTTAGACCTTTCGTGATATTATAGGTGTCAATTTTTCCCTGGCGAACGATAGTGAGCCTGTAATGTTGGAAGAACCGGCCGGGATTTTTTTTTACCGAAAAATGTACAAATTAATCTAGAAGGGGGATCTAATGGATGTTTTTTTTTTTTTTAATTTGATGGAGGTCTAGGGAGAAAACTAGAAAAATAATGAATACATGAAAACATTATAGAGGTCTAGGGAGGAAAATAAACGAATAGTGAATACATGCAAAAATCACCCAAAAAGTTAACCATCCCCCTTAAAAGTGAACCATCCCCCCTTAAAAGTGAACCATCCCCCCTTAAAAGTGAACCATCCCCCTTAAAAGGTGAACCATCTCCCCTTAAAAGGTGAACCATCCCCCCTTAAAAGTGAACCATCCCCCCTTAAAAGTGAACCATCCCCCCTTAAAAGTGAACCATCCCCCCTTAAAAGTGAACCATCCCCCCTTAAAAGTGAACCATCCTCCTTTAAAAGTGAACCATCCCCCCTTTAAAAGTGAACCATCCCCCCTTTAAAAGTGAACCATCCCCCCTTAAAAGGAACGTCCCCCCTTAAAAGTGAACCATCCCCCCTTAAAAGTGAACCATCCCCTCTTAAAAGTGAACCATCTCCCCTTAAAAGTGAACCATCCCCCCTTAAAAGTAAACCATCCCATCCCCCCTTAAAAGTGAACCATCCCCCGTAAAGTGAACCATCCTCCCTTAAAAGTGAACCATCCCCCCTTAAAAGTGAACCATCCCCCCTTAAAAGTGAACCATCTCCCCTTAAAAGCAAAGGAGAGAACCAAAAGAAAGGAAGGAGAGGTGATAAGGAGTTGCAAGGAATAATTAGCATCTCAACCGTATTCAAGGAGGTATACTCCAAGGGGAAAAAAGAGAGAGAGAGGGGAAGAGAGGAGTTTCTTGGAATAATTAGTGGAGAGAGAGAGAGAGAGAGAGAGAGAGAGAGAGAGAGAGAGAGAGAGAGAGAGAGAGAGAGAGAGAGAGAGAGAGAGAGAGAGAGACTACAAAGGAGTACAAAGGAAATCAAGCAACAACAGATCTAGTGACCCTTCTAGGCTGCTTGTCCTCCAAAACACTGAGGATCAAGTGTCCAAACAGTGGTTTAGAGTGGGTAAGGGAACATTGGAAAGGGAACTACTGCCCTAGAACTAATGTCCGTGGCAGGATTAGGAAGTTAGTAGGGGACAGATGGGTTAGTAACTGAGGGGGGATAAAATAAAGTTATTCATTTACAAACGCAGTCAGTCGCGGGTTTGATGCGAGATATTTGTCTAAGCGGAGTTTAAATGAATCAACGGTGCTGCAGTCTATAACGTCTCGGGGAAGCCCATTCCACAAGTTGACAACTCGATTGAAGAAGAAATTCTTAGATTCGTGTGAGTTAAAAGATTTACCAATAATTTTGCAACCGTTTCCCCCGCGTGTAATTAGATTGGTCGATAGTGAAGTACTTACTACAGTTCATATTGTCGATGCCTTTTATGATTTTGAACACTTGAATTAAGTCACCTCTTAATCTGCGCTGGGTTAAAGGAAATAGATTTAATTCTCTAAGACGCTCTTCGTATGGTTTGTTCTTTAGGCTAGGTATCATTTTGGTAACTCTACGTTGAACTCGTTCTAGCTTGTTTATATCTTTTTGGTAATAAGGGCACCAGGATTGAATGCAGTATTCCAGAAGAGGGCGGACTAAGGAATTGTAAAGGGTTAGGATAATTTCTTTGGATTTATGCTCAAAAGACCTGCCTATAAAGCCAATTATTTTGTTTGCCTTCTTAACAACTTCTGAACATTGTTGACTCGGTTTTAGGTTACTCGATATTGTTACTCCCAGATCGGTTTCTTTGTTTACATTCTTAAGCGGAGTGCCATTCATCGAATAGTTTGCTTTCTCATTTAGGTATCCGATATGTAGTACTTTACATTTATCCGCATTGAAACTCATTTGCCAAATTTGGGCCCAATGTGACAATTTATCTAGATTGTGTTGCATATCGTCAACTTGTTCATTTGAGAGTACACTATTTGCAATTTTTGTATCGTCAGCAAATTTTGAGATTGTACAGGTGAGACCCTCATCTATGTCGTTGATGTAAATTAGAAAGAGAATTGGTCCTAGTACCGATCCCTGGGGTACCCTGCTACTTACATTGGTCCATTTAGATGCCTTACCGTTTATGACTACTCTTTGCTTTCTGTCGCTGAGGCCAATTTTCTATCCATTTCAACACACCGTCTTGTATTCCATGCGCTTTTAGTTTTAGCAGTAAACGTTTGTGGGGAACTTTGTCAAGGCCTTTTGAAAATCAAGGTATATAATATCTACAGCTTTACTCTCATCGTAGAGGTTGAGGATATCGTGGAAGAAGTCTAAGAGGTTTGTTAAACAGGAACGTTTTTTACGAAAGCCGTGTTGAGTATCTTTAAGTAAGTTATTTGCCTCTAAGTGATTTACGAGTCTGTCTCTTATTACCGTTTCTAGAATTTTACATACAACTGAGGTTAAGCTAATTGGACGATAATTACTGGGTAGGGATTTGCTGCCTTTTTTGAATATCGGTGTTACGTTGGTTAGCTTCCACTGATCAGGCATAGTCCCAGACTGTAAGGATTCATTGAATAGAAATGTCAGTGGTTTGGAGAGCTCATCCTTAGCTTCCTTTAGAACTCTAGGTGAGATTATATCAGATCCAGGCGTTTTATTTACCTTGAGTTTATCTAAACAATTCAATACTTCTCTCTCTGTAACGGTGATATTGCTTAGAACATCTGAATTATCAATCTGAATCGGCGATGGTGTAGGGATATCACTGAGGTCTTCGGTTGTAAAAACTGATGCAAAGAAGGTATTGAGGGCATTACTCATTTGTACTTCGTCTTTGGTGTATTCTCCATTTTCATCGACTAACGGTCCAACAGTTGAAGTAACTACTTTTTTTCTTTCTGATATAACTATAGAATTCTTTCGGGTTTGTTTTACTTTGATTCGCAACATGTAACTCCAGGGTCTTTTTACTTTGCTTAATTAACTTTTTGGCTTTGCGTCGTAGCTCTACAAATTTCACCCGTTCTTCGTCATTTTGTGAGGATTTTAATCTATCATTAGCAAATTTTTTAGCAAGCAGACAGTCTGAAAGAGAGAGAGAGAGAGAGAGAGAGAGAGAGAGAGAGAGAGAGAGAGAGAGAGAGAGAGAGACAGAGACAGAGACAGAGACAGAGACAGAGACAGAGAGAGAGAGAGACTAAACTATTAAAACAAGGAAATATGCAAACTATAGTAGGGAAAGTATAATGTTCTCGTCTTTAACCCCTTGAGTGCCAGCGACGTGTGATATTTTATTCTAGCTATATTTAGACGATATTATGCAGCTCAAGAAGGATCTGTGGTAGTTAAAAGTGTTGGTTGAGATAGTTTGAAGCCTTATTATTGCTAGAGGTCCTTCCTAAGCCGAATGCAATCGTCCAATAGATCCCAGAAATGGATGAAAAGGACGTCCCTGGTACTGAACGGGTTAAGGGGAGATTTCCACTTGAGGGATTTTTTTCTTGACCCCTTTCTCCCTCATGGTTAGCCCCATTGCTTTTGATATTATAAGACGTTCGCACCATTAGTTTGGCGATTTTAAGAACATTCGCCCATTTCTGTAAATTTTAAGACTTTTCGTGCCATTTAGGTGTCGATTTTTGCTGGCGAGCGATAGCGAGCCTGTAATTTAAGAGGAACCGGCCTTCGGCCAGAACATTTTTCTACCGAAAAATGTACAAATTTATCTTGAAAGGGGGTCTAGGGGCTGTAATGTTAAGCTTGATGGAAGTCTAGCGAACTAACTAAATACCTCCCCTTAACAGAATATTTCTAATCTACCCTTTTCAACACTATGATTTGCCACACCATTAATTCTGATCCTTCACACCTAATATCTCCTTATGTATAGGCAATGTCAAAGTTTCATAAATACATAATTCACACTTCCTCTAACTTAACAAGAGGAAACTTGTGAGGTAGCGAGGTATAATTCGCTTTTTATGGACCTCCTTCTCCCTCGTGTTTAGCATGTTAGTTTTGAGATTTTAAGACGTTCCTTCCATTAGTTTGACGATTTTAATACCTTTCGCCCCATTTCGTTGTCAATGTCAAGACCTTTCGTGCCATTTAGGTGGCGATATTTTCCTGGCGAGGGATAGCGAGCATGTAAATATTTGAGGAACAGCAGCAGTAGTTATCGTTAGGAAGAGATTGGTGTCACGAAAAGTCTCAACATTGATATATAAACGGGGTGAACGGTCTTAAAAGCGTTAAACTAATGGGGCAAACGTCTTAAAATCTGAAAAATAATGGGGCTAAACATAAGGAAGAGGAGGGACCAGAAAAACGGCCCAACTCCCCTTAACTGTGTCCTTCCCCCAATCAGTCATCATTGTCAGGAAGGGATGGGGGTCACCACCACTGGGTCCCGATGGGTCTCTCCCCGGCCAAGTCAGAGTTAAAAAGGGGAGACGGGTCGTTTTTTTTCCGGACCCATTTCTCCCTCGTATTTAGACCCATTCATTTTGAGATTATTAGACGTTCGGCCCATTAGTTTGGCCATTTTAACACCTTTTGCCCAATTTCGTTGTCAATTTTAAGACATTTCATGCCATTTAGGTGTCGATTTGTTCTACAAAATAAGACAAAAGGTCTCAAAAAAAAAAAAAAAAAAAAAAAAAAAAAAAATAATAATTCAGCCATAACAATATCTCCTGAAAAGCGCGCGAAAGAACGAGGGACAGAGCAAGACAACAAACGACAATAATACATAACCAACACAGGAACACAGGAAATATAGGAGAGCGGGGTTAAGGGGGCCCTCCTCGTATTTTTATTCTCTTTCCCTCTGTCTCTGAGTTGTATCCATTCGGCTCCATTCAGCCTACTGTTTTAAGACGTTTATCCCCCTCCAGGTGTTGATTTTTCCTGGCGAGTGGTAGCGAGCCAGCATATTTTATTTAATGTTTTTGTCAGCAGGTTAAATTAGTGCATTTTTTGATAGAAAAGTGTATCCGGCGAAGCCGGATTTCTCCATACAATGCTGGCTCGCTATCGCTCACTAGGAATAAATCGACACCTGGATGGGGATAAACGCCTTAAAAGAGCAGTCTGAATGAGGCCGAATGGATATAAGCCAGAGAAAGAGAGAAAATGAGGGTAGGGTAAAGAGAGAAGAAGAAGAAGAAGAAGAAACGAGAGAGAGAGAAAGAGAAAGAGAGAGAGAGAGAGAGAGAGAGAATAGCTGGATAGGTGGAGGCAGAGGACTGAAAAATCCAACGAATAATGAGTATCTCAAAGACCTCGCGGGCCATTCAAAGAGATACTCCAGGGGGAAAAATGGAGAGAGAGAGAGCTTGCTAAGAGGAGTTTCTCAGAATAATTAGGAGATACTTAACGAGAGAGAGAGAGAGAGAGAGAGAGAGAGAGAGAGAGAGAGAGAGAGAGAGCGAGCGCGAGAGAGAGAGAGAGCGCGAGAGAGAGAGAGAGCGCGTGAGAGAGAGAGACTGAGAGAGAGAGAAAAAAAAAAAAAATATATATATATACTTTTACATATATTTACATAGATACACTGGCCACACAGACCTTACGATCCAAACGAGGTGGTCAGGACTTAATTCTAGTAGAGATGGCATATCCGATAGAAAAGGAAAGTTGAAGGAAAGGATAGAAAAGAAAGAGAGAGAGAGAGAGAGAGAGAGAGAGAGAGAGAGAGAGAGAGAGAGAGAGAGAGAGAGAGAGAGAGAGAGAGAGAGAGAGAGAGAGAGAGAGAGAGACTATAGACAATCTGCTTTTATATCATGCGCAAACATTTTAAGGGGAGGTTTTTAGTTTGGTCCCTAGATATCCTTCAAGCTTAAGATGACACCCCCATGAGCCCCTTTCAAGATAAAATTTGTACATTTTTCGGTAGAAAAATGTCCCGGCTGAAAGCCGGTTCCTCTTAAATTACAGGCTCGCTATCGCTCGCTAGGATAAAATCGACACCTAAATGGCACGAAAGGTCTTACAATTGACAGAAATGGGGCGAAAGTTCTTAAAATCACCAAAATAATGGGGCAAACGGCTTAAAATATCAAAAGCAATGGGGCTAAACATGGGAGATAAAGGGGTCTAGAAAAAACTCCCTCAAGTGGAAATCTCACCTTAAGATACATGAAAATATACTTTAGATCATAATATGGGTCTTAGTTGATAAGGCCAATCAAATAGCGCATTGTTTTCACTAAATGTTAGTGTGTGTGTGTGTGTGTGTGTGTGTGTGTGTGTGTGTGTAACAAGCCAACAACTGTAAGATTAGTTTGTCTCACGCCGTTTGCACATTCCTTTGCATAAACTGTTTCTTTATAAATTATTAGAATTACGTTTGAGAATTACAGTGATCATCGACTATTAACCCTCTGAAGATCGTGACGCATTTTGACAGTTTATTCTGGCCTTCAGTAGACCAATTATACAGTTTAGCAAGGATCTGTGGGAATTATAAGGGTAAATACGGTCTCAATTAACTATGATAGCTATGATAGTTTGAAGCCTTAAAGTCCTTCCTAATCTGAATATAATCGTCTACTAGCCTATAAGAGTTGCCAAAATATGATGAAAAGGACTTCACCGGTATTGTAGGGGTTAATGTACAACGGAGTATTTGAGCTACTATATATTCCTTGAATTTCCTCATAATACAGATAATCTCTCTCTCTCTTTACTTTGATATAGTAAGAGGTACATTCCTTACATTGAAATTCCTTACGCCACCCACACACACACGTCTCTCTCTCTCTCCCCCCCCCCCCCTCTCTCCCCCTCTCTCCTTTGCCCTTACGTCAGTCTTAGCTAACGTGTAGAGCTCTTTAGTTACGACACCACCCTCATTTCACCAGAACTTACACCCTGCCCCACTGTTTGCCCACCACACACACACACTCTCTCTCTCTCTCTCTCTCTCTGTTTCTCCTGTTTCTCATTTACATTAACGATATTGATGTAGGGGTAAACAACACCATTTCCAAATTCGCCGACGATACAAAAATAGGAAATACAGTCCTGAACGAAGATGATAGAAATGCGTTGCAATCTGATTTAAACAAGATATCAGAGTGGTCGAAAAAATGGCAGATGCCCTTCAATGTCGATAAATGTCAGGTGCTGCAGGTTGGTAGCAGAAATATGAAATACAAATACGAAATGAATGGCAAACAAATAAAACCGCAACGGTAGTAAAAGACCTAGGGGTACTAATATCTGAAAACCTAAAAACTTCCGACCAATGTATAGCAGCTGCAAATAAGGCAAACATGGCATTGGGCTTTATTAAACGAAAATTTACATATAAACATGAAAACGTAATAGTGCCACTGTTCAAAAGTATGGTGAGGCCCCACCTTGAATATGGTGTGCAGTTCTGGTCACCTTATCTGATCAAGGACATTGTAAGACTCGAGTCAGTACAGCGTAGAGCGACGAAGATGATACCTCATTAAGAAATAAACCATATGAAGAAAGACTTAAACGATTGAACCTGTTCTCATTAAAAAAGAGGAGGTTGAGGGGTCAGCTTATTGAGTGCTTTAAGATACTAAAAGGTTTCGACAAAGTCGATGTAAATGCACTATTCACATTAAACAATACTAATCAAACTCGCGGAAATGGAATGAAATTAAAAACCAAATAGGCAAACCTAGATGTCACAAAGAGTTTCTTCACCTACAGTGTGGCGACAGAGTGGAATAAACTACCAGCGAGAGTGGTGGAGAGCGACACAATAAACGCTTTCAAGGGAAGGCTTGACCTCTATCTGCAGAGGGCTGGGGTGATATGAAAAAAAAAAAAAAAAAAAAAAAATATATGTATGTGTATGTGTGTGCACTGTACAGTATGTATATATTTCTGTGGGGAGATTGTAGGCACCAATCGATCAGGGCTAGACCCAGGTGAGGTTATAGGCATGTGATAAAGAGTCGCTGGAACTCCTGTTTCATTTGCTTGGCCTCTCTTACTGATTTTCTTTGTGCCTCATTTACACTGAGAGCAATCCAGCTAGCTCTCACAAACACCTCCTCCTCCTATCCACTTCACTACACTAAACATGCACACCACATTTCATTCCTCCACACCAAAATTTAAAAAAAAAAAATGATGAATTGTAGCCCAGCCTCGGAGTCCCCAGGGGGGGGGACCATAAATGCCCCCTCATCCGACCGACCATCCCCTGACGACCCCACACAATTACCTGGACCTCGGCCTGTTACTCTTTCTATTAATTTCTGCAACATTCGCGGACTTTCCTCTAACTTTCACTCTGTTGAGCACCATCTCTCCTCCTACAAACCTGATCTTCTCTCCCTCACCGAAACTCAGGTGTCTGTAGCAACTTCCAGCAACCCCTTCTCTGTATCCTCCTACTTTCTCTATCCTAGTTTCAAAGCCAAAGGCGGATGTTGTGCATATGTGCACAACAAACTCACCTGCTCTCGTGTTCCCGATTTCGACTCCTCTGAATTCTCAACTTTATGGCTCAAACTTTCCTGTCATTCTCTTACTAAATATTTCTGTGCTGTCTATCTTTCCCCTAATTCTACCAACTTTCCGAAATTCTTTGACTATCTAAACTCTACAGTGGAACACATTCTATCCATTTCTCCTTTCTCAGAAATCTCCATCTTAGGAGATTTCAACGTTCACCACCGCCATTGGCTCTCCTCTCACACTACTGATCCACCTGGTGAACAAGCCTACGTCTTTTCTATCCTAAATGACCTAGAGCAGTTAGTTCAGCAACCTACCCGTATCCCGGATCGCATCGGAGATCGGCCCAACATTCTTGACCTTGTTTCTAACTTCTAACTCTTCTTCTTATACTGTCGATCTTTTCTCCTCCTCTGGCTCCTCCGACCATAAACTTATCTCTGTCACCTGTCCCTATCTCTCCATACAGCCACCCGATCCTCCTATCCGGCGGCGCTTGTGGCACTTTGGCGCTGCCGACTGGGAGGCTCTTCGGCAGTACTTCTTTGATTTCCCATGGAATGATTTCTGCTTCCATGGCCGAGGACCCTCTGAGAGTGCTGAATGCATTACCGAGGTAATCCTATCGGGCATGGAAACATACATTCCATTCTCTTTCTCTCAGACTAATGCTAAAAAATCTTGGTTTACTCACGCCTGTTCTACTGCTGTCCGCAATAAGGAGGAAGCATTCAAACGGTACCGACGCCCTAAAACCTAAGACACTCACTCTTTCCTATGTTTCTGCCCGGAATCAAGCCAAATCTGTTCTTCGACTTGCCAACCACTCTTTCATCAATAATAAATGCACTGAACTATCCAACTCTAGCTCTTCCCAAGCTTTCTGGCATCTAGCTAAAAACCTCTCCAACAATTCTCTTCCTCGTCTTTCCCTCCCCTTTCCCACTCTGATGGCACAACCATCACTTCTTCCTCTGACAAAGCTAAACTCTTCGCTCAAACTTTTGCTAGAAACTCCACCTTGGATGATTCCGGTGCTATTCCTCCCTCTCCGCCCTCCTCTCTCTTACTTATGCCTAATAACCTAATCTCTTCTAAAGATGTACTTTCTACCCTCTCTGGGCTTAACACTAATAAGGCGTACGGTCCGGACGGTGTTCCTCCTGTTGTTCTCAAAAACTGTGCTTCCGTGCTGACTCCCTGCCTAGGCAAACTCTTTCGTCTCTGTCTATCCTCTAACGTCTTCCCTTCCATGCTGGAAGTTTGCTCACATTCAACCTGTCCCAAAGAAGGGTGACCGCTCTCAACCCTCCAACTATCGTCCAATTGCTCTCATCTCTTGTCTTTCTAAAGTTTTTGAAACTATTCTTGCTTCCAAATTTCTTAAGCATTTCTCTTCTCATAATCTGCTCTCAGATCGCCAGTATGGCTTTCCTTAAGGGTCGCTCTACTGGTGATCTTCTTTCATATCTTACTAACTCTTGGTCATCCTCCTTCCGGGACTTCGGGGAGACTTTTTTCTATTTGCACTAGACATATCGAAAGCCTTCGATAGAGTCTGGCATAAATCTTTAATTTCTAAACTACCCTCCTTCGGTTTCTATCCCTCCATCTGTGCCTTTGTCTCTAATTTCCTTTCCGGCCGTTCCATAGCCGCGGTTGTGGACGGCCATTGTTCACTTCCTCACCCTATAAACTCCGGTGTTCCTCAGGGCTCTGTCCTATCTCCTATTCTCTTTCTAATTTTTTATAAATGATCTCCTTAAACTGTACCTTAATTCCCATCCATTCATACGCAGACGACTCAACCTTACACTACTCCATTAGTTTTTCAGAACGCCCCAGCCAGCAATCCCTCAACGACAAACGTAATGAAGCCATAGAACTCTTAAATTCTGATCTAAATACTATTTCCAATTGGGGCAGAGAAAACCTTGTTAACTTTACTGCTTCCAAAACCCAATTTCTCCATCTATCTACCCGTCAGGATCTCCCAGCGGACTATCCCTTATTCTTCAACAATACAAAAATCAACCCTTCATCTTCTCTCAATATTCTTGGTGTCTCTTTTCTTCTGCTCTCATTTGGAAGGACCATATTAACCAGTCTTGCTAAGGCAGCCTCCCAGAAGCTGGGTGTGCTCAACCGCCTTAGGGGATCTTTTCCCCTGGCACAGCTTCTTGCTCTGTACAGGGGCATAGTGCGCCCTTGTATTGAGTATTGTTCACATGTGGGGAGGTTCCTCTCACACCGCTCTCCTAGACAAAGTTGAAAGGAAGGCCTTTCGTATCATTAACTCCCGTCCACGTCACCAACTCTCCTGCAATCTCTCTCTCTCCGCCGCAATGTTGCCTCTCTCTCGCTATTCTATCGCTACTATAATAATCAGTTTTCCTCAGAGCTATCCCAGTGCATACCACCTCCTTTACGTAGGGCACGTGGTACCCGTCTTGCAACTCAATCCCACCCCTACTCTGTGCAACTCTCCAACCCAAGAGTGAAACGTTACTCTCAACCTTTCTTCTACCCAACAGCTGAGCTCTGTAACTCTCTCCCAGAATCAGTCTTTCCCTCTTCCTATGACTTAAATTGCTTCAAACTCCGTGTGTCCAGGCATTTTGGCTCGAACGTCCCTTGATTTTGGCCCTGTCACTCTTTTCAACTATGGGGGAGGCACTCGCTATAGGCAGTTATGCCTTTTGCCTCCCTCAATAACATAGAAAAAAAAAAAAAAAAAAAAAAAAAATATATATATATACTGTATATATATGTATGTATGTGTGTATGTATGTATGTGTATATGTGTATATGTGTGTGTGTGTGTATATGTGTGTATATGTATGTACCGGTGTATATATATATATATATCTATATAATATATATATATATATATATATATATTAATATATATATATATATATACATATATAGTTTGTAAGGCCAGACTGCCTAGTAAGGATCTTGAGGTCTGTGTGGTCTGTGTATCTATGTAGCTCTATGCAGCTGTATGTAGCTCTCTCCCTCACTCCCTCCCTCCCTCCCTCTCTCTCATATATTTCACCCGCTGGCCTTTCCTCCGGTACGTTCCAACCCTGTATTTTCGTTCCTAAGCCTCTTTCTTTAAGTCGATAGGTTTATGCTTGCATTGTTGATTTATTTTCTTGATTTTTTATGTTATTATTATTAATATTATTATTATAATTATTAATATTATTATTATTATTATAATTATTATTATTATTGTTATTATTATTTGTTTAGTGTATTTGAGATAATAAAAAAACATGGTTATTGAGGAATTCCAGATGTGCTAGGCTTAGGAGGAGAAAATGAGCTAGGAAACTTGTGAAAGAACATTTTCAAAATGTCGAAACCCTCCATAAATTAATTAAATATTAAACATAATCTTAATTAACACGGGAACAGCTATCAATACCATTATAATATAAAGCAAATATAAGCAGAGATTAACCTTGGTTCACCAAATAACATCATGGTGGCATTATGTATTATCGTAGAGGGAAATTCCAAACTGAGCTCGGATCTTCCACATTTACAAGTCTAACACAAAGCCTCATTGAGAGTTTTACACATCTAAGGGGAGATATCCACCTGGAGGATTTTTTTCTGAACCTCTTTCTCCCTCATGTTTAGCCCCATTGCTTGTGAAATTTAAAGACGCTTGCCCCATTAGTTTGGCGATTTTAAGAACCCTCGCCCCATTTCTGTCACTTTTAAGACCATTCGTGCCATTTAGGTGTCGATTTTTTCCTGGCGAGCGAAAGCGAGCCTGTAATTTAAGGTCAAACCGGCCTTCGGCCGGGAAATTTTTCTACCGAAAAATGTACAAATTTATCTTGAAAGGGGGTCAAGGGGGAGTAATTTTAAGCTTGATGGAAGTCTAGGGAATCAACTAAAAACCTCCTCTTAAGGGGGGTGACCTGCTTTTTTATCTTTCTTTGTTGTATCCATTCGGCCCCATTCAGCCTACTGTTTTAAGACATTTATCCCCATCCAGGTGTCGATTTTTTCATGGCGAGCGATAGCGAGCCAGCATTTTATGGAGAAATCAGGCTACGCCGGAGACATTTTTCTATCGAAAAATGTACAAATTTAGACAGCTATCTAACTCATCCAAAATATGGTGGCTCGCTATCGCTCGCCAGGTATGAATCAACACCTGGAAGGGGATACACGTCGTAAAACAGTATGCTAAATTGGGCCGAATGGATACAACCCAGAGAGAGTGAAAAGTAAAGCAGGTCACCCCCCTTAATCTTTCTCACTGAATATTAACCCTTTCTGTACCAGTTAAGTCTGTTATTTTATATTATAGCTAGATTTAGTCGATTTTGTGCAGCTTAGGAAAGATCTGTGGTAGTTAAGAGGATTGATTGAGAGCTGGAAGCTGTGTATGATTGGGGTATGAAGGGGTATGAAGGGGTATGATTGGGGTATGAAGGGGTATGATTGGGGTATGAAGGGGTATGATTGGGGTATGAAGGGGTATGATTGGGGTATGAAGGGATATGATTGGGGTATGATTGGGTTATGAAGGGTATGATTGAGGTGTATGTATGTTATGATTGGGGTATGAAGGGGTAGAAATTGGGGTATGAAGGGGTATGATTGGGGTATGAAGGGATATGATTGAGGTATGAAGGGGTATGATTGGGGTAGGGAGGGTGGAAAGAGGGGTTGATGAATGGGGTTATGAAGGGGTATGAGGGTATGAATTGGGGCTATAGGAGGGTATGATGGGGTAGGAAGGGAGGGGGTATGATTGGGGTAGATGAGGGAGGGGTCTGAGTTGGGGTATGAATGGGTGATGGGGTATGAAGGGGTATGGAGGGGTATGATTGGGGTATGAAGGGGTATTGATTGAGGGTATTGAAGAGGGTATGGAGGGATAAGGTATGATTGGGGTAGAGGGGTTAAGGGTATGAAGGGGGTGATTGGGTATGAAGGGGTCTGAAGGGGTTATGATTGGGGTATGGAGGGGTATGATTGGGGTATGAAGGGGTATGAAGGGGTATGATTGGGGTATGATTGGGGTATGAAGGGGTATGATTGGGGTATGAAGGGGTATGATTGGGGTATGAAGGGGTATGATTGGGGTATGAAGGGGTATGATTGGGGTATGAAGGGGTATGAAGGGGTATGAGGGTATAGATTGGGGTATGATATGGTGGTATGAAGGGTGGTTATGATTGGGGTTATGATTGGGGTATGAAATTGGGGTAGTGAGGGGTAGGGGTATGATTGGGGTATGAAGGGGTATGATTGGGGTATGAAGGGATATGATTGAGGTATGAAGGGGTATGATTGGGGTATGAAGGGATATGTTTGCTAGAGATCCTTTCCAAACTGAATAAAATCGATTAGTATGAGCCAGAATGAAGTATATAGGATGTCGACGGGGGGTACAAGGAGAATACAAGGACATCAACGCAACCCCAATCCTGAGTGACGCCGTCATAGCTGCTGCTGTCGCCCTCCAAAACCACTGAGGATCAAGTGTCGCAAACCGTGGTTTAAGAGTGGTTACGGGACACCTTGGAAAGGGAACTAGGGAACTGCCCTGGAACTAATGTCCGGGCAAGGATTAGGAAGTTAAGTAGGGGACAGATGGGTTAGTAACCGAGGGGGTGATAACATAACGTTCCTTATTCATTTACAAAGCAGTCCTTCGCGTGGTTTTGATGCGAGATATTTATTTGTCTAGGCGGAGTTTAAATGAATCAACGGTGCTGCAGTCTATAACGGTACAGAAGGAGTTTAAAGGGACTGGAGTTCTCGAAAAGAGGCTCCAATCCTGACGGTATTCGTGGCTTACAGTGTGCTGGCTAAATAATCCAATAGGGTTGATAGCCTCTTAAGTCCTATTCTAACTAACTAAGAAGGGGTTAAGTTTGTTTTCATTAAGGGGAGGTTTTCAGTTTGTTTCCTACTCCTCCAGCAATCTTAAAATTCCTCCCCCTTGACCCCCTTATTGCAAAGATGAAAAAAAATTTTTTTGTACAATTTTTGGTAGAAAAAATGTCCCGGCCGAAGGCCGGTTTAAAGCTCCTTAAATTACAAGCTTCGCTATCGCTCTCCAGATAAAATCGAACACCTAAAATGGCACGAAAAGGTCTTAAAATTGACAGAATGGTGGCGGAAATTCTTAAAATCACCAAACTAATGAGGGCAAACGGTCTTAAAATCTCAAAAGCAATGGGCTAGACATGAGGGAGAAGAGAGGTCAAGAC
>CM064566.1:54449622-54474612 GCA_032716605.1 Paralithodes platypus | reverse complement strand
TGTTATGGCTACCGTGGCCCCAGTGGCCCCAGTTTTTGCTTTGTGCACTACCCCTGCTTGTGCTGGTATCCCTATTTTTGCGCATACCCGTTGCATAAGGTGTGTTAAATGTCTAGACCGTTCAAGGGGTCTCTGGGTTATGCGTAATTGTTCTTTTTGCTCCCAATTAGCTTTAAAGGTCCTTTGTGATAATGATAAGACTGCGGCGGTAGCGTTGAGAGAGGTTAGGCAACAGATGTCAGCCTACACTACCATTGTTGCGCATAAATCACTTCAATGTGACAACGTCCCACTTTGGGATAGATTGCTCTCCGAACACCCTCCCCCTAAACGTTCCTCTAGAGTCACGAGTATTAAGCCGGCGGAGACTGGTCAGGGTTCTGTATCCTCTGCTGCTACACCTAAACGCCCAAGGGAGCCAAGGGTGACGGGGGAGAAGGCAGAGAGAGGGGAGGTGGAGATAGAGAGAGAAACAGTCCAAGTGGAGGCAGAGGGAGGGGAGGTGGAAACGGAGCGAGAAACAGTCCAGGTGGAGACAAGAGGAGAGGAGACAAGCTAGGAAATAAATTGGGAGGGGTACGTACAAAAAAGAAAGGAACGGGCAGGGACGAGAAAAATAGGGAAAATACTGGAAATGCTAAGTTCATGTATACAAATATTGATGGGTTAATTTCCAAAAAGATTGAGTTTGACGAATATGTAAAGAGAGAGGCCCGGGTAGTATGTTTGACTGAAACTAAGCTTAACCAGGAGGTAGACACGAATATAATTAGTTGTGCAGGATACAGTACATGGAGAAGAGACAGGTTAGGAAAGCTAGGAGGAGGAGTGTTGATCATGGTAGATAATAAAATTACTGCTAAAGAATTAAAACTTGGTGATAGCATTGCTGAAGTGGTAGCAGTTGAAATTGAGGATAATGATAGGTCAAAATTGGACATTGTATCAATGTATTTACCTCCTAAGACTAAATCTTGGAGCAACGATGAATATAATGAATTAATTTTGGAAACCTTGCGTATGTTAGAAATTATTTGTAAAAGGAAAAATAGGCTTATTCTTGCAGGGGACTTTAATTGCGGGGAGGTGGATTGGGAATGTTTGGATGCGGGTTCAAATGAAAATACTTGGGGTAGCAAATTTCTTGAACTAACAATGGGGTATCTATTAACACAACACGTTACGGAAAATACAAGATTTAGAGGAGGTGATGAACCATCAAGACTTGACTTATTATTCACCAAAGACCCCCAAGAAATAAAGAACCTAACATATTTGAGTCCCATGGAAGAAAGCGATCATGCTGTGATTGAATTTGAATTGACAGTGGAATTTCTGGAAGGCAGAGAGGAGGAACATAGGAATATAGACTAAATTATAGTAAGGCGGATTATGAATCATACGAGGATACTTTGCAAATATAGATTGGTCATTTATTGAGCAAGAACAGAATATTCAGGTAAAATACACCATGTTACTAGACATTTACAGGGAGGGGGTAGATAAATATGTACCAACATTTAAGGATAGAAAGCTGGTTAAGGAGAAAGAGTGGTTTAACATGCGATGTCACATTGCCCAGAACAAAAAGGACTCTGCATAGAATAAAGTGAGAAGGAGACACACTGAGGAAAAATGGGATGAGTATAAGAATGCTAGAAACAACTATGTCAAGACTATAAGAGAGGAGAAAAAGAACTTTGAAAAAGATATAGTAAACAAATGTAATAAAGAACCCAAACTGTTCTATAGTTATATCAACGGTAAAACTAAAATAAAGGACAAAAAACAAAGCTTAGGGTAGAGGGTCAATTATATGAAGACACAGTGGGTATGTGTGAAATTATGAATGATACATTAACATCCGTGTTTGTGGAAGAGGATGACTATGTAGAACCTGTGGTGGAATTGAATGAGATACAGGGACTAGAGTCGATAGAAGTCAACAAGGATGAACTAAAATCATTGTTGGAAGAATTGGACGTGAGAAAATCTATGGGCCCAGATAACATTGCTGGATGGGTATTAAGAGAATGTTCTGAACAACTAGTGAGACCTATTTTTAATATTGTTCAATACTCATTAAACAAGGGGGAACTTCCCTTAGAATGGAAACAAGCAAATATAACTCCAATATATAAAAGTGGAAATAAAGAAGACCCGCTAATTATCGACCGGTATCCTTAACGAGTGTTATATGCAAGCTTTGTGAAAAGATTATTAGAAAAAGATGGGTGGGTATGTTGGAGGAGAGGGAAATAATTTCAAGCAAGCAGTTCGGGTTCAGAAAAGGTCATTCGTGTACCACAAATTTGTTGAGTTACTATGATAGGGTAATTGACATTGTACAAGGGAGGGAGGGGGTAGATTGTATCTACTTAGATTTCAAGAAGGCATTTGATAAGGTGCCTCATAAGAGATTGTTGTGGAAGCTCAGGACTGTGGGCGGGTTGAGGGAGTATTATTAAAGTGGATGGAAAACTATTTAATTGGGAGGGAAATGCGAACAGTAATAAAAGGAAAGTTCTCCTCGTGGAAAAGGGTAAAAAGCGGAGTGCCTCAAGGATCGGTGTTGGCCCCAATCATGTTTTTGGTTTTCATCAACGACCTTCAAATGGGAATAGGCTCATATATATCTATGTTTGCTGATGATGCAAAATTAATGAAGCATATTACAAGTAGGAGTAGTTGTGAAGAATTACAGAGAGATCTAGATAAGTTATATGAGTGGAGTCAAACTTGGAAAATGGAATTCAACACGAGTAAGTGTCAGGTTCTTGAGATGGGAAAAAGTAAATATAGACCTTCTTGGGGATATAAAATAGGAGATGAAATAATTAGTAAAGCTGTGAAAGCAAAAGACCTAGGGGTAGTTGTGGCAGACAGCTTGTCACCTGAACAGCATATAAATAAAATAACTGGTGAAACCTATGCAGTGTTGACTAACATGAGAATAGCTCTGAATTATTTAGATGAAGAGATGTTAGCAAAAATAATAGGGACAATATACGACCAAGACTGGAGTATGCAGCAGTGGTGTGGTCTCCACACCTTAAACTGGAAAGAGTTCAGAGAGTTGCCACTAAGATGATAGCTAGCCTTAGAGACCTACCTTATGAGGAGAGATTGGAGAGGCTAAAGCTGCCAACGCTGAGGGAGAGGAGAGAGAGAGGTGACATGATCATGATGTTTAAGTGTGTGAAAGGTTTTGAGAAGATCGACAAGGGAGATTTTGTGGTGAGGGACGAGGGAAGAACCAGGGGTCATGATTGTAAGTTGAGGAAAGTTATATGTAAGTCTGATGTAAGAAAGTTCAGCTTCCCGTATAGAAGCATTGAGTGTTGGAATAAGTTGGATGGGGAGGTGGTGGGAGCAAGAAATATCCAAACTTTTAAAGCAAAATTGGATAAATGTAGAGAGAGAGACAGGACAACACGAGCTTAGGCTCAAATCCTGTATACTACAATTAGGTGAGTACAATTAGGTGAGTACACCTCCGGTATCCGCCTCCTCGTCTCGGGCGAGATCCCGGTCTAGGTCTCCTCTTAGACACCAGTCATCTAGTCGTGCCTCTTCACCGGCGAGTAAGAAGAGTAGGACGGAAGGTTCCACCAGTGGTCACGGCGAGGATTCCTCCAGATCTAAGAATAGTTCGCGGTCACACCGTAGCCATAAATCCTCTAAAAAGGATTCACATGAACGGAAGTCCTCTCGACATTCACCAACTTCTAGTGCATCTCATCGTACCTCTACCCCAGACAGAGTTTGTGTTAAGGCCCAAGAGTCCAGTGCAGCGCCTGTCCCAAAAGAGGATTTGCCACTTAATATTTTAACCCTGGAATTGGAAAGTTCAGGGGGTTCAGTAATTGAGAATGTTTCAGACTCTCAAGAGAGCGTAGGCCAGGGCCTCGGTGTTTGGCGGTTTGCTCAACCAGGGTCTGACCACCCACGTCCGACTCAAACGAGTCACACAGTAGCCGATGTCCACAGGGACGCGGCGATCCCATCCTCTATCCCAGACTTATCTTGGCAACAAGGTACCCCTGCCTCGGCGGGGTCTTCTCAGGAGGATCAAGAGGAGAAAGACGAAGTTTCTATAATTTCGGAGATGGAAGGACAAGGATCAGGCTCAGGCTTGGACGCCGCACAGGATACTAATGATTCACCTGTAAGTTCTTCATCAAACCAGTTTGTTACGGCACAAGAAATTAATGGGCTGCTTACTCATGCTTTATCTAAATTTTTTGGCCAACAACAGGAAAACCCCACAATGGACTTGGGGGCTCCCAAGACAAGTTCTACGGTACGGCCTCTGATGACTTCGATTGATTTATCTAAGATCACTAACCCTCCCACTCTGTTAACCTCAGGGATCACGAGGCCTGCTACGGCGGCATTGACAACTTCAAATGTCAGGGTCATAACGGATGTCAATCCACCCCCTCTAGACAAAGCGCCTCTTAGAAAGGTAGCTATGCCCTTACTTTATGGGCCAGACGAGTCATGGGTTCTTTTGAACTCATCTAAACCAGAGCTTGCCCAACCTACTTTGTCAGGGGAACTCCCGGTACCGCGTGAGTGGGTCATCCAGGGCAATAAGTCAAAGAAATTAAGGGCCGTGGATACTTTGGGTAATGTTCTGGACGTAAACATCAAGGCTATACCTAGTTATTATCACCAAGATTATTTTGTGTATGCTTCTAAGCCTGCTTTACCCCCTGCCTCAGCTTCAAAACTATTTTCAGACTGGTCTAAGCTGGATGGGTTTAATGATATTAAGACTCTGTCAGCTCTCACTCCTGAACTAGATTTACAGACCGTCACAGACGACGCAGCTAATCCAGTTTTGAAGGTGGGACAGTTGGGACCAGGACCTTGGGTAGATTGGGAGGTAGAGGCTCAAAACTTTGCAACCACTTTCACTTCTAAATCTTCCCACCAGATACCTCAGGATACTCATTCATGGTTCTCCATGCCGGTGGGTTCTGCCGGCGGAGTCCCGTCAGCTTTGTTTTCATTTCTAGCTGCCCCTAAGATTAATCTTTGTGAGCTGAAGGACCCGTTCACTACCCCTACCCCTACTCACCTAGACAGAGAATTTAGGCTACGGGGAAAAGCTTTTCGCCTGTTCTCGCAGTACATAGTATCTCAGCAGGTGGCTAAGTCTTTACTACGGTCCACTCAGGCAATCGCAGATGCGGATGCTCGAAGATCGGTTGAGTTATCCCGGCGACTGATTCTTCAGTCGTCAATCCAATCCTTGGGTGACATACGTACCGCCTTGCTTGAGGCGGTACGAGCACGACAAGATCTTAGGATGTCGTTAGTTCGCAAGCTACCTGATCGCATTGCTAATCAGGTGGTTATGTCACCAGTGCTTACTCCCTCTTTAATGACCCCTGAAGTGTGGCGAACAGTGTTCAATATGGCACAGGCTGTTAAGCACAGTCTCACCCCTTCTAAGAAACCTGCATTTAACTTCCCCAAACCCAGGCCTACTACTAAAGCTCAGCCAGGGGGATCTAAACCTTTTCTTCCGCCTAAGTCCTCCCACTTCCCCCAGGGTCAGTACAGGCATAGACAGAGTAGGTTTTCAGGTCAGAGAGGACGCGGCCAAAATAAACCAGGTCAGGGCCAGTCTTCGGCCAACACCAGCCAGCCGGCGAAGCGGCCAGCACCAACCCCACCATCAAAAAACTAAAGTCTCTCTCACTCCCGGCGCCTACCTTAAGGCCGGAGGAACCGAGGGTAGTACAGCCGGCGAACCCTTGTCTGCTAACTGGGTCGTTCCGAACGTGTCACCAAGCATGGCCATTAAACACTTGGGCACGGATGGTGGCACGCAAAGGCATCACTTGGCAGTGGCTCCGGCGACCTCGATTACGTCAGCCGACAACGGCGAATTTTGTTTCTTTAGAGGTGGAGTCACTAGCCCAGGAAATGATTGCCAAGAATGTCATCATCCCGGTCCCCCCAAATTACCCTGTATTCACGTCCAAACTATTTTTGGTTCCCAAAAGGGACAGTGTTCAGATGAGGCCGGTCGTAGACCTGTCTTATCTGAATCTTCACATTCACAACGAATCTTTCAGAATGTTAACAGTACACCAAATCAGGCTAACACTTCCGCCGGGAGGTTGGATGTGTTCACTAGACCTGACAGACGCCTATTGGCACGTATCGGTCAACAAAAGATTTCAAAGGTTTTTGGCCTTACGGATCAGGCACCAAAATTTTGTTTTTCAGAGGATGCCGTTCGGCTTGAACCTGGCACCTCGATTATTCACAAAACTAGTCCGGCAAGCCCTGATGCCATTGTTAAAACAAGGGATCAGAGTGTTGTGGTATCTGGACGACTGGCTGGTGGTGGCAGAGACACAACAATTATGCATAAAACATGTCAATATCATTTTAAATCATGTCAAAACTCTAGGCTTCAAGGTAAATCTGGTAAAGTCAAACCTTGTTCCCTCACGAGTAATTCAGTGGATAGGGCTGGTCTGGGACACCGCCGCTCTCACTCTGAGTCAGAGTGTGGACAATCGCAACAGGTTTCGCAGGAAACTGTTCAGGTTTCTTCACAGTCTGACTACGACGCGAAGGGTCTGGGAGTCTCTGGTCGGCTCTCTCAACTGGATTCAACTAACTGTCAAGTTGGGCCGGTTGAAAGTAAAACGATTAATATTGGAAGGCAACAAATATTTCCTGCTCTTACCGGCGGGAAAATTATGGCCCATCCCGAAATTAATCCACACCTTACTAGCGGTCTGGGCGAAGAGGGAAACATTGCACTCAATAATGTCATGGACCTCTCCTCCACCAACGGTATGGGTAGACACGGATGCGTCAGGCACAATAGGGTGGGGATTTCAGTCAAATCAGGGGCACCAGGGTCAGGGGCTTTGGTCCCACTTAGAAATCTCGCACATCAATGTCAAAGAATTACTAGTCCCCTTGTATTTCCTTCAGGCTCACGGCCCGGCGTTACGGGGCAAGTCGGTGGCCTTCAGAATGGACAATCTGAATGCAGTCCACTGTATTCAGAAACAAGGGTCAACGAGGTCAAGGAAGTTGCTAAACGTGTCGGAAGAGATTTTTGCTCTAGCCAACAGTCTAGATATTTATCTTCACGCATCTTATCTCCCAGGCGTAGCGAACGTCTGGGCAGACGCTCTGTCCCGGAGACAGAGCACGACAGTAGAATGGGAGCTCAAGCAACCCATTTTCAACCTAATGATTGCAGAGCTCTCCCATCCACAAGTGGATCTTTTGCATCCGAGGAGACTCACAAACTCCCTCTATACCTCACCCGCCGGGCGAAAACGCCGGCAGGGGGGCCAGACGCCCTAGTGACAGACTGGAACAGATGGAGCTCCATCTATCTGTTTCCACCGCCAGATGCGTCACTAATGTGCCACGTAGTGAACAAACTACGAGATTATCGAGGCTTAGTCTCGCTAATCGCGCCACTGTGGCCGGCGCAGTTGTGGTACCAGCAATTGAAAATGTGGTGCCCGGACCCGGTATCGCTCCCGGTCGGGTATTTCCACTTAGACACGATTGGCAACCTAGCGACCTCGCTGACTTTTGCATTACGGACATTCAGGAGGCCAAGTGGCTAGCACCATACGGTAGAGATGTGACCAATAAATTACTCAATCAATATACTCAGTCTACAAAACGACAGTATCAATCACATTGGCAAGCCTTTACTTCTTGGATCGTTAGGACAGAACAAACTGTACCCTCAGTGGCATTAGTTTTTAATTATTTGAATTATCTGTTTGAGCAGAAACGTTTATCTGTGGTAACATTAAAAAATCACTTAACTGCGATTAGAGTGCCCTTTTTAGACCTTACGGGTCTTTCCATACCGGTGGCGGAGGAAACAGGTTTTATGAGAGCATGTTTTAAACTACGCCCACCTCCCCGTCAGCTCATGCCTACTTGGTCTCTGGACAAAGCTTTGTCTTTGCTTCACTCTCGTCTGTACCAAAATACTGCAGACTTTGCATTACTCTTAAAAAAGGCGGTTTTCCTTTTGGCTTTGGCCACCGGAAACAGAGTGTCTGAGCTGGCGGCGATGAGCAACACACCTAATTGTCTTAGGTTTGGTAGACTTAATGAATGTATTTCCATTGCAGCACCCTCCCCAGGTTTTGTAGCCAAGAATGAGCATAGTGCACACGTGTTTTCTGAGTTCACGGTGCCGGCGTTAAAAAGGGGAAAGGTGCATCATAATTTATGTCCAGTGCAAGCTCTAACCAAATATTTGAGAGTAGCTCCTCGAAACCCCCAAGGTGCTTTATGGGTAGCAAGTACGGGTAAACGCTTACTTAAACGGTGATTAGCCTCTCTTCTGGTAGAAGTCATTAAAGAAAGTAATCCCGGCGTTGTGGGTCGGGCCCACGATTTACGCAAATGGGCAGCCTCTTTACGTTTCCTGAAATTTTTTTCAGTTGAAGACATAGCGTCCACGCAGTTGTGGGCGTCTAATCATACGTTTCTGTCTAGATACTTGTCAGTTGCTCTAGACAAACCTTCCTTACCATGTATAGCTTTAAGGCAGAGGGTCTAGGTGGCCCTGCAGTCACTTTTGTTTACTTTCACGGGAAAGGGGGGGGGGGGTGCAGTCAGTTGACATAGGACACCCTAGACCCCGCCGGAGTATGAGAGCTGTGATACAATTTAAGGTTAAAATGTGATATGAAAATTTCTCAGTGAGAAATTGTGCTAGTACAATGTTAAGTACAAAACAACGGTGTTGTTAGAGTAGTTTAGCTGCGAAAGCAATTTAATATTAGAATAATGGAGTTCCTTTGCAATTTATCTCCAAGTTTATGTTGGGGTTTATTATGTGCACATATAAACTTATAACTTGTTATTTTTTGTCACCACTCGTTGAGTGGGGTGCCTTTGTAACTACAGATCTGTGTTCAGAATCTTCAGGGTTACCCATTTTTTTTTTGGTCAGGCAGGCTTCTTTGAAGCACGCACCTGCCTGAACCCCCTTTTTCTTGTATTTTTTCGGCCTACGCCGTTGTTAAATATATTTTCAAAAGTAAGAATACTATGTGGTTGTTGTTGTTGTTGTTGTTGTTCCCTAAGCTGCCTGGCCGAACAGCCCCGAGTCCCTGAGAAAGGCCATGGCCACGATCGGGCCTTCCCGATCGTTGTTGTTTTTATTATCTGCTTTTCTAGAGTTATGATATGATTACGAATGTCCCCCTCCAGTCTTAGAAATCAGGCATGTTCGTCAATGATGGAGGGGCCACTAATAAATTATAGGTTTGACTCCTGTAAGGAGATAAAGAAAACCTAATATTTAGTAGTGGCCCCGTAATCATTGACGACTGGGGCCCTCCCGACCGTCCCCTTCCCATTCGTTGATGTATTGAGGATTTTGGTTTACTTGATATGTCAGTGAAGGAAGAATGACGCCTGAATCAGCGTCTGGTCAGAGATCCACACAAGTACATCCACGATATGATGGAAAGCTTATTGGATAGTTATTCTTATTTTCTTTTTGTTTTTATTTTTTACAAAGTTTTTTCGTAGTGAGAACCCAATTCATAATGACTGAAGCCATGAGTGAGGTCGCGTGCGCTCATGATGAAGGCTCCTCAGTTTTTAAATGCTCTGCGCGGTAGATTCAAAACTACGGCGGATTAGTGTTTGAAGAGGATGCCTTATGTAATAGGCATGTTCGTCAATGATTACGGGGCCACTACTAAATATTAGGTTTTCTTTATCTCCTTACAGGAGTCAAACCTATAGTGTTGTTGGCATAAGTGGTTGTGTGAAATGCAGTCTTCTATGATGTGTTTAATGGTATGGGGTGCTGTATTACATCCCGGGCAGGCGTCGACAACGGAGTCATCCAGTCTCTTCTGATAGCTCAGGAGAGCTGGATGGTGTCCGCATCTCAGCCTGGCCAGGTGGACTCTGTCCTCGCGAGGGAGGGAGGATTCGGAAGGATGGATTTCGGGAGGTCGTGCATGCAGTTGCGTGTTGTCTGTGAGTGAGTGGATGGATTGGCGAGAGATATGAGTATGGATGTGCTTCTGGAAGTTGGTTAGGTGTGGGCAGGGAGGGAGAGAGGATAATAATTGTGTGTGATACCGTGTGCTGGGTGTTGTTTTGATATTTCTTGGTGTCTGTGCCGCTCTTGCCATGTAGTTTAGTGGGTGGTCTTGATTCGTGGAGGCTGCTGCCAGGAATTGAGTGCCTCTCATGTCCAGATGGTCTTTGACTTTGAGGATTTTGGTTTCTTGATGTAGGTGATCTGTGGGTGAAGTAGCTGTGCAGCCTGTAATGATCTTCAGGGCTTTGTTTTGAATAGTCTGTAAGGTCTTATGATGTGTTTCAGCTAGGTTAGAAGCCCAGGCTGGGCTTGCGTATTCCATCACTGATCTTATGTATTGTTTATATACTGTGGTGGTGGTTTCTTTGTTGTGTCCAAATTTTGTGTGAGCAAGTGACCTGAGGGTATTAAGTCTGGGTGTCAGTTTCTTTTTAATGTTTGTGGTGTGCTGTTTGAATGTCATATGAGTATCATATGTTACTCCTAGGATTTTGGGTGTGTGTGTATGTGTTAGGGGTGTGTTGTTTATGGTGAGTTGAGGGATGTATTCGTGTTCTCCTGTCCAGCTTGTGAGCAGGGTTGCGGTGGATTTGGCTGGGGCTAGATTAAGTCTGTTTGTAGTGCACCAGCCATGTAGTGTGTTGAGATAGGGTTGAAGGAGATCTGTTGCTCTTTTTTGGGTCATGGTGTGTGCATAGGAGGCTTATGTCATCTGCATAGGAGGCTAAGTTTATTTGGGCGTATTGGGTTTAGTTATATCGTGCATGTACAGATTGAAGAGTGCGGGCGATAGGACGGATCCTTGTGGGACTCCGTTTGGAAAGTTTCTGATTTTAGATGACTGACCGGCAAAAGATACGTGTGCACATCTGCCTGCTAGGAAGTTAGCCAGCCACCTTTTTGTGTTGTTGTGCATGTTTGTGTTGTAGATTTTGTTTGTTAGGTTGTGGCGGGGGATGGCATCGAAGGCTTTACTAATGTCGAGTGTGGCTAATAGTGATCTGTGTGGTGGTCTAGCTGAGTTGATGCTGTCAAAAGCTCTTTGTGTAAGGTCTGTGAGAAGAGTGTTTGTGGAGTGCAGTGGCCTAAAGCCATGTTGTGTTGGAGCTAGGGGTAGGTCAGGTGTAATTAGTTGTAATACTAGGTGTTCCATGACTTTGGAGGGGGAGCAAAGGAGTGTGATGGGGCGGTGCGAGGAGGGTAGCGTGGGGTCTTTGTTGGGTTTGGGGAATGTGATGATGATACCATGCTTCCAAATGTCTGGTATTGTGTTGTGTGAATAGCTGTAGTTTGATATGTTAGTGAGTGCTTGTATGCCTTGTGGTCCCAGGTGTCTGAGGTGTATGTTGCTTATGTTGTCTAGGCCACAGGCGGGTGAGTGCTTGAGATTGTTGATGATATGCTTTGTCTGGTGATGGGTGAAGGGTGTATAGTCAGGGTCTGTGGGGAATTGTCTCTTACGTCGGATGACACGTCGGTCGTCTTTGTGAGGTTTTAGGTGGCTGACATGTGAGAAGTGATTGATGAGAGTGTTTGCTTGTTGTTTACATGAAGGAGCAGAGTCTGTTGTTGTGATTGCAGCATGTGATTGTGTTGTGTTGCTGTTGGAAAGTGTGATGCTGTTTAGTGTTTTGTAGAGTTTTTTGGGGTTTGTTTTGTGATCAAGTGTTTATAGGAAGTTATTCCAATTTAGTTTTTGTTGTTCTTGTATTTTGTTGTTAGTTTGGGTGTTGAGTGCTTGAATTTGTTGTGTGATGTCTTGTGTGTGGGGTGCTGGGGAGTGTTTCAGTGTGTCGCGTTGTCTGATGAGGTTTTGAAGTTCTGGTGTGAAGTTGGGGTTGTGTCTTTTTCTGTTACCTCTTGGAATGTGTTTCTTGTCAGCGTTTTGGATAGTTTTATTGAGTATGTGTACAGCATTGTTGATGTTAGTGAGGGGTGTACTGTTTAGAGTTGTTGTTGTTGTTCCCCAAGCTGCCTGGCCGAAGAGCCCCAAGGCCCCGAGCAATTCCAAGGCCATAACCGAGTGCCCCCACAGAACCCTCCCCGCCGACCACAATAAAGCCTGGGTGACCGAAGCCACTCCATGGCGGGGGGCTGAGGAGGGTGCGGAAACGCCCGGGAAACCAAAGCCCCACCCAGGGCCCTGTGCCCCTCAGCAATTATGAAGAGAAAGTTGAGGGGCAAGGGAAAAATGTGATGCTTTGGCTTCCAATCTTGGTAGATTGGGAGGTCAATCCACGGAAGAGACGCCGTCACTTGAGATCTAGAAAATATATAAGTTAAAGGAAAAGTCAGAGTAAGCTATGGGTATGGCAGAGATTGCTCAGCTCTCACTCTGACAGACCAGCCCATCACCACATGACTAGAACCCAATCCTCTCAGCATCAGCTAGAAAAGGCCCTAGAAAGCCGCCTTTAGGCGGGGGGATAGCTCCCCTATTTCAACCCCTTTCGGGGTTGGGCACCCGCCCAGTACGTGGGTCCTGGGTTGCTCTCAATGTCTCCGGCTAGAAGAAGTCTTCGAGAAATGACAGCCGGAGAGTCATTTCTCGGTGTAGGAAAAACTGTGTGATGTGTGTGTGTGGTGTGAGAGATGTGGAAATTCCCGGCGCGACCGAAGCCGCTCCAAGGACCCGTGCCCCCAGGGTGGGGGCAGGGGATAGTTGTGACGGTTTGGCTCCCGAAACTGCTCCCCGCGGCCGGCATCCGGTTGTCCTCCACTGGTCGTTGATCTTGTCTCCGGCCGTGGAGGGTCGGCAGCCATCCGTGGTTGGCAGCTCCGGGAGGTGGTCCCACGGCGTAGACGCCGCCACATCAGGACCTAAGAGTACAGTTCAGAACCAGAGCAGTGGCAGAGACAGTGACAAATTTTAGTTGGAGGCTAAACACGAATGAAGGATTGAAACACATAAGAATGAGGAAGGATCTGAGCATAGAACAAAGAAAAAATAAAGGAATTAATGGAGAAAGTTGTTTATATGAATAGAAGAGAGAAGGATATCAGGGAAGGAAGAGAAGGTGATGGGCGGTATGGTAGAGTGGGAGAACAGGTTGGGGATGTCTTTGGAAGAGACAGGAGACGAATCTGTAGACCCAGTAGCGCAAAGGAAAGAGGAGTGGGATGGTGTAGTTGCTGAGAGAATGGTAAAAAGACAAAAGATTATGTTTAGTAATGTTGACGTGTTTACCCAGGACAAGAAAAGAGAACTGATATGTAGGTTGCAAGATGAAGAAGATAAACCCGATGTCATAGCCCTACAGGAAGTAAGACCAAAAAATGCTAGAATTGAAAGGGAACTGGTGGAGTATAGTTTGGAAGGTTTTAAGTTGTGTGAAAATAATGCCATTAGGGCAGAGGTTGGAAGAGGACTGTTTATTTATGTGAGGCAAGAGCTTAAGGATAATGAGGTGGATTTGAGACAGCAGTATTGTTAGTATTTGTGTATTGAAGTAAAATGTGCAAGAGGGTCAATTTTAATTGCCTCAATATACAGAAGCCTAAATAATAGTAGGGAAGAGGATGATAACCTACTGAAAGTAATAGAGGAAATATATAATAGAGAGACCAATTATAAGTTTTGCTGGGAGATTTCAATTTGCCAAGGTTCAACTGGGCAAATTATACTATTCCAGCGGGACAATGTAGCCTGGAATACAAGTTCATAGAGAAAGTGAGAGATTGTTTCTTAACACAACATATTACAAAAATTATAGGTTTGATTCCCGAAGAGAAGTAGTGAAAACCTAATATTTAGTAGGGCCCCGTAATCATTGACAACTTCGCCTATTAGTAATAATAGTCTCCATTCAACATCCTGCGCCAGCATTTTGAATAGCCCCCACGGAAGTATCATGGAGTGCTCGTCATAAGTGCACGCTTAATTCCCTCATGGGATCGTCATTTTGATCGGGTACTCTACAGAAAAAAACTTTAAAAAATAAAACAGAAAGGATAACTTAATGTCTGTTATCATATGACTTGCCATATTCGTGGATTTCTCATGCTTTGCTTCCCCGACACCAGGCCCCCTAGCGGCCATCTTCGTCCCTCACTGATATACCAAGAATAAACTATAGAAATCAGCGAATGGGAAGTGGGATGGTTGGGAGGGCCCGAGTCGTCAATTATTACGGGGCCCTACTAAATATTAGGTTTTCACTACTTCCCTTCGGGAATCAAACCTATAATTTAATAGGGCCCCTCCATCATTGATGACTTCGCCTGAATATCAAGACTGCAATTCTTGCATTCGCAAAATATCCTAACCTTTAGGGAAGAAGAATCCGGATAACATTTTCTTAAGTTTTATTGTATGCAATACAAAAATAGAAAAAAGGTATAAAAGATTTGCTAGCAGTGTGCGGCATTAAGAAACTGCTTGCTTCATGGTCAGATCGTTGCAATCGATCGTATGCATGAAAGAAAGGTTGACACGCATGTGTCCTGTAGAACTATAACTCAGCAGTAGTTATTCGTTCTCTCCTTAACCCTCCAGCCCCGGCTATGTATTATATATATATTCCTCGAAACCCGGGTGTTTTGGCCGAAAAACGTCTAGACTAGGCTACCGTATATTCGTTAATCATACTGCTTCCCGCATTCCCGCGCATCCCCAAGCGTAGCTGTGTTATTTACCTGTAGAATGGCATTAAGTAGAGCTCTCTAAGTCAACTGGTTGAGCTGTGATGATGATTTCATTGGAGATAACTTTATGGCCAAAACAGCCACTTTAATAATAATAATAATAATAAGCATGTTACTTATTTCTCATAAGCGCCAATTTTTCCGAAGAATTCACTAGCGCTCGAAAAGAGAAAGAAAAAAGAACAAAAATCAATGCATCAAAAGAAGGCTCATATACAACACACATTTAACAATCACTAGCAGTGGCAAAATAGCCTAAACTCTATAGCCATCTGTCATGACACCTCTCTCAAGATCATAGCTTCTCTCAAAGAGAAAAGTCTTAAGTTGTCTCTTGAAGCATTCAACAGAACTCAGTTGTCTCATGGACAGCGGCAACCTGTTATACAACCTCGGAGCCATGTAGGAGAATGACCTCTCAAAGAAAGAAGACTGCTGGAAAGCCCTTGGTTCATCAAGACGAAAAGGGTCATTGTCATGACGCACAACTACACCATGGTGTGCCGGTGAGCGCCTGAGCAGCTCCGCAAGGTACCTAGGCTCACCAAATTTGAGAACCTTAAAAGTCACCAAACACAACTTAAATTCTATTCTTGCTCTTACTGGCAGCCAGTGCAGTTCTATGTGAAGAGATGTAGTAGGAGTTCTAGGTGGAACACCAAAAATTAGTCTTGCGGCCCTGTTAAGAACAGACTGAACTTTCTTCAAAATATAATTTGGAAGACCCACCAACAGGGCATTGCAATAATCAACACGAGAGAAGACCAATGAGTGAACCAACGTCAGGAGGCAACGTCTGGTTATAAACGGCTTCACCAAATAGAGATTTCTGATGTGCAAGTAACAACTTTTAACTATCTGGTTTACATGCTCTTTGAAATCTAATCGGGAGTTCACATATACACCCAGATTTCGAACAGAGTTGGCCGGTCGCAGCTGAGATCCACCCACATTGATGGAGAGGGCACCTACCATATCATCAGCTCTTCTATTTCCTCGGATGATGAGAATATCAGTTTTACCATCATTTAGTTTAAGTTTTCTCGCTCTCATCCACTTCTTGATATCAGACATCAACAATTCCATCTTACTCCGTATATCAACTATATTTGTGATTCTCACATAAATCTGGGTGTCATCTGCATAAAAGTGAAAGGTGACATTATGTGCACGAAGCAGAAGAGACAAACTGCTAATATAAATTATAAATAGGATAGGACCCAAAACTGATCCCTGCGGAACACCATACTGCAGGGGTGTCGAGTCCGAGACCACTTGATTTACCATCACACTCTGGGATCTTTACACCACTTTTCGATACTTAACAACAACATACAGGCACACACGAACAAGCGACGCTCTCCTTCTTGTGGCCGGAGATGCGGGGCGTCGGTCCAGCCGGCTGTTGTTTACATGCGTCGGACCGACGCCTCGCACACGAAGCTCACAGGCTTTCAACCACTGGGCGTTCAAGAGGCCTTCCGGGTACCTGTTATATGCTTTTTTATGGGCGTTCAAGAGCCCTTCCGTGGTGAGAGGGTTAAGGGGACCAGACGCTTTTACCCTAGAACGTGTCAGTGGATTTCGTCTGTATTTCATAAGATTTGGAACACGTATAGGGGACCTAACAACTAAGAAATTTCCAAAGTTTTAATTCTCTAGGACAATTATTTTTTGAGTTACGTGAGAATTAGTGTGTAAATTTTGACTTTGGGGTTAAATGTTGTTGCTTGATTGTTTCAATGCATTGGGGGTACTAACAATAGGTGTAGTTACAATCTACCAGTTTACTTTTTCCATTTTGTATCTAATCATGGAATTAGGTCATTTTGAAATTAGGTACAAATTAGGTGAAAATGTCTCGGGTTGCTGTGTCGAAGTGGTTAAGAACAAAACAAAATGGCTTTGGTAAGTTGTAGATAATTTCATGCCCTTTCCAATGACTCCAGAAACATTGTTGTAGCATGTTTGGTTGCGTCAGAGTAACACCGACAAGTGAACTTTCTTACATTCTTTTTTCAAGATAGGGTGACACAAACGGGGGCGGCGCTACCTGGGTTTATCCCAGGTAGTAGTTTAATTTTACTGTAATTTTATTAAGTGTTTTGTATATTTTTAACTGTAGGCTACATAAATATAAACAATGGCCGGCCAAGGCAAACGGAGGCAGAGTTTATTGGGAGATGAAGAGAGCTATGAATTTGAGGGATTTCTGGCAGAGGGTAATGAAGTGGAGGATCAATTGACTGTGGTGAAGAGACAGATGATGGGTCTGTTAAGATGGAAGGGAGTTATGGAGAATTGGAGGAGAGATATAGGTGTGAAGGTGGAGTCACTGACAGAAATTTGTGGAGCCAGTTCAGTAGCAACTGCAGATGGGCCATTAATTGCTAACCTAGACGCTGTGATAAGGAAAGTAGATGAGCTGGAGGCAGAGAACATGGCACTCAAGGAGCAGCTAAAGGAGTATGAGGGCCATTTAAGTGAGAAAGTAAAGGGAGTAATAAGTGAGGAGAAAAATGAGTGGACAAGGGTGGGGAATGCTAAGGTGGATGCATTGGAAGAAATCATGAAGGAGCAGGTGGAAGAGAGAGAAAAAGAGAAAAGAGAGTTTGAGAAGAATGTAGTGCAGGTTTTGAAGAGCAAGGAAAAGGTAGTGAGGGAAACAGTAGATAGAGGTAAAAGCATAATAATTTTTGGAGACATTGAAGAACATTTAGCAGATATGAGGGAAAGAAGGGGAAGGGATGAGGACAAAGTAAAGAAACTATTGGAGTGTCTAGACGAAGGCTGTGATTGGGGGAAAGAACTGGACGAAGTAAGACGGCTAGGAAGATATAAAAAGGGTGAGATGAGACCGATAAAAGCAGAGTTTAAATCTAGGTCAGTGGTTGAAGCATTAACCATTGTAAGCTGGAGGCTAAATAGTTGTACTGGAATGAAACATATTAGGGTGAAAAAGGACTTAAGCATAGAGGAAAGGGAAAAGTTGAGAGAAGTTCAAGCAAGGGCTGACGATGAAAATCGAAAATTGTCAGATGAGGAGAAAAGGATTTTTTTTTGGAGAGTAAAGGAAGGGAAACTAAAGAAGTGGTACACTCAGAGTCAGAAAGAACGGAAAATACGAGGAGAAATGAACAAGGAGACAGTGAGTCAGGTAGTGGATCAAATCGGGGACAAGGAGATAGTGAGGGAGGAGCAGGAGATAGAGACAGTGAGTCAGGTAGTGGATCAAACCGAAGACGAGAGATGGTGAGGGAGGAGCAGGGGATGGAGACGGTGAGTCAGGTAGTGGATCAGCCCGAGGACGGAGAGATGGTGAGGGAGGGTCGGGAGATTGTGGAGGGGGGGGGGGGAGGAGAATAGAAATAGCAGGGAATGTGGAGGTAGGTCAGGGAAGGGATGGAGGAGGAGGTGAACCTGATAGGAGGCAGGGAGGGAAGAGAAACAAGGAGGAGGATTCCAATATACTGTGCTACTACACTAATATAGATGGAATAAACAGTAAAAAGGTAGAATTAGATGATATATTAAGAAAGGATCAACCACAGATAGTCTGTTTGACGGAGACAAAGCTGAACCAGGACTTTGACAGCAATATAGTGTTTAGTGAAGGATATAATATATGGAGATATGATAGAAAGAGAAAAAGGGGAGGTGGAGTGGCAGTATTAGTTAAGAACCCTATGACAGCAAAGCAAGTGGAGTTAAATAATGACAAGGCAGAAATAATGGCAGTTGAACTCAATGATATAGAAGGAAAAAAGCTAGACATAGCAGTAGCTTACATGCCACCAAAGACCAGAGCATGGAGGGAGTTGGAGTTTGAGGAGATGGTCGAGGATATGATTCAGTCGTTGAGAAGATTGCTTTTAAGGAAGAATCGATTGATCTTGGTAGGAGATTTCAACTGTAGTGAGGTTGATTGGGAATCGGGAGATGCAGGGCCAAATCAGAGATCTTGGGGAAGTCGGCTAGTGGAGTTGGTTACGGAAAATGTACTTGCACAACATGTGAAGGAAAATACAAGAATGAGGGGTAATAACGAACCTTCTAAACTCGATCTGATTTTTACAAAGGATCCTCACGAAATTAGTGATATAAACTATCTATGTCCTGTAGGTAAAAGTGATCACCTATTACTAAAATGGAAGTTGACCTCGAGTAATGCCAATAGATTAGACAATAGCTACATAAATGACAGATTAAATTATAGTAAAGCTGATTATGTATCCTTGAAAAGATATTTAGAGGGAGTAGATTGGGATCTTATTTTGAAGGAACAGGACGTACAAGGTAAATATAGTAGATTCCTCGAAATTTATAGAGTAGGAACCAATCTGTTTGTCCCAAGATATAAAACTGGAAATTTTACTAAGCAGAAAGATTGGTTTAATTTGAAATGCAAAAGAGCTTTGGGTAGGCGTGATGCAGCTTGGGCTAGATTAAGAAGAAGGAACACTGAGAGTAATCGGAATAAATATAAACAGGAGAGGAATAGATATGTTAACATAATTAGGCAAGTTAAAATGAACTATGAGAAGAACATAGTAAATAAATGTGAAAGTGACCCTAGATTATTTTATAAATATATAAACAGTAAGTTGAAGGTAAAGAAACAAATTACTAAATTAAGAGTTGATGCTAGGACGTATGAAAATGTATCGGACATGTGCGAGGTAATGAATAACAAATTGGGGTCAGTTTTTACTAGAGAGGAAGGTTTTGACGAACCACAGGCGGGAGTACTGGAGAGTGGTCTTAGTAAGATTGAAATAACTAGAGATGAGCTGTTATCTGCGATGAGAGGACTTGAAGTAAGGAAAGCTATGGGACCGGATGAAGTGTCTGCCTAGGTTTTAAAGGAGTGTGCAGAGCAATTAGTGGAGCCAGTGAGGGACATAATTCAAGCTTCCTTAGATAAAGGACAGGTTCCTGTTGAATGGAAAAGAGCTAATATCATTCCGATATACAAGAATGGAAACCCTGAGGACCCTCTAAACTATAGACCAGTTTCACTTACTAGTATTGTATGCAAGATTTGTGAAAAGCTAATTAGGAAGAGATGGATGAAAATGTTGGAGAGAAAGAAGATAATAACCCCAAAGCAATTTGGATTCAGAGAAGGGACATCTTGTGTTACCAGTTTGCTATGTTATTACAGTAGGGTGATAGATGTACTCCAAGAAAGAGGCGGATGGGTGGACTGCGTCTACTTAGACCTTTCCAAAGCATTCGATAAGGTACCACATAAGAGATTGTTATCTAAGCTTGAGACGCTAGGATGTGTCAGGGGGAGTTTGCTGAAATGGATGGAGAGCTATTTAACAGATAGGAAAATGAGGACCAACATTAGAGGAACTTACTCATCGTGGCGGAAAGTTGAGAGTGGTGTGCCGCAGGGATCTGTGTTGGCACCTCTCATGTTCCTTATGTACGTGAATGACCTGCCGATAGGCATAAACTCCTACATGTCAATGTTTGCAGATGACGTAAAAATTATGAGACAAATAACAAATAAAAGTAGTTGTGAGGAGCTGCAAGGGGATTTAAATAAAATATACGAATGGAGCACCAAGTGGAAAATGAAATTTAATATAAGTAAATGCCATGTGTTAAATATGGGAAGAAGTGTGAATAGACCAAATTGGGAGTACAGGATGGGAGATAATATAATTAGCAAGGCCGAAAAAGAAAAGGATTTAGGGTTGATTATACAAGATAATTTGTCGCCAGAGAAACATATTAACAAGCTCTTTAGCGGAATGTATGCAATGGCCGGGAATATGAAAGTTGCTCTGAACTACTTGGATGAGACCATGGTAGCGAAAATTATGAAGAGTATGATTAGACCAAGATTGGAGTATGCAGCAGTGGTGTGGTCCCCGCATCTAAAGAAGCATATTCACAAGTTAGAAAGAATCCAGAGAGCAGTTACTAGATTGGTTCCAAGTCTCAGAGAACTGCCATATGAAGGGAGACTAGACAAATTAAATCTACCGAGTCTAAAAGAGAGGAGAGAGAGGGGAGACATGATAATGATGTACAAATGCACCCGGGGGCTGGAGAGGCTGGATAGGGAGGATATATTAATTATGGATACAGGAATAACTAGAGGCCACAGCTACAAAGTAAAAAGACCTACCTGCAAGAACGATATCAGGAAGTTTAGCTTCCCCTATAGATGTATTGACAAATGGAATGGGCTGGAGGAGGAGGTGGTAGGGGCAAGGAATATCCATATTTTCAAGAAAAAATTGGATAAAAAGTAGACTGAGAGACGGGACAACACGAGCTTAGCTCAACTCCTGTAAACTACAATTAGGTAAATACAATTAGGTAAATACAATTAGGTAAATACGTGAGGTACTAAGGCACGAGAGCTGTTGCAAGCCAGCCGGCCAGCCGCACCCTACCTCTCTCGCGGATTGGACCACACTGCTCTTTCTCCTCCACCACCACCACACCCTTCGTTGTTACCAGGGTTGAGTATCAGACACTATCTATCTATCTATTGCCTGACGCCGTGATCCCCGAAGGGGTGGCCACGAACGAACCGCCCCCATGCACCTCTGTCCCCAGTCAGTCGACGCCCCTCCCCCCAACCAGCACCGCCTTCGTTCATGTAGTTCCTCACTCCATCCTTCCACCTCATATTCGGTCTACCTCTCCCCCTCTGTCCCTCCACCTCGCTCTCGTACCCTCTTAGTCATTCTCTCGCTTTCCATACGTTCCATATGGCCGAACCATCTCAAGTTGTTCCTTTTCACACTTTCCAGCACATCTACCTCCACACCACACCTCCTTCTTACTTCCTCATTAGTCTGTCTATCCCTCCATGTAACTCCGCACGCACTCCTAAGTAATTCATTTCCACTGCTCTCACTCTTGGTCTGAGTCTCTCAACCAACGTCCATGCTTCGCTTCCGTAAGTCAGTGTCGGGATTACCACACTCATGCAAGGACTTCTTCACTTCCATACTGACCACCCTATTTCTTGTTACTGCTTTTAGCGTTCCTACAACCCTCTTCCCCTGTTGTACCCTCTCCCACACCTCTTCATCCATAGTCCCATCTTTACTCAACACTGCCCAGATACTTAAAAGAGTTGACGATCTCCATAGCCTGACCGTTCAGCTTCACCTCACACTCTGTGACTTCACCCCTTTCGAAGACCATAACCTTGCTCTTCCCCGTATTTACCTTCAAATTCCGTTTTTCGCACACTGTTCCAAACTCATTTACCAGACCCTGCAACTCCCATTCATTATCACTCATCAGAACTGTATCATCCGCAAACAGCAGTATAGGTAGCTTCCACTCAATTCCCTCCCTTTTCAGCGATACACCAACATCCACTGCTCTTGGAAAAGAGTATCAGAGTATCATGGAGTATCAGACTGCTAGGAAAAATATCTAAGAACGTCATATTTTCACCAAAAATTCATGGTTTTCGTATTTTTTTTTTGCAGATCCGAAACCCATAATGCATTTTCTACTTACAGTTTTCTTACAGTAGATCCTCTGGAAAAAGGCAAACTATGCCTGTGTATCCAGCTCAGTACCAGTACAGTAGGGTCTCACATAAAACGAGTTTATGGTCGATAAACGAGGGCGTTTTATGTGAATTCGTTTTATGTGAACAGCATTTGGTGGCGCAATATCGTCAATGTTCACTGTAAGCGAAAATTTTCGTACAAAGCGAACGATATTTCGTACGTTTTGTACGATATTTCGGCGTTTTATATGAAAGCGTACAATATTTTGTACGTTTTGTACGATATTTCGGCGCTCTATATGAAAACTCCTTGTATTTGCTCCACTTTGGCGGAAGTTTTATGTGATCACATCGTTCTGAATCGAAAATTAAATATTAATATTTAGGTCGGTCGTAATCGAGACTCGTTTATGCGAAACGTTTTACGGACCCTACTGTACTTGCACTGCTGCGGTCGTTCACGGTGTTGGCGGCGGCGGTAGCAGACGCAACATTTTTACTATTCTGTATTTTTGTTTTATAATCAAACTTCAAATCTTGTCTTCCCCATGCTTTATCAAGATTACTTTCAAACTCCCTTATTGATTCGGAATCGACTACATACTGGGGCAGTGCGTTCCACTCATTTACCACTCTATCACAAAATGAGTTCTTTGCCTTCTCAAGCCTATTTCTTTCTTTGTAAATTTTCTTAGAGTGTCCTCTCGTTCTTGTTCCCTCCCGCATCAAGAAGATACCTTCACACACATCCTCATCGTACTTTCCTGACACTATCTTAAAAGTCTCTATCATATCCCCTCTCTTTCTCCTATATGTCTGCGCGACCCGCGACCCGCGAAAGTTTGAAACTAGCCCAGAAATAATATGCTTCCAGACGGAATATTGCCTCAAGATTTTCACTGATGGTAGAGGGATAGGTGATGATGCCATTATATCGGGTTGCGCAATATTGCCATTTTGGACACTTTTCCGAATACAAAGCGTCTGGTCCCCTTAAACTAATTGTACAGTAATATTTTGGTACACTTTGGTAAAACAGACATAGTTGCAACTATGCGATATATCTTCTTAAAATTAAAACAAATAAAACTCATACTGGACTGTAGAACCCGTCCTATCATAGCTTGTGATGCATCACAATCGCCAAGGGTACAGGGGGGATATGGACTATTCCGCACCCCCCCCCCCTTTTAAGACAACACAACATATAATATAACAATACCTACTGTACCCGTTGCCGTAAAGCTACACAGGTACGCTTTGGTTTATCTAGAGCAACAGACAAGTAGTGTGTAAGGAAAGTATGATTGGAAGCCCAAAGTTGGGTGTTAGCAATACTGTATCATCAATCAAAAATTTTTGCAAAAATCTGAGGGATCCTGCCCATTTCCTAATATCGTGAGCCCTGCCTATCACGCCGGGATTGCTTTCCCTGATAACGTCGACAAGCAAGGAAGCTAACTTCCGTTTTGTAACACGTTTACCTGTCCGGTTAACCCATAAAGCACCTGGTTGGCGAGGTTGTGCAGCCCTCATAAACTTTGTGAGTGCTTGCACAGGACATAAAATGTGATGAATGAGACCTCTCTTCAAGGCCGGGACGGAAAATTCAGAAAAAACATGGTCCGAATGTTCGTTCTTAGCAATAAAAAAGAGAGACGGCGCGATTTGAACATGGTCGTGCAGTCTCCCAAACCTGAGACAGTTTGGTTCGTTGCTCATCGCCGCCAGCTCCGACACCCGGTTTCCGGTGGCAAGTGCCATGAGAAAGACAGCCTTTTTTAACCCTCCTGGCCCGGGCTAGCCCTCCTAAGGACAGTATGGGGGTACCCGGGCGATCTGGCCGAAAAACGTCTAGGCCTAGGCTACCGTATCTTTGTTATTTTAACTGCTAGAAATTTCCCACGCATCTATAAACGTAGTGCCGTTTCCAATCTGTAGACTGGCATTGAGTAGAGCTCTGTAAGTCAACTGGTTCAGTTGTGATGACGATTTCAGTGGAGCGAATTTTTCCGCGATGTTGACAATATCGGAGCTTTTCAGACAAATGAGGACCAACATTAGAGGAACTTACTCATCGTGGCGGAAGGTTGAGAGTGGTGTGCCGCAGGGATCTGTGTTGGCGCCTCTCATGTTCCTTATGTACATGAATGACCTGCCGATAGGCATAAACTCCTACATGTCAATGTTTGCAGATGACGTAAAAATTATGAGACAAATAACAAATAAAAGTAGTTGTGAGGAGCTGCAAGGGGATTTAGATAAAATATACGAATGGAGCACCAAGTGGAAAATGAAATTTAATATAAGTAAATGCCATGTGTTAAATATGGGAAGAAGTGTGAATAGACCAAATTGGGAGTACAGGATGGGAGATAATATAATTAGCAAGGCCGAAAAAGTATAGGTTTGACTCCTGTAAGGAGATAAAGAAAACCTAATATTTAGTAGTGGCCCCGTAATCATTGACGAACATGCCTATTACATAAGGCATCCTCTTCAAACACTAATCCGCCGTAGTTTGAATCTACCGCGCAGAGCATTTAAAACTGAGGAGCCTTCATCATGAGCGCACGCGACCTCACTCATGGCTTCAGTCATTATGAATTGGGTTCTCACTACGAAAAAACTTCGTAAAAAATAAAACAAAAAGAAAATAAGAATAACTATCTAATAAGCTTTCCATCATATCGTGGATGTACTTGTGTGGATTTCTGACCAGACGCTGATTCAGGCGTCATTCCTCCTTCACTGACATATCAAG